>WOAB01000257.1:0-526823 GCA_027886185.1 Rheum nobile | reverse complement strand
AAATACAAACCCTTAACCCTAAACTATGCACCCTTACCTAGAGTCTTATATACTACATTACTCTTTAAATGATTAAATCTTAAAAAAGCTACAAAAAACATAAACACATTAAAAACGTTCAAATAATTAAATTTAAAATAAAACCTAACCATAAACCATAAACAATACAAAACCTTAACCCTAAACTATATACCCTAACCTAGAGTCTTATATCCTACATTACTCTTTAAATGATTAATCTTAAAAAAGCTACAAAAAACATAAACACATTAAAAACGTTCAAATATGTATATTTAAAATAAAACCTAACCATAAATAATACAAAACCTTAAAATACAAACCCTTAACCCTAAACTATACACCCTAACCTAGAGTCTTATATCCTACATTACTCTTTAAAAGATTAAATTTTTAAAAAGCTACAAAAAACATAAACACATTAAAAATATTCAAATAATTAAATTTAAAATAAAACCTAACCATAAACAATTAAAAACCTTAAAATACAAACCCTTAACCCTACACTATACACCCTAACCTAGAGTCTTATATCCTACATTACTCTTTAAATGATTAAATCTTAAAAAGGCTACAAAAAAACATAAACAAATTAAAAACGTTCAAATAATTAAATTTAAAATAAAACCTAACCATAAACCATAAACAATACAAAACCATAAACAATACAAACCCTTAACCCTAAACTATACACCCTAACCTAGAGTCTTATATCCTACATTACTCTTTAAAAGATTAAATTTTTAAAAAGCTACAAAAAACATAAACACATTAAAAACGTTCAAATAATTAAATTTAAAATAAAACCTAACCATAAACCATAAACAATACAAAACCTTAAAATACAAACCCTTAACCCTAAACTATACACCCTAACCTAAAGTCTTATATCCTACATTACTCTATAAATGATTAAATCTTATTAAAGTTACAAAAAACATAAACACATTAAAAATGTTCAAATAATTAAATTTGAAATAAAACCTAACCATAACCCATAAACAATACAAAACATCAAATTATAAACCCTTAACCCTAAACTATACACCCTAACCTAGAGTCTTATATCCTAAATTACACTTTAAATGATTAATCTTAAAAAAGCTACAAAAAACATAAACACATTAAAAACGTTCAAATATGTAAATTTAAAATAAAACCTAACCATAAACAATACAAAACCTTAAAATACAAACCCTTAACCCTAAACTATACACCCTAACTTAGAGTCTTATATCCTACATTACTCATCAAATGATTAAATCTTATTAAAGTTACAAAAAACATAAACACATTAAAAATGTTCAAATAATCAAATTTAAAATAAAACCTAACCATACACAATACAAAACCTTAAAATACAAACCCTTAACCCTAAACTATGAACCCTAACCTAGAGTCTTATATCCTACATTACTCTTTAAATGATTAAATCTTAAAAAAGCTACAAAAAATATAAACACATTAAAAACGTTCAAATAATTAAATTTAAAATAAAACCTAACCATAAACCATAAAATATACAAAACCTTAACCATAAACTATACACCCTAACCTAGAGTCTTATCTCCTACATTACTCTTTAAATGATTAATCTTAAAAAAACTACAAAAAACATAAACACATTAAAAACGTTCAAATATGTATATTTAAAATAAAACCTAACCATAAACAATACAAAACCTTAAAATACAAACCCTTAACCCTAAACTATACACCCTAACCTAGAGTCTTATATCCTACATTACTCTTTAAAACATTAAATTTTTAAAAAGCTACAAAAAACATAAACACATTAAAAATATTCAAATAATTAAATTTAAAATAAAACCTAACCATAAACAATTAAAAACCTTAAAATACTAACCCTTAACCCTAAACTATACACCCTAACCTAGAGTCTTATATCCTACATTACTCTTTAAATGATTAAATCTTAAAAAGGCTACAAAAAAACATAAACACATTAAAAACGTTCAAATAATTAAATTTAAAATAAAACCTAACCATAAATCATAAACAATTCAAAACCATAAACAATACAAACCCTTAACCCTAAACTATACACCCTAACCTAGAGTCTTATATCCTACATTACTCTTTAAAAGATTAAATTTTTAAAAAGTTACAAAAAACATAAACACATTAAAAATATTCAAATAATTAAATTTAAAATAAAACCTAACCATAAACAATTAAAAACCTTAAAATACAAACCCTTAACCCTAAACTATACACCCTAACCTAGAGTCTTATATCCTACATTACTCTTTAAATGATTAAATCTTAAAAAGGCTACAAAAAAACATAAACACATTAAAAACGTTCAAATAATTAAATTTAAAATAAAACCTAACCATAAACAATACAAAACCATAAAATACAAACCCTTAACCCTAAACTATACACCCTAACCTAGAGTCTTATATCCTACATTACTCTTTAAAAGATTAAATTTTTAAAAAGCTACAAAAAACATAAACACATTAAAAATGTTCAAATAATTAAATTTAAATAAAACCTAACCATAAACAATACAAAACCTTAAAATACAAACACTTAACCCTAAACTATACACCCTAACCTAGAGTCTTATATCCTACATTACTCTTTAAATGTTTAAATCTTATACCAATTACGCTGCAGCGCAATTGGTATTAAGACGCTCTTCGGAGGCTTGATAAAGGGTGGAGAGGTCGCGTGTTCGACTCTCACCAACAACCTCCCAGCCATGGAGATTTGGTTGGGGTACATGGGCTGCGGCCCATGGATAGAGCAATGGCTGGCCGGTAAGGGTCGGAGCCCCTCTCCATAAAAGTGTACTTTTTTGTAACATCCCAGGCCAAGCTACCCCAGCTACCAAGCCTATGTAATACCCATACCCATATGGGTCGGCCCATCACAGGGCTACAGCCCATAAACCCCAACCCATCCTTGGGGGCTCCACCTATAACAGACAGCCATTTCCAAGAGGTTGTTGGTGAGTCTCGAACTGGCTGCCTGTTATAAAACTCGAGACTCACCAACAACCACTTGGAAATGGCTGCCTGTTATAGGTGGAGCCCCCAAAGATGGGTTGAGGTGTATGGGCTGCAGCCATGTGATGGGCCGGCCCATATGGGTGTGGGTATTACATAGGCTTGGTGGCTGGGGTAGCTTGGCCTGAGATGTTACAAAAACATAAACAAATTAAAAACGTTCAAATAATTAAATTTAAAATAAAACCTAACCATAACCAATACAAACCCTTAACCCTAAACTATACACCCTAACCTAGAGTCTTATATCCTACATTACTCTTTAAATGATTAAATCTTAAAAAAGCTACAAAAAACATAAACACATTAAAAACGTTCAAATAATTAAATTTAAAATAAAACCTAACCATAAACCATAAACAATACAAAACCTTAATCCTAAACTATACACCCTAACCTAGAGCCTTATATCCTACATTACTCTTTAAATGATTAATCTTAAAAAAGCTACAAAAAACATAAACACATTAAAAACGTTCAAATATGTATATTTAAAATAAAACCTAACCATAAACAATACAAAACCTTAAAATACAAACCCTTAACCCTAAACTATACACCCTAACTTAGAGTCTTATATCCTAGATTACTCATCAAATGATTAAATCTTATTAAAGCAACAAAAAACATAAACACATTAAAAATGTTCAAATAATTAAATTTAAAATAAAACTTAACCATAAACCATAAACAATACAAAATCTTAAAATACAAACCCTTAACCCTAAACTATACACCCTAACCTAGAGTCTTATATCCTACCTTACTCTTTAAATGAATAAATCATATTAAAGCTACAAAAAACATAAACACATTAAAAACGTTCAAATAATTAAATTTAAAATAAAACCTAACCATAAATCATAAATAATACAAAACCTTAAAATACAAACCCTTAACCCTAAACTATACACCCTAACCTACAGTCTTATATCCTACATTACTCTGTAAATGATTAAATCTTATTAAAGTTACAAAAAACATAAACACATTAAAAACGTTCAAATAATTAAATTTAAAATAAAACCTAACCATAAACAATACAAAACCTTAAAATACAAACCTTTAACCCTAAACTATACACCCTAACCTAGAGTCTTATATCCTACATTACTCCGTAAATGATTAAATCTTATTAAAGTTACAAAAAACATAAACACATTAAAAACGTTCAAATAATTAAATTTAAAATAAAACCTAACCATAAACAATACAAACCTTAAAATACAAACCCTTAACCCTAAACTATACACCCAACCTAAAGTCTTATATCCTACATTACTCTATAAATGATTAAATCTTATTAAAGTTACAAAAAACATAAACACATTAAAAATGTTCAAATAATTAAATTTGAAATAAAACCTAACCATAACCCATAAACAATACAAAACATTAAAATACAAACCCTTAACCCTAAACTATACACCCTAACCTAGAGTCTTATATCCTAATTTACACTTTAAATGATTAATCTTAAAAAAGCTACAAAAAACATAAACACATTAAAAACGTTCAAATATGTAAATTTAAAATAAAACCTAACCATAAACAATACAAAACCTTAAAATACAAACCCTTAACCCTAAACTATACACCCTAACCTAGAGTCTTATATCCTACATTACTCTTTAAAACATTAAATTTTTAAAAAGCTACAAAAAACATAAACACATTAAAAATATTCAAATAATTAAATTTAAAATAAAACCTAACCATAAACAATTAAAAACCTTAAAATACTAACCCTTAACCCTAAACTATACACCCTAACCTAGAGTCTTATATCCTACATTACTCTTTAAATGATTAAATCTTAAAAAAGCTACAAAAAACATAAACACATTAAAAACGTTCAAATAATTAAATTTCAAATAAAACCTAACCATAAACAATACAAAACCTTAACCCTAAACTATACACCCTAACCTAGAGTCTTATATCCTACATTACTCTTTAAATGATTAATCTTAAAAAAGCTACAAAAAACATAAACACATTAAAAGCGTTCAAATAATTAAATTTAAAATAAAACCTAACCATAAAGAATACAAAACCTTAAAATATAAACCCTTAACCCTAAACTATACACCCTAACCTAGAGTCTTATATCCTACATTATTCTTTAAATGATTAAATCTTATTAAAGCTACAAAAAACATAAACACATTAAAAATGTTCAAATAATTAAATTTAAAATAAAACCTAACCATAACCCATAAACAATACAAAACATTAAAATACAAACCCTTAACCCTAAACTATACACCCTAACCTAGAGTCTTATATCCTAATTTACACTTTAAATGATTAATCTTAAAAAAGCTACAAAAAACATAAACACATTAAAAACGTTCAAATATGTAAATTTAAAATAAAACCTAACCATAAACAATACAAAACCTTAAAATACAAACCCTTAACCCTAAACTATACACCCTCACTTAGAGTCTTATATCCTACATTACTCATCAAATGATTAAATCTTATTAAAGTTACAAAAAACATAAACACATTAAAAATGTTCAAATAAT
Organism: Rheum nobile; assembly: GCA_027886185.1. Classification (NCBI taxonomy): domain Eukaryota; kingdom Viridiplantae; phylum Streptophyta; class Magnoliopsida; order Caryophyllales; family Polygonaceae; genus Rheum; species Rheum nobile. The sequence continues at coordinate 521,233 of WOAB01000257.1, read as the reverse complement.
CAAATTTAAAATAAAACCTAACCATACACAATACAAAACCTTAAAATACAAACCCTTAACCCTAAACTATGCACCCTAACCTAGAGTCTTATATCCTACATTACTCTTTAAATGATTAAATCTTAAAAAAGCTACAAAAAACATAAACACATTAAAAACGTTCAAATAATTAAATTTAAAATAAAACCTAACCATAAACCATAAACAATACAAAACCTTAACCCTAAACTATACACCCTAACCTAGAGTCTTATATCCTACATTACTCTTTAAATGATTAATCTTAAAAAAGCTACAAAAAACATAAACACATTAAAAACGTTCAAATATGTATATTTAAAATAAAACCTAACCATAAACAATACAAAACCTTAAAATATAAACCCTTAACCCTAAACTATACACTCTAACCTAGAGTCTTATATCCTACATTACTCTTTAAAAGATTAAATTTTTAAAAAGCTACAAAAAACATACACACATTAAAAATATTCAAATAATTAAATTTAAAATAAAACCTAACCATAAACAATTAAAAACCTTAAAATACATACCCTTAACCCTACACTATACACCCTAACCTAGAATCTTATATCCTACATTACTCTTTAAATGATTAAATCTTAAAAAGGCTACAAAAAAACATAAACACATTAAAAACGTTCAAATAATTAAATTTAAAATAAAACCTAACCATAAACCATAAACAATACAAACCCTTAACCCTAAACTATACACCCTAACCTAGAGTCTTATATCCTACATTACTCTTTAAAAGATTAAATTTTTAAAAAGCTACAAAAAACATAAACACATTAAAAACGTTCAAATAATTAAATTTAAAATAAAACCTAACCATAAACCATAAACAATACAAAACCTTAAAATACAAACCCTTAACCCTTAACTATACACCCTAACCTAAAGTCTTATATCCTACATTACTCTATAAATGATTAAATCTTATTAAAGTTTCAAAAAACATAAACACATTAAAAATGTTCAAATAATTAAATTTGAAATAAAACCTAACCATAACCCATAAACAATACAAAACATCAAAATACAAACCCTTAACCCTAAACTATACACCCTAACCTAGAGTCTTATATCCTAAATTACACTTTAAATGATTAATCTTAAAAAAGCTACAAAAAACATAAACACATTAAAAACGTTCAAATATGTAAATTTAAAATAAAACCTAACCATAAACAATACAAAACCTTAAAATACAAACCCTTAACCCTAAACTATACACCCTCACTTAGAGTCTTATATCCTACATTACTCATCAAATGATTAAATCTTATTAAAGTTACAAAAAACATAAACACATTAAAAATGTTCAAATAATCAAATTTAAAATAAAACCTAACCATACACAATACAAAACCTTAAAATACAAACCCTTAACCCTAAACTATGCACCCTAACCTAGAGTCTTATATCCTACATTACTCTTTAAATGATTAAATCTTAAAAAAGCTACAAAAAACATAAACACATTAAAAACGTTCAAATAATTAAATTTAAAATAAAACCTAACCATAAACCATAAACAATACAAAACCTTAACCCTAAACTATACACCCTAACCTAGAGTCTTATATCCTACATTACTCTTTAAATGATTAATCTTAAAAAAGCTACAAAAAACATAAACACATTAAAAACGTTCAAATATGTATATTTAAAATAAAACCTAACCATAAACAATACAAAACCTTAAAATACAAACCCTTAACCCTAAACTATACACCCTAACCTATAGTCTTATATCCTACATTACTCTTTAAAAGATTAAATTTTTAAAAAGCTACAAAAAACATAAACACATTAAAAATATTCAAATAATTAAATTTAAAATAAAACCTAACCGTAAACAATTAAAAACCTTAAAATACAAACCCTTAACCCTAAACTATACACCCTAACCTAGAGTCTTATATCCTACATTACTCTTTAAATGATTAAATCTTAAAAAGGCTACAAAAAAACATAAACACATTAAAAACGTTCAAATAATTAAATTTAAAATAAAACCTAACCATAAACCATAAACAATACAAAACCATAAACAATACAAACCCTTAACCCTAAACTATACACCCTAACCTAGAGTCTTATATCCTAAATTACTCTTTAAAAGATTAAATTTTTAAAAAGCTACAAAAAACATAAACACATTAAAAATATTCAAATAATTAAATTTAAAATAAAACCTAACCATAAACAATTAAAAACCTTAAAATACAAACCCTTAACCCTAAACTATACACCCTAACCTAGAGTCTTATATCCTACATTATTCTTTAAATGATTAAATCTTAAAAAGGCTACAAAAAAACATAAACACATTAAAAACGTTCAAATAATTAAATTTAAAATAAAACCTAACCATAAACCATAAACAATACAAAACCATAAACAATACAAACCCTTAACCCTAAACTATACACCCTAACCTAGAGTCTTATATCCTACATTACTCTTTAAAAGATTAAATTTTTAAAAAGCTACAAAAAACATAAACACATTAAAAATATTCAAATAATTAAATTTAAAATAAAACCTAACCATAAACAATTAAAAACCTTATAATACAAACCCTTAACCCTAAACTATACACCCTAACCTAGAGTCTTATATCCTACATTACTCTTTAAATGATTAAATCTTAAAAAGGCTACAAAAAAACATAAACACATTAAAAACGTTCAAATAATTAAATTTAAAATAAAACCTAACCATAAACCATAAACAATACAAAACCATAAACAATACAAACCCTTAACCCTAAACTATACACGCTAACCTAGAGTCTTATATCCTACATTACTCTTTAAAAGATTAAATTTTTAAAAAGCTACAAAAAACATAAACACATTAAAAATATTCAAATAATTAAATTTAAAATAAAACCTAACCATAAACAATTAAAAACCTTAAAATACAAACCCTTAACCCTAAACTATACACCCTAACCTAGAGTCTTATATCCTACATTACTCTTTAAATGATTAAATCTTAAAAAGGCTACAAAAAAACATAAACACATTAAAAACGTTCAAATAATTTAATTTAAAATAAAACCTAACCATAAACCATAAACAATACAAAACCATAAAATACAAACCCTTAACCCTAAACTATACACCCTAACCTAGAGTCTTATATCCTACATTACTCTTTAAAAGATTAAATTTTTAAAAAGCTACAAAAAACATAAACACATTAAACATGTTCAAATAATTAAATTTAAATAAAACCTAACCATAAACAATACAAAACCTTAAAATACAAACACTTAACCCTAAACTATACACCCTAACCTAGAGTGTTATATCCTACATTACTCTTTAAATGTTTAAATCTTATACCAATTGCGCTGCAGCGCAATTGGTATTAAGACGCTCTTCGGAGGCTTGATAAAGGGTGGAGAGGTCGCGTGTTCGACTCTCACCAACAACCTCCCAGCCATGGAGATTTGGTTGGGGTACATGGGCTGCGGCCCATGGATAGAGCAATGGCTGGCCGGTAAGGGTCGGAGCCACTCTCCATAAAACTGTACTTTTTTGTAACATCCCAGGCCAAGCTACCCCAACTACCAAGCCTATGTAATACCCATACCCATATGGGTCGGCCCATCAAAGGGCTGCAGCCCATACACCCCAACCCATCCTTGGGGGCTCCACCTATAACATGCAGCCATTTTCAAGAGGTTGTTGGTGAGTCTCGAACTGGCGGCCTGTTATAAAACTCGAGACTCACCAACAACCACTTGGAAATGGCTGCCTGTTATAGTTGGAGCCCCCAAAGATGGGTTGAGGTGTATGGGCTGCAGCAATGTGATGGGCCGGCCCATATGGGTGTGGGTATTACATAGGCTTGGTGGCTGGGGTAGCTTGGCCTGGGATGTTACAAAAACATAAACAAATTAAAAACGTTCAAATAATTAAATTTAAAATAAAACTTAACCATAACCAATACAAACCCTTAACCCTAAACTATACACCCTAACCTAGAGTCTTATATCCTACATTACTCTTTAAATGATTAAATCTTAAAAAAGCTACAAAAAACATAAATACATTAAAAACGTTCAAATAATTAAATTTAAAATAAAACCTAACCATAAACCATAAACAATACAAAACTTTAACCCTAAACTATACACCCTAACCTCGAGTCTTATATCCTACATTACTCTTTAAATGATTAATCTTAAAAAAGCTACAAAAAACATAAACACATTAAAAATATTCAAATATGTATATTTAAAATAAAACCTAACCATAAACAATACAAAACCTTAAAATACAAACCCTTAACCCTAAACTATACACCCTAACTTAGAGTCTTATATCCTAGATTACTCATCAAATGATTAAATCTTATTAAAGCTACAAAAAACATAAACACATTAAAAATGTTCAAATAATTAAATTTAAAATAAAACCTAACCATAAACCATAAACAATACAAAACCTTAAAATACAAACCCTTAATCCTAAACTATACACCCTAACCTAGAGTCTTATATCCTACATTACTCTTTAAATGATTAAATCATATTAAAGCTACAAAAAACATAAACACATTAAAATTGTTCAAATAATTAAATTTAAAATAAAATCTAATCGTTAACCATAAACAATACAAAACCTTAAAATACAAACCCTTAACCCTAAACTATACACCCTAACCTAAAGTCTTATATCCTACATTACTCTTTAAATTATTAAATTTTAAAAAAGCTACAAAAAACATAAACACATTAAAAATGTTCAAATAATTAAATTTAAATAAAACCTAACCATAAACAACACAAAACCTTACAACACAAACCCTTAACCCTAAACTATACACCCTAACCTAGAGTCTTATATCCTACATTACTCATCAAATGATTAAATCTTATTAAAGCTACAAAAAACATAAACACATTAAAAATGTTCAAATAATTAAATTTAAAATAAAACCTAACCATAAACCATAAACCATAAACAATAAACAATACAAAATCTTAAAATACAAACCCTTAACCCTAAACTATACACCCTAACCTAGAGTCTTATATCCTATATTACTCTTTAAATGATTAAATCTTAAAAAAGCTATAAAAAACATAAACACATTAAAAACGTTCAAATAATTAAATTTAAAATAAAACCTAACTATAACCAATACAAACCCTTAACCCTAAACTATACACCCTAACCTAGAGTCTTATATCCTACATTACTCTTTAAATGATTAAATCTTAAAAAAGATACAAAAAACATAAACACATTAAAAACGTTCAAATAATTAAATTTAAAATAAAACCTAACCATAAACCATTAACAATACAAAACCTTAACCCTAACTATACACCCTAACCTAGAGTCTTATATCCTACATTACTCTTTAAATGATTAATCTTAAAAAAGCTACAAAAAACATAAACACATTAAAAACGTTCAAATATGTATATTTAAAATAAAACCTAACCATGAACAATACAAAACCTTAAAATACAAACCCTTAACCCTAAACTATACACCCTAACTTAGAGTCTTATATCCTAGATTACTCATCAAATAATTAAATCTTGTTAAAGCTACAAAAAACATAAACACATTAAAAATGATCAAATAATTAAATTTAAAAAAAAACCTAACTATAAACCATAAACAGTACAAAATCTTGAAATACAAACCCTTAACCCTAAACTATACACCCTAACCTAGAGTCTTATATCTTACATTACTCTTTAAATGATTAAATCTTAAAAAAGCTACAAAAAACATAAACACATTAAAAGCGTTCAAATAATTAAATTTAAAATAAAACCTAACCATAAACAATACAAAACCTTAAAATATAAACCCTTAACCCTAAACTATACACCCTAACCTAGAGTCTTATGTCCTACATTATTCTTTAAATGATTAAATCTTATTAAAGCTACAAAAAACATAAACACATTAAAAATGTTCAAATAATTAAATTTAAAATAAAACCTAATCATAAACCATAAACAATACAAAACTTTAAAATACAAACCCTTAACCCTAAACTATACACCCTAACCTAGAGTCTTATATCCTACAATCTACGTTACTCTTTAAATGACTAAATCTTAAAAAAGCTACAAAAAACATAAACACATTAAAAACGTTCAAATAACTAATTTAAAATAAAACCTAACCATAAACCATAAACAATATAAAACCTTAAAATACAAACCCTTAACCCTAAACCATACACCCTAACCTAAAGTCTTATATCCTACATTACTCTTTAAATGATTAAATTTTTTAAAAAGCTACAAAAAACATAAACACATTAAAAATGTTCAAATAATTAAATTTAAATAAAACCTAACCATAAACAATACAAAACCTTAAAATACAAACCCTTAACCCTAAACTATACACCCTTACCTAGAGTCGTATATCCTACATTACTCTTTAAATGATTAAATCTTAAAAAGGCTACAAAAAAACATAAACACATTAAAAACGTTCAAATAATTAAATTTAAAATAAAACCTAACCATAAACAATACAAAACCTTAAAATACAAACCCTTGACCCTAAACTATGCACCCTAACCTAGAATCTTATATCCTACATTACTCTTTAAATTATTAAATCTTAAAAAACCTACAAAAAACATAAACACATTAAAAACGTTCAATTAATTAAATTTAAAATAAAACCTAACCATAAACAATACTAAACCTTAAAATACAAACCCTTAACCCTAAACTATACACCCTAACCTAGAGTCTTATATCCTACATTACTCATCCAATGATTAAATCTTATTAAAGCTACAAAAAATATAAACACATTAAAAAAATATTTAAATAATTATAATCACTATTAATTTCAAGCCCTTTTTTAATCTAATTTTTTCGAAAAATGTTTTAAATATTTTTTTTATTTTTTTTTATTTTTTTTCGAACTGGGTCCGAACCGGCGGGAAACCGGCCGAACCTGAACCGGACCGCCGGTTCCGGGGGGTAGCCGGTTCAGGTTTCGGTTCAAGGTTCCTTGAACCTTGAACCGGCGGTTCATGAACCGTGGTCAGCTCTAACTCTCAAATCTTTATAAAAATGATCATTTAATGTTAATTGAATGTTTATATGACGCAATATTAGTAATCTTTATATAAAATCAAGTTCAAAGTAAGTAAAAGGTAGTTTTTTCTTGTATGTGTTTTGTTATGCACATGTAGGCATAATTATTCACATGTATGCTTAAAACAAGTGATAGACATCGAAAAAATATTCACAACCCCTCAGTTAGCATGGATGTTCATTGTTTTGTTCGTAGATGTTCATTAGAGTATAGTGAACATCTGGAATGAAAGTGGTGAACATTTATGGACAAAGTGATGAACATCAAAAATTTGTTCACAACCCCTCACTGAACACGGATGTTCACTGTTTTGTTCATAGATGTTCATCATAGTATACTAGTACAGAACATCTGGAATGAAAGTGGTGAACATTTATGGACAAAGTGATGAACATCGAAAATATGTTCACAGCGAGTGAAAATGTATTTTTCCAAAAAAGAAAACGCATATAATACGGTAAAATTCGGGTAATATTGGGGGAAAATACGGGTAAAATTTAGCTGGAATAGTGAACATCTTGTATGAAAGTAGTGAATGTCAAAAAATATGTTCACGGCCGAATTATTCGCCTTTTAATGAAAGTCTAATCTTGGACATTCTTTCCCTCAAATTCAGCGGCCCACGATTGTTCTCATTTCTCTCCTAACTAAAGGTTCTCATTTGATCCATTTCCTATATATATATCTATATATATATATAATCAAATCTATAGATTTCCAACTAACTAAACAAATGGTACATCCCTTATAATGGTTTTGCATTAGCAGTTTATGATAATAGATGAAAGACTCTTTTATACTAATAAAACTAACTAAACAAACACATTCATAAATAAAAATTTAAATTTAAATTATATTGTTGGAAATATAGAATGCATAAAATATTAAAATAAAAAATATACCTCATGCGTTAAACTCATGTAATATTTTAATTTGTATACTAAGGGGGTGGACCTAGAATTTTGATTTATTTCATCCGTATATATATGATAGATATAACAACCACGAAGAGAGATAAATAGAGATTTGATATAAATGTCTTACTAATATCTTAACCCTAACATTCAATAAAAATATATAGGTCAATATCCGGTGAGGATGGGCTTATAGGAGAGGAGTAAGAATAGATCCAAGTCGTTGATCCATTACAATCCAACGGACTATAGGCGCGCGTCAGAGCAGTCCAAAATTGCCTAAAACGGAGACACGCCTTCAAGAACGGGTAACCACGCGGCCCTCACATCAACTGCTCTAGTCACCATCAGCGAAATAATTCAAAAGCAATCGAACCGTTTTCTTCACCATTTCTCGCGCGATTCAGAGAGATTTCAGAGCGTTTTCATGAAGGCGATACAAAGTCCATTCCACAAAGGCGATTCCACGAAGGCGATTCTAATCTTCGAAATCAGTACGGTCGATTCTAATGGCAAAACCCGATGCGAAAAAGGCACAAATGGAAGGTAAACAACTGAAAGAATAATTGCGATCAAATTTCTACTATATTTGGCTACCAAAATCACAAAAAACAAACGATTTGAGAGTCCAAAGTTTATATTGTTGATTAACATAATCAGTTTGCGAAAACCTTACATAGGACCAGATAAGAGTAAACTATGTGTCCATTTCATCTGAATGTGTCCATTTTGAATGCTTGTTTGTGCGTATAAGAATACATTGTTCGCATGAGCGAATGATTGTGTGTGCTTTTAAGAATACATTGATTGCACCTGTGAATGCTTGTGTGTGCGTTTGAGACATCGTATGTGTGCATTTGAAACAAATTATTGTGCCCATACTAGACAAGCTATTGTCATCATGTGTGGATATTAAAAACTATGATGCATTTGTGACATTGTGTGTGTGCATTTGAGACATCGTGTGTGTGCATTTGTGACATCTTGTGTGTGCATTTGAGTCATCGTGTGTGTGCATTTGAAACAAGACTGTTTGGCTGATACTATATGAGCTTTTGTGAGAGTATTATAAAACATGTGTGCATCTGTTAATGCTTGTGTGTGCATTTGAGACATCGTGTGTGTGCATGTGAAACAAGTCTGTTTGTCCATACTATAGAAGCTTGTGTGAGAGTATTATAAAACATGTGTGCATCTGTAAATGCTTTTGAGTGCATTTGAGTGATCGTCTGTGTGCATACTAAAAGGCATAATTGTGATTACAACAAAACTGCATTCTATTCACTTTACAAATTTTCAGTCTATTTAACTATTTTTAATCTTGTAACTGTAGATTATCAACAAACTGTCATGGAGTTTGAAAATGCAACAATTACAATTGGTGAAAATTCAACACCAACATCTCCTTCGCGTAGAGAGATGAGGAACAAAGCAAGAAATGAAATTCGTCAGCAAAACCAAACCCCAACACCATCACCAAAACCTGGTAATTAATAATTTGAAATGTCTACTTTGACTTTAATAATATATGTGTGCATGTGGAAAATACTTGTTTGTGCATTTGATAACTCATATGTGTGCATTTGAAACAAAGCTTGTGCGAGAACATTTAACTAATATGTGTGCATTCATGAAATTGTAGATGTGCAACCTACTATGAAATCAGAGGATACAATGGTTAGAACTCCTATAGAGTCATCCCCAACAACTCTTTCACAAAGAGAGGCAAGAAGTAAAGCAAGAAATGAAAATCATGAACTGACCAAAGCTCCATCTCTAACAACAAAAACTGGTAAATTAATAACTTCCAATATGTGTGGTTTGATTTCAAAATTTAGTTTTGTGTGCATTTTTTATACATCATGTGTGTGCATTTCAAAAAATATAGAAAGCTTTTGTTAGAATATAAAAAAAATGTGTGCATTTGTAAAATACTTGTGTGTGCATTTGAGAGAACATGTGTGTGCATTTAAACCATATTAGAAAGCTTGTGTGAAACCTAAAAAAAATGTGTGTGCATCTGTCAAATACTTGTGTGTGCATATGAAACTGTGTGTGTGCATTTGAAACATATATTTTTATGCATACTATTTAACGGGAAATGCTCTTGCAATTGTAACTGAACAATAGCCAGACTTGGAAGAAGATAATCCACTGGCTATTGTTTGTGTAGATACATCCCCAACATATCTATCGCAAAAAGAGGAAACAAGAAAAGCAAGAGATGATAATAGTGAACTGACCAAGGCTACATCTCCCACATCAAAAGCTAGTAAATTAATAATTTTCAATCTGTGTGCTTTCATTTCAGAATATATGTTCATGTTTTACAAAATCTATTGACTTTGATATTGACCACAGGAAAAGGAAAACAACAAGCACAAACAAAGGGGATTGCTAAAAGTCCTAGGGTTACAAAGAAGGCAAAGAAAATGACATGCGTTGTACTCGGAGACACTGAGGATGATGACGAAGATATGACACTGGATGAGATAATTCATGCAGGACAACAAGAAAAAGATTGAATTAAGAAAAAGACAGTAGAGAAGAAGAAAAATGTTGTAGGTTTGAGTCCAAAGAAGGTAGTGGAGAAGAAGAAAATTGTTGTAGGTTTGAGTCCAAAAAAGGCAGTGGAGAAGAAGAAAACAATTCTAGTTTCGACTCCGAAGAAGGGCATACAGACACTAAGGAAATATTACACAAGGTTTATCTGTAGGACTTCACCACATATGCTTGTCAAATATGTTGCTGATGAACAACGATTCAGTCCCGCACAGAGACATGTTGTCATAGATATGGGGTTCGAGGCTTTGCTTCAGTGGAAGATTACTGATATGCTTGGAAGACTTGGTTATTGGTTTGCCAGCTCATTTGACCCATTGAAATGCACAATAAATCTAGAGGATGCATCCAAAGAGATTCTGATAACAACACAAGATGCACATGACTATCTTGGCATACCTAAGGGTGACAACAGAATTGAGCTTCCGAAGAAACTAGCAAATGTACAATTCCTAGCAAAGATAGCTGAAGATTTCAAAGGGAAGACTATGAGGTATATAGCGCACACATACATTAAAGAAAAATGATGACATATGAAGGGGATGATGGGTTTAAGCGGTACTTTATCCTCCTCTTTGTCAACATTGTTGTTGAAAGCCAGCTAAACGGGAAAATAAGCTTTGTGATACTTGAACTGCTTGGGGATGTTGAAAGAATTAGGCTCTACAACTAGAGTGCATTAATTCTTGACCGGTTGATAGATAACACCATCTCATGGTCTACAACAGCAGATGGTACATACAGAGGAGCTTTGTTGTTACTCATGGTAAAAACTAAATCTTTTATTTCATATTTCTTTTAGGCGCATTAGCAAATATACCAGATTTGCTAAAGCAACTTGCAGAAATCCAAGATTTTCAAAAGTATTGCAAAAGTATCAGAATTCTGTACGGTTTCTGGTATTATTGCTATTGTTGAGTGTAGAATTTATCTTTTCTTTTAAATAGAAAATGGGTAAAAGCTGGCTAATATTATCTCAAAAAAATATAAAAGAAGGGATAATCTCTCCTTAATGAGATTGAAGCCGCCGGTGACAGAGGCATCACATCAACCAAGGTGCTTGAACTGTGACTAAATTTCCACACATTAAAACTGGCGGGCAAGTTTCCCTCCAAAAATCTGGCCTCCTTCAACCTTTAATCCCTCCAGCTAAGCTCCCCTGAAAATATTCCTGAATATTCCTGGAGAACTTCAAGCAGCCTGACCACTTATTACACGTGAGATATTTCCCACCTGATATTTAACACCTGACGCATGCAAATACAGCTTGAATGGGTAAGTAAACTCTCCTGAAAAACAATCGATTTCCCCCCTCTGTATACGTGAAGTTCAAAAACCTTCTTTATTTGTAGGTACGAAACTAGTGTATGTGACGTTCATCAGTGGTGGAGAATGGAAACAACAAGGGAAAAGGTGGTTGTATGAGGGTGATAGAACAGTGAAAGCCATGTTGCTTTCCCCTGACATGGACTTGGCTACACTGCGCAACAAATGGACTGAGAAGAATCCATTTGATGAAGAAAAATTGTTTGTGCAATACGCTTATGAAAATAAACCAGAACTTCCACCCATCTTTATAAATGATGACGACCTCTTGAACAAATGTGGAGAAAATTCATCAGAGTGGAATATTGAGTTGTACACCAACCTTTTAAAGAAGGAAGAGATTCGAAGTGAAAGGGCTGAACATCGTACTCTTCCTTCAACAGCTCCACCACCAACTCAGAGCCAGAGCCAAGATAATAAAGACTTTTTCAGGTCAATTTTTAAACAAGACAGAGCACCTCACACAGATGTCAGGTCGATTGATGAAATTATTGAAGCTGACAACGAAGCAGAGTTAAGGAGATTAAAAAGGGATGAAGTGAGGGGGAAAGACAAGAGAAATTGTCCCCTGATAGTGAAAGACATTATATCATTGAGTAGCGATGATGAGGACATTGAAGCTGCTACATCAAGAAACAAAGGGAATGAGAAAATGACTGATTATGCCAACAGTGGAGATTCTTTGGAGGATGAAATAGAAGATGGCTTTGACTATGAGGGCTATTATCAATCAGGTGATGATGATCGTGTTGATGGTGTGGAAGGGTTAGGGTATGCTTCAGGTGATGATGTGAATACTGTTAGTCTAGATGATGTGTGGGAAGAAATAAATGGCATTGAGGGAACACAGAACGAGGAGCAAATAGAGGCGGATAAAGAAGAAGATATTGATGTTGATGAAGACATGCTTAGAGAGATTGAAAAGAGGTACTATCCAGCGGAGATGGAAATGTTAGTTGAAGATGAGGAAACAAGTGAAAACAAGTCCTCATATCCAACAATGAAGGTTGGTCAGCTCTTCAATTCTAAGGAAGAGTTCAAAGCTGCACTCTTCTCCCTGGCAATGGAAAACTTCTATGAGATGCGTGTGAAGAGGTCCGATAAGTCCAATTATGATGTTGAGTGCGTTGACGACAAATGCACCTTTTTGTGTCGTGGCTCATTGTATCGAAAAACGTCGTTGTTTATGGTGCGACAATATGTTGCGGATCATACCTGTGGCATGAGAGTAAACCACAATTATCACAAAGGAGCAACTTCTCGGCTGATTGCCGATAAAGTACTTCACAAGTATGTTTTTCTTGCATTTGAACAGTTTTTGTGATCAAAGGTTAATATGAATGCATCTATAGATTCACTTCGTTACATCTCAGGTTTTTAAACGGCCGTAAAGGCCTACTTGCTTCAGAAATTCAGGATTTCATGTTACATCATGGGATAAGGACAAGCTACTACAAAGCCAATCGAGCGCGGGTCTTCGCCCAGGACATGGCACATGGTACAACTGAGGATAGCTACAAGGCAATATACTCTTACATGCACATGTTACAGAAATGTAATCCGGGAACATACACGAGAATAGTCAGAGATGCTGATCAACGCTTCAAGTACATCTTCTGGACTTTAGGTCCATGGATAAGGGCAGCGCCACATCTGAAAAAGGTCAGTATTCAGTCGTGATGTTGTTACGTCAGGAAATATAGTCATTTTGTCAGGTAAATCTACTATATGACTGCATATGTGACAAACAGAACAAGCATCATTTGTCAGGCTATATAACGTAGTTTCAAAGATTATAACTCTCTTGTCAGGGCAACATCTGAGAAAATAGTTCTGCGTGTGTAGGTAATATCAGTTGATGGCACTTACCTCACAGCCAAGTTCAAGGGGATACTTCTTTTGGCAACGGCACAAGAGGCCAAATATATCCACTTGTTGTTGCCGTTGTTAATAGTGAGAACGATGATGCATGGTCATTTTTCTTCAGTGAATTGAGGCTTGTTGTTCCTGATCATCCAGAGTTGTATTTCGTGTCTGATCATCATCTTAGCATTGGGAAGGGTCTGAGAAATAGCTATCATTTTGCCAAGCATGGATATTGCATATATCACATATACCAAAACTTCAAGAGGAAGTTTGGTAGGCAAGACCTCTTCGGCATATTCAAAAAAGCTGCTCATGCTTACACAGTAGCTGAGTTCAATCATCAGTTTGCTCAAATAACAACTGCATCTCCAAAGATTGGGCAATATCTAAAAGAAGCTGGAGTTGAAAACTGGGCGAGAGCGCATTTTCATGGGAACAGGTTTAACATCATGACAAGCAACAACGCCGAGTGTCTTAATGGCTTGTGGAAAACACAGCGTCAGTGGCCTATTCTTGCTCTATTTGATGCGATTGTTGAGACCATTTCTAAATGGTTTTGTCAAAGAAGGGAAGCGGCCTCAAACTGGGACCAATACTTGTCACCCTCTGTGTACACGCTGGTAGAGGTGAACTACAGAAGGGCAGCAAAGATGAGTGTTCGAAGACTAAGCCAGTTTGAAGCGGAGGTCATGGTAGGAACTTGTAGATACTCGGTGAACCTTAATGCTCGTACATGTGATTATAACATGTTCCAGATTGATAAAGTTCCTTGTGCTCATGCCATAGCGGTTGCAAGTGATAGGGGAGTGCGACTCACTGATCTCGTTCATCCCATGTTCAAGAACGAGTGCGCGAGAGAAGTGTACAAGGAAACTGTGCATCTTGTTCCTCCCACAGGCCGATGGTCAATTCCTGAAGCCGTGTCATCCATTCCATGCTGTCCACTAAATGTAAAACGTCCTCCTGGAAGGCCACGAATTAACCGATACAGGGCGACGTGGGAGGGGAACTATACTAGGAAGAGGCGGTGTTCGTATTGCGGCAACCAAGGCCACAACAAGCAGTACTGTAGGAGGAGAAGGACTGATGAAGGATTATAGGAAGAGAATGGGTTAGTTTAAGGTTGTTTAGAATTGTCACCATGTTGGTGTTTTTGGGTGTTTATGCTAGTAAATGTTGTTGTTGGGTGTTTCAGTGAAAAGATGTATGGTTTAAGTCTATATAGTCGTAAACCACACCTCTTTTTTGTGGGGGCTCCCTTTTGGATGATATACAAACTAGATAAATTAAAGCTTTTGCTTAAGATTTACTTGTCATCTTGAACCTTCAGCAACCCTAGAATCAGGTGCGAAGTTGTACTGACAAAGTTCTCAGGTTCTCTGCAAATGTTGCATTTTGTCCTGTCATCATCTTTGCTTAAGAGTTGATTACTTCTCAGCATCAGTCAGTGTTAAACTCCTCACAAGGAGAAACCATAAGACTCTATAACACCCTGTAAAACAACGTATATGTCCTGACATACTCATTTGCTCGAGGAAAACCTAGTACATAAAAATGACCTGTAAATCCACAATACGTCCTGTAAAACTCTAACATGGTCTGACAAAGGAAAACCTAATACATAAACACGACCTGTAAAGCCACAATACGTCCTGTAAAACTCTAACATGGTCTGACAAACATGTGCGAAACCATTTCAGTTGCGAAGTCTATAAATTATTCATAAGAACCCTAGAATCAGGTGCGAAGTTGTACTGACAAACCTAATACATAAACACGACCTATAAATTCACAATACGTCCTGTAAAACTCCAACATGGTATAAACCTTATAAACACAATCATTATATTACGTTGTTCAACTTTACAAAAAACGTGCCCTTGGCATGGCATTCCCACACACAAAAGAACAAAAAAACTAGCATTGCAAAGTTCATACATTAAAAACACTTATCCACACATACTCAGAAACTACCCTGTTATGAAAACATTATCCCATCAAGATAGATATCGGGACTTCAGCTTTCCCTCTAGCGACTGAGCATGGTCCAACACCCTTTTTATGTTGAGCTCAGTGAAGGTGGTGTCCCATTCAATCTGCAAAAACAAAAATTAAGCATCTTAGGCACATCCCTTGCACATAGGAAGAAAATATACAATAAAAGCCTTACCAGTCTAAGCTTGAGCTTGATCCGGGCCTTTTCTTCTTCAGTCTGAGCCCCTTCCGGACTCACAGCAGCAAGATCCTGCTTCAGGCGGCGCAAATCCTTAACTAAACTTACCAACTCCAAATCTCTGGCCACAATGTTGCGATTGTACTCCTGAAAATCGGCCTCGGTCATCTTCCGGCCTCCAACATGATCCTTCACTTCCCGGGCAGATTGAAGCAGTTCATTTACTTCAAAGTATGTCCAGTGACAAAGTGATGTTCTCCCGCCATGAATTTAGAGTATAGAGAGGGAGTATTTGAAGAACGTGGGAGTGGGAGTATTTGGGAAAATGGGAGTATTTGAGTTAACAAAAGAACGTGGGAGTTTTTGAAGCACCTTGGTAGACAACGTGGGAGTGTTTTGAGATCCTTGGTAGAGAACTTTGGTAATGGATCGGTGAGTATTTGAAGAGACTTGGTAGAAAAGATTTGGGCAAGTATGGGTGTTTTAGGGAAAATTAAGAGGGGTGAAATCGGATACAAATTTGAAACGAACTCACTTATTTCAATGTTACCTGACAAACCTGAATACGTATTGTAAAAATGTTTATAATGCCCGAGAAACCCGAAAAGGTAAAAACTATCTATGTTGTTATTTATCCGACTTCAATATGACCTGACGCGCGAGTCAGACAAACAATAAGCCCTGAAAAACTACATATGTCAGAAACAGAACAAGCATTAATCGTCAGTCGATATATGGTTGTTTGCAAGGCTTATAACTACGTTGTCAGGCCAAATTTTGAGTATGTAGAGAAGCAAGTGAGAGCATCGAAGTTTTTTTAAGAACCTTGCTACAGAGCCTGGGAAAAGCTAATCTCATTATATAATTGAATACTATTAATTATTTTTATTCAATAATACTAATTATTTTCATTGAAATTTTTTGATTATTTTTATTGATAATCAAATATATTAAATAAAATTGGCCCCGTTAATTTGTTTAAATAACAAAAACTAATCTCATTATATTATTTTACCTTTTAAAAAAAACTCATTGGAAATACATAATTAAGTGATAATCTGAAAACTTACCCCAGAAGACTTAATTG
Source organism: Rheum nobile (assembly GCA_027886185.1). Taxonomy (NCBI): domain Eukaryota; kingdom Viridiplantae; phylum Streptophyta; class Magnoliopsida; order Caryophyllales; family Polygonaceae; genus Rheum; species Rheum nobile. The sequence continues at coordinate 504,172 of WOAB01000257.1, read as the reverse complement.
GAAAGGATAAGGATGACGTCAGGTCAAGATTTTACAAAAAACTAATCTTATTACACAGGATAAGGATGACGTCAGGTCAAGATTTTAAAAACCCATTAAATACTCTTTTGGTTAAGGTGGAAGCTTTTACACAGTTTTTTAAGTATTTGTATACGGTTTCAACAATTTGAAATTTTTTGACTGAAATCCTTCTATAAGAAAAAGATGTTGACCTGACAGACATCACATCAGCATTGAACTTTCATTTCATTTCTCTTTCTTTAATACAAACAACAAAAAACAAGTACGGACACAAGGAAGATCATCTTCTGGATAGGGCACGAAGCTGGACACAAGGAAGAACAACTGCCAATTCAAATTCGAAAATTTGCACCGAAGAAAAAGCAAAGAACAACGCAGAGTAGAAAGAGGAACACCGTCTTCGAAAATTTGGCCGAAATTTTACGATGACAAACAGCTGGACACAAGGAAGATCATCTGCCAATTCAAATTCGTGGAGGAGAGGGCACGAAGCTGGTGAATCATCAACTCAAAAATGTTTCCATGGCCTCCCTGCAACAATACAAACTTGCAAACACACTCAAAATTCGGGAAAACAGTTCTATGGGTGTCCATTATGGAAGGTATTGTTGAATGTGAAATTTCGTGCGAAATATGCTTTTCAATTGGGATTTTATATAGTCGTAAATTAGTTGATTGGTTTAATTTTGTATTAAACCTTAGGCAGGGCACGATTGCAAATACTTTAAATGGGTGGATGGTCAAGCTTATAATTTTAGAGCCAATGAGTCCATTCAAAGCGTAAGAGTTGTTGAAGATCACGGGACAACCTCTCGGCCAAATATTTACCCGCATCAATCGACTTCAATGAATGACATTATGAATATCAAAACAGAAAATTTCATTCTGAAAGTTGTACTTGGTGTGGTGGTACTTGTGTTGTTACTTGTTGTCTTCGTTGTCCAATTTGTAACCTTGTTGGTTAAATTATGATAACTACTCATAACCGTATGTTTAGCAATACAATGTATTCTGGTTCCTTGTTTATACAACGAGGGTTTTCTGCAGGTAAAACATGAATATTTCCTGACTTAAGCACCAATTTGCTTGAAAACATCCTTGAAATTGTCATCACAATTTCAAATACAATTACTACATGTTGTTAGTACTCTGACATATGACGCGGATTCTCCTGAATAAGTTTCAGTTGTCCTGAATTTTCATGTACACATATTCGATGTTATTGCTCTAAAGTATTAATCTTTTTGCCCTGAACATTAGTACATTTAGTATGAACATGATACGTTTTGTCCTGAAATGAAAATAGTCAAAAGTAGTAAATGCGAGAATAAGGGCAAAGGATCTATATTATTATCAGTCGCTAGCATTACATAAGTAAACAACCATAACAAACAACATAAAAACAACATAAAAAACAAAGCAGCATCATTAAAAAACATCCCCACGGCCATCATCACTGGGGCAGAGAAACATCTGGATCGTCCCGCACCACATAGACCTTGACTCCGGCGACCCTCTCGCCGAGGCGGGCAAGGTCTGCATAGTCGTCGTCGGTCTACATCGGTTGAAGGAACCGCTGCCCCGATGCTGGGACCTGTTCAAAATATAAGGATTTTGGACCGGGAGAGAGGAGGCTTATCAGACCATGCAGGTACCAAATATTCATTTTGATCGCTGGCACTTTCAGGAGTTTGGTGCTCCCGCCAGTATACTCGTGCGTAGTCAAGAGGGCTATCACCCCGCTGGATGGCGATAGTTGGCCATCCCAGTACACTTGCAGGAAAACTTTCTTGAATGACTCGGCCATGTTGCAATAGATTTTTTTGGAAATGAGAGAGGAATGCGAGGAGTTTGAGAGGAGTGCGAGGAGTTTGAGAGAGGAAATGTGAGGGGTTGGGACAAGGCAAGAACGCTATTTATACACAAGGATGAGTGGATAATGGAGTTAATGACGGGTAGTTGAGGGAATACAGGATATTTAATTGAAATTTAAGAGGGGTCAAATCGGATATGCATTGGAAAGGATGACTTTGAATAGGATTTATTCATCATGACCTGACAAAGTACATCACTTACTGTAAGGAAGTAAGGTCACCTGACAAAGCTTATTGCCAAAGCTTTGGTTTGATTCGAAAACTTGTTAACCCCATCTTTTAACTAGCTTATTGCCAAAGCTTCGGTTTCAAAACCTTTTACAAACGCTGTATTTTCCTACGGTTATTTACCATTGTGATGTTTCTTTCAGATCCGCCATAAGTCATTGGATGACTTTGAATAAAAATTCTACAAAATAACCTGACAAAGCTAAATATGTACTGTAAATTTTTATTGTGGACTGACGTAAGTAACTATTAGAAAAAAGCTTTGGTCTCAAGAACTAACCCCGCGGTAAAAAATGGTTTAAACCGTTTTAACTGTTTTTGTGTACTTTCCCCCCTCGTTTTAAAGGCTATTTTTCGATTTAAAAACCCTTTAAATGTAGAAAATATTAGGTGTCAATGTGGGAGTTTTTTCAAAGACAATTGTGATGTTTGTACGATGATAGGACTCATTGGAAAGGATGAATTTGAAAAAGATATATCAAAATAACCTGACAAATTTGAATATTTATTGTAAAGCCGTAATCTGGCCTGACGTATGTAACAATTAGAAAAAACCTTTGATTTATTCCACAACTAACCCCGCCATTTTACACGGTTTTAAACTGTTTTTTACCGTTTTTGTACCATTTTTTCCCGGTTTCATAACCGTTGAAATGTAGCACAAATTTAGGTTAATATGTACTTTACCCCCCCTCTTTTTAAAGGCTATTTTTCAATTTTAAAACCCTTTAAATTTAGGAAATATTAGGTTTCAATGTGGGAGTTTTTTTCTAGCGTTTTTGACAATTTAGGTTGATGTTTGTACGATGACATGACTCATTGGAAAGGATGAATTTGAAAAAGATATATCAAAACAACCTGACAAATGTGAATATTTACTGTAAATCCGTAATCTGGCCTGACTTAAGTCACATTTTTTCAAAGCTTTGGTTTTATTCGAAAACTAACCCCACCATTTTAAATGAAATTCACCTGACAAACCGGGGTGCCTGCTTGTAAAACCAATATCTTGTCTGACATAAACACCATCACAAGCATGTAAACATGCTGAAAACAATATCTTTGAAAATAGTATCTTGTCTGACATAAACACCATCACAAGCATGTTCCTAGCCGAATGTTTCCCAACAACACAATACAATTACCACATTACATCAAAAGTCTTTAAAGACCATCCCAACAACATCTAAAAATACTATGAGCCATTTGACTTCTATGTGCATCTATGAATTTGTCCGACGCAAGATCCAAGTTTGACATGCCGAGAATCAATAACTCAATGTACTTCAAGGTGTAGACCCCACAATCTCCTCTGCAAGATATACAAAACACGTTAGAATGTATATCAATTGCAGTTTGATAAGGATTTATCATTGCATAAATACATATATACTTACCCGCGCTTGTTCTACTTAAGGTTATCACGACGGGACACCGACATTGGATTGTCCAAGAACGGTTCACATCTCTTTGCCAGTGGCTCGGACATCTTGACATATCTTGGAACAGTCTCAACGATGGGGCGGATCATATCGAAAATATCCTTGTCTGAGTGCAGGTCCACATTGCAGTCATAAACCGTCACACACCAGTCGCATAGATAAATTTCTAAGGCAAACCAGTGGTACTCTAGGATGTTGAAGCACGCATATATGCGTTCCGCATCATCCCATCTCTTGCCATAATCTTGCGGACATGAACCCATCATGTACAGTATCAGTTCATCCTTACCAACAAGTGGGGTATTATTCTGGAAGCGATCGAATTCACCTTTGACATAGTTTTGCCAAAATGGGTCAAGCACAACCACCTTCGAAAACCGCTGTGGATCCTCTAAAATCCTTTGACGATAGAGGACCATCATTTGCGCTAGATGCTGTAATGGTGCAACAATGTTAATGTATCCACTGGAAACTATTTTACACATGCATACTATTTTGAAAGAATGCATTGGAATATTACCTCACTGCGCAACCAGATCTTTGGGGCAAACAATCTCTCAAAGAACTCATTGTCCAATGATTGCCCACCCGGTCCAGTTCGGGGTTCAATACTGCATGATGGTACATATTCATTTGAATATTATGCAAGTCAATATATGTATTAGTACATATACAGGCTATATACAAGTTAGTCAGTCCACAAAGTATCAATTTCAGGTCAGAATTCTAACAGTCAGGCCAGATAAGATTTTGACATTCAATTCATCAATTCCTTATTAAGTTGAGTATAATGGTTAAGTCACTAACCTCTCACTCTGCATCCACTTTACCAGCTCTGTCATCCTTCCACCTTGCTATTTTTGGTAATCTTTTTTGCCAATTTCTGCTCATCCATATTGCGGTAGGGTGATTTTGCCTTGGCAGCAAGCTCGCGAGTGCGACTTGGATATGTCTTGTTCGGAACTTGGCTATCCTTCCTTGGTCTGCCCTTCCTCGGCACTTTGGACTCCTTGGTCTCCCCTTCATCACCCCCCACGTCATCAAAATCAGCCTGTGATACCTTCTCACCTTGTATTTCAGTCCTCGCCTCAACACCTAGCTCATCAACCTTAGTCCCTCCCTCCACAACATCTCCCATTGATTCCTCCATAACTCCTTCATCAACCGGGTTTAGTCCCTCCACATCTCCCTTCGGTTCCTCCATAACTTGGTCATCAACCTTGGTCCTTCCCTCCACATCAGCTCCCTTTGCTACCTCCTCAACATCCACACCTCCTTCATCAACCTTGCTTCCTCCCTTCACAACAGCTTCCTTTAGTTCCTCCACAACTCCGTCATGCACACCCTCATCAGACACTGCTTTTGTTGCCACCTCAACTTGTGTTGCCACCACAGTCCCATCATTAACCAACTCGTCATTAACCAACTCCTTGATGAGTCCCTCCATATCTTGCGGTGTTGCTTCATTAACCAACTTCTCATCTGCATGTAGTATTGTACAAGTTTGGACAAGAACTGACAGTGGATCTGTTGCATCCCCTTACTCTTCTTCCTCATCTACTATTGCGACATCTTCACCCGCCTCTTTCTGACAACCTACATTAACTACATCATACACAACTATTTCACTAGTATTTTGCTCTCCATCCATTGTCTCCTGAAACGATGATATAAGGTCTGAAATAAGCAAATATTTTTGGAATTGTGCTCAAATTGACTGAAATGTGCATATATGGACTGAATACATATATGGACTGAACTGTTTACTGAAACGATGATATATGGTCTGAAATGTGCAAAAATGGACTGAAATATGTACATCTGGACTGAACTGTACATATACTAACTGAAAGTTTTGGGCATACATACCTCATCAGTCTCAGTCTCTTCGGACTCTCCCTCTTTGGACTCATTGTCTTCGTCATCTTCAGACTCCATCTTTTCCTCTTCATCATTTGCTTCAGACTCCGTCTTTGCCTCCCTCATGCTCTGCTGGTGTTGGGTGATGTTGGGTTCATTATCACTGTTAACCTCCCCAGAGAGCTCCTGTTGTGTACTGATGTCTTGATCACTGGATGAAGATGCCCCTGTTCTAGGAGCTTTGCCTCTTATGAACTTGTTTAACTCAATAAATTCCTCCCTTAGAGCATGCATCATTTCATGCAATTCATTCAAACAACACATAAATTGCCTTGGGTCGAAACCCTCAATGTTTCCAGCTTGCCCTCCCTTACCAACTCCCTTGGCCTTTTTACCAGCATTTTTTCTTCTGGGCTTCAAGTGCTTAACAATCTCATCCAAGGATTTGTGTCCTTCCTCCTCCGGGAAATAACAGCTTTCTCCCAAGTCCTCTCCGTCCTCCTCAACAAGGATCTGTTTAGCAGGGAAATTCCCCTCTAGGGCAGCAGAAATCGCATCCAAGCTTGGCCTACTAGATTTAAGCCACCTCACACCTCGGGGTTGCACATCTTTATTCAGCTTTTGGGCAAATGTTCTGCCAATATGGGGCACTGCCTCATACAACCATATCTGAAACAAACAGAATTGGAATTAATCCACAATTATGAACAAAGGCATTAACCTTTCTCAGTTTTACATACTCAATTACTAACACATTACCTGAAACACCATCGGGAAACCCCGTATGGTGTATCCTGCTCTGGCATTGTCTGAAACTGCAAGTGCAGCCTGAACTGACTCCATTCTTGTGTCCAAAGCAGAAGCCAGACTTTGATGGAGGTCAAGATATGCACTCCTACCCCATGGGAAATTATTGAAACGATCTAAGTCTTGGGTCAATTTCACATGTAAGGGTTTGACCTTCCTCTTCTTATCACCCCCAAGTACAACACCCTCAAGAATTAACAACAAGGCCATCTTCAACTTATATACATTATCCTCCCGATAGGATAAGAACTTGGTTAAAAGGTTAGCAATAGTAATACTCCTCACACCAAAAAGTTCAAACACTGCATTCTTATCCTGCATACTGTCCTCCTCATCGGGCATCCCACAATTCAGTCCTGTTATTAGCCTAAACTCCTCTATTGAAAACCTACATGGTTGTCCACCAAGATCATACCATGTCTCAAACTGCTTTTTTGTGTCCAGTTGCCTAAACAAGACATGGTGAATCAGTTGTGCAGACAGTTTCATGTTTTTCATTATTTTGATTATTGGGCCAAAGGGCCCCTGCATAACTGTCTGCCAGTCTGTTCGAGTTAGCGTGTTCTCGATACAAGAAAGATACTGAAGCCTTGAGTTCTGATTTATCCGACCAAAAAACAACTCCTCAGAATGCCACTTGTAACTTATCTGTAATGAATGACATTCACATATACATGACAGGTAAGAATGACTTTCATATTCACATAAAAGAGAGGCACCATCTTACTTTGTCAGGTAAAGATATATGTTTTCAGGATACAAAATAAATTGTCAGACTACATTGCGGTTTGCCAGGACAAATGGAAGTTGTTGAGGATAAGTCTTTACCCTAGAGTATAACTTACACTTTTGTATCAACAAATGGAAGTTGTTGAGGATAAGTCTAACATTCTAACCACAGAACAAATACATGACATTCATATTCACATAAACCCTAAAACTTACTTTGTCAGGTAAGATAATTCGTTTGGTCAGAATATAATTTCGTTTGTCAGGCCATATGGATGTAACAGTTTAGGCTACTATAAATTTTGCACATCTCTCCGTGATCTATTTATCACAAAGCAAATCATGCTCTCATTTTCACATAAGCCTAATTTTAGCATGCATCACATTCAGACAAAATTTTGTTTTTTTTTTCCAGAAAATTAAGAGTTTGAGAAGATCACTAACCCCGCCAACCATTTTCGATGGATCCTTCCTCAACCTCTTGGATTTTGGTTCTTCAGCTATTCTCGGTTTCTTCTTCTGCATCGAAACGACTAGACTTGGTGATTCTTCTTCCTCTGACGAACTGTAGGCTCTCTTCTTTCGGCCACTCGCCACTGGAGCCGCCTTCGCATTCGCGCTCTCCTCAACCCTTCTCTTCGACTCTGTAGAACCATTCGGCTTCTGCTTCTTCACTCTGGCTTTCGCAGACTGCAAACCTCTAGTCCTCACCATTGTCGATCTAGGGCTTCAGAAAGGGCTTCACAAAGGGCTTCAAAAAGGGCTTAACAAAGGGCTGAACAAAGGGCTTCTCGCCTTTGGGGATTTAGGATTTGCTGTGAGGAATACGCTTCAGGAGTTCAGGGATGAAAGGAAAAAAGGTTCTTCAGCGGAGAACATTAATTGGGGAAGATGAGAAGTGCTACCGGTTGAACAAGTATATAATTAGGCTTACTCATATAACCGTTTTACACTTAACTGCATCTTAAGCACTTTTACTTATTTTGATAAAGGTTTATTCAGATTTTATTTTACCTTTTATGTTTTCAAAAGTGTTGCAGCTTTATGGCATATTTGCAATACTTTCTAAAATCTGATATTTATGCAAACGGCCCACTAAATTCTGGTAGTTTTTGCAAATCCTTCTTTCTTTTATGCATATGTGAACTAGCTTGTGTGTGCATGTGTAATATCCTTGTGTGCATCTCAAATAACTTCTGAGTGCAAATGAAATAAACTTGTGCGCATACCAAATAAGAATGCGATTGTGAATTTAACATTGTGTGCATATGAAAATACAAGTGTGTTCATGTCAAATAACTAGTATGTGCATGTCAAATAACTAGTGTGTTCATGTCAAATAACTAGTGTGAAATTATCTTGTGTGGATATAAAATAAACTTGTGGGTGTGCATGTAAAATAACATTGTGTGCACAAGAAATAACTTGTGTATTCATATGACAACACATGTGTGTGCATATTAGACTACACTTGAGTTTGTATGAATATAGTGCATTAAAAAAATTGTATGGATATATTTGCAGTTGGTGTATGTTGATCGTGTCACAATGAAAGGCAAAGAGATTGAAAGAGAATATCCAATAATCAAAATTTGGACAACACAAATGCTGAAGATGAGGGAAGATGACGAGATACTTCACGAATGTTTTGGGAAAGGATATCCATGAGAACGACCATAATTCCTTGATCATGGGCATCCGAGAGAGGTCCATGAAGCAATAGTAATAGGAGAACAAACTGAAGCTGTAGTTGATGATGATCTCAAGATATTTATTAAGGGTTACGTAGCTGATGCTGATGACATGGCCTTACAGATTAGAAAGTTCCTTAGGAGGATCAAGGAACACCAGCCCAACTAGCTAAGCATGGTGTATTGAACAAAGTTAATATCGAGTGTGAGAAGATGTTAAATGTCAAAATTTGTTCTATATCTCAATCACAACCAGAAGATGAGGACCAAGACACCCAAGATGAGTTCTTGGAGAAGGTTGTAAAGTGCATGGAGGAGATTGAGAAGGCAATCAAAGAGAAAGAAACATATGATGGAGCTTCGGGGAGTTTGGGGATTCCAGGACTTTCACAATTTGTTAATCAAATCTCAAGAGAACATGAGCAAGTAAGCAAAAAAGTTAGTATGTTATTGTATTTGTGTATTATATCACAAAAACACTAATTCTTGCATTTCAATTCTAATAAAAGGCACCTGAAAAAACAACAAACACGGATGAGGATACTTTTCATACCACGGAGGACCAGCAGAAGGGTAAGGAAGCAAAAAAGAGCAAGGTATTATATTTTATTATGTATCATATACTTTAGTCTATGTGTTTCTTTATCATAGGATATGAGTGCATTTAATATGTGTTCATTGATTTCATTATTGCAAAAGAAAAAAAAGAACGTGACATTTCTTGATGACATACCATCATTTGACTTGGAAATTTTACCAATAAATACAAAAGAGGATCGAGAACAAGTGAGTTTATTTTACTTGTTAATTCTTTTGTACATGTAACTAAGTGTATGTTTATACTAAACTTTTGTCATCATCTTTTTTTTTGTAGGAAAATGAGGACATGCAGATTGTTGGACCAGATCCTAGTCTATAAATAGAGGTACAAACAAAGAAAAATTTGTAATATTGCCATGTTTGTGAACTATTCATGCTTTTATTCTATGTGTGCATATCAAATTAACTTCAGTGTGCATTAGAAACACCGTGTCTGTGCATGTAGAAATAAAATATATGTTTTTTTATATGTGACAAAATGTGTGGAATGCGTTAGGTTGTGTGCATATAAAATGAACATTTGTGTGCATTAGAGACAACATGTGTGTGCATTTTACACATAGCATTAGGATTGTTAAGTTGTGTGCAAATGAAATGAGTTTTTGTGTGCATGTCAAAATAAAATTGTGTTCATGCTATGTCAACGTTTGTGTTCATCACGGCCATCATGTACTACACATGGAGATGCAGAAACCTTATTGTTTTTTAGGACTAGCATATAGCTGCTCATGAATGCTCTCTTCTGATTATCAAACATATTAGGAATTGTGCTATCTCTAGATGGAACAAAACCAATAGGGAGACAGGAACTTGGTTAGAAAGAGTGTGGATTAGGATGAATCCTTGTAACACCTAGGTATGCCTAGGATTTTGTAAGTTTGTTTCTTAACTTACCTTGAATGAAATTATTGCCTTTCATTAAAAAAAACGTTGGTGTTCATCGGGTAAGCAATTTTGATGTGACACCAACACATCCACGGAATGTAGAGAAAAGGATATGTAATCCTTCATAATACATGAAGTCACCATTTAAGTCAAGGGAGGTGAATGTTGAAGAAAAACCAACAGCACAAGAGATAGCACTTAATGAATGGCTAATGGGAAAGAAAAGAGATGATAAGTAAGTATATTTATGCTTTCAATTGATTGAATTTCAAATTACTTTTATGTGACTAATTCATTGTGTTTGTATTTGTTGCATAGAGGCGATTTTTGAAATGAATGACTCCAAGCTTTGTAAAGATGACTTTATAACGTTCAAGGAAAAACAATGCCTAGACAGCACAATGCTTGATACATATACAACATTGTTGAATGAAAATGAAACATACAAAGGTGCATTGTCACCATTGAGGTTCTTCATGCCAACATTACATCTGGTACGTAAGTTTATGTACCAGATGCGTGAACACAAAGATGTGAATTGTTCAACACAATAATGCTTGAAACCTTTAATGCATTCAAAGGTTATCAGAAGAAGAACTTGAAGATCAATCATGTTGACTTGGTAAATGACACTTGATGTTCATTGGGATTTTTTATTAAAGTTTTCACGAGTTTTCGTTTGTGTTCATACATATTATATCTTTGTGTTCACGCATCATGTCTTATGTGTTCATTCGTGTAACACAAAAAAAGTGTTCTTGTTTAGTATATGTGTTTTTATGTGTTCATCTGTTCTAACCAAAAAAAGTATTCATGGCTTTTAGTCTATGTGTTCATTAGTTATATATATGTGTGTTCATACGTCCTAATGTATGTGTTCATGATTACTAACCTCAATTTTGTTTTCTTTTAATTATATAGTTTATATTTCCAGTGTATCATTCTCAACACTACTATGTCATCGCAATCAATGTCAAACCACCATGTGTGCACATAATTGACAATTCAGATGTTGAGGAAGAAGACAAGTATGGATCAATGCCAAAGAACTTGGTGAGTCTATATTTAATATATGAAAATCATATCATGAATTTTGATATGAAAAACGTTCATTAACCAAATGTCTAATACTTTTTTTGCAGAGAGTTGTGTTCATCAATTTTCTCATGAGAAATCACATGATTGCCAAAGCTCACATCTTAGAAGATGAAACTAAAGTTCCAACATAAAGATTGCAAATGAACTGGAGGGACACGAAGAACAAAACTGACTGTGGAATATATGTCATCCGACACATGGAAACATACAAAGGTAATGGCTTATCTAATTGGCATAGTGGCCTCAAGAAGGGAGACAAGAAATAGATGGAAAACCTAAGGATGAAGTACTACTACGCCTTCCTCACAAGCAAAAATAATGGGCTGAAGAAACGGGTTGAGTAGATAGTTGAAGAAAATCAAAAGAAAGAAGGAGTTGGGAGAAAGAAAAACTGATTGTAGCCTAAGTAGGGGAGAAAGAATGATTTGCATGTGAACAATGAATGAAATTTGTTGGTGTTGAAAAAAGACATGTGTAGTAGAAAAACTAATGTTGAATATTTGATCAAGCATAGTTTGAAGTTATTTTTCAACTATGCTTTTAAAAATATTTTGTAACTGTAAACTTATGTAAACTATGTGTATGCGTATCAGTATATCATTTGTGTTCACATATAATAGCGTGTGTGTGCATGTCAACAAACTATGTGTGCATATGAACATGTGGTTGCATATGTCAAAAAATTTATGGTAACTAAGTTAGGTTGTGGCATATGAATAATCTGTGTGTGCATGCAACGATGAGTCTGTGTGTGCATGAAACGATGAGTTTGTGTGCATTTGGTAGATTGGTTATGTGCATGACAATCAAATAATTGTAATAAGTTGTCTAATATGAGGCAATTTGTGACTGAATATAAACTGAAAAGTGTGTGTGTATATGCTATAACGTATGTGTGTATCACATTATATTTGTGTATGCCTATATAAATATTATGTTTAATAAGTTATCTCACGTTAAACAAATTATTTGTGTGCATATAAAATAAACTTTTGTGTGCATTTGATACAACATGTGTGTGCATGTAGAAATAAAAGACTATGAAAATAAAAATGTTATCTCACTAGACAATCAGATGTGTGCATGTGAAGTAACCAAATGTGTGCAATACTTCTGGAATACGTGTGTATATGAAAATAAATATAAAACACTAAAGTAGGAAAAGGATAAAAAGATATAACATTTCATCATTAGTTGTTTAATGTTTTCAAATATAGCTAAAAATGTAATCTCAAACTTAATCCGTCCATTATGGGCATGTCATGTTGTTGTGGCCAGCGGTGTTACAAATCCCACACGCTCTATTTTCCTTCTTTGACTTTTTTGTTCCAATCTCTTGTCCTCCCCTAATACATTTCATTCTGCCCTTATTATTTGCTTGTTGTGGTGGGAGAACATCAACTTGATCTGGTAATGTACCAACAAATTTATCAAATGTATACTTGCTTGTTGAGGTGGAAACAAATGTCTCGACTATTCGTGCACTCATGTATGCTGCCTTTTTCTCCTTTATGACACACAAAAAGTCTTTCATTTGAGCAGTGTTGTCCCCCAAAATATCAATACAAGAATAAATCTCTGACATAAGTTCAGTCAATAGCCGCTTCTTCTCATCAATCTGAACACTGCCATCATAAACTGAACCATCGACCTCAAAAATAGACTGTAAAATTGCTTGCTTCGTCCACCGAGTAATAATGAACTTGGTAGGTAATGACTGGATCCCGATATTTTTGAAAACCGTGAAAATGTGACGGCAAGGAATGCCTACACTTAGGAACTTATTGCAGGAACAATGAAAATCATCAATGGAAATCACATGTTGCACAGTAGATGTTTTCCCAAATTCACAACCAACATGATACTGGTGAATGTCAGTTTCTTTTGTCATATTTCTAAGTGTACAATGATATATAGCACTATAGAACTCTTCCTGATCTTCATAAAATATATTAATTGTATAAATAGACGCATAATGCTTTTCCAACTCCAAAGGGGTCTTCATGCGGGGCGAGCAAGTAGATGAATCCAAATCCAACTTCTTTTGACTTCGCCTTTGTAAATCAATCACACTATTGAACTGCATCATGAACACAATGAGACTTGATTCCGGACCTAAAAACTTCCCAAAAAAACTATTTTGACTTTCAGATCTTCATGTTTTCCTGCCATTTTGACATCGTGGAAGAATGAAGGTATCCAATAATGGCATAGGTCAAACATTACTCCTAACCACTGATTATCATGGAGATCATATTTAGAAATAATAGAAAAACTCTCCTCTTCAAACTGTAGTGGACTAAGTTCGTTGCTCCAAACAATGGAATTGAACTTTTTTGTGGAATGCCTCAATAATAGTTGGACAAGAGTGAGGAGGAAATTTTACTTTGGTAGGGACCTTCATCATTATATGCCACATACACAAGCGGTGAACAACCACGCTAAAAACACGTTCAACGACAACTTTTACAGCGGGATCTTGGTTAATGATAATAACATGTGGCTTATGGCCCATCGTCTTTTTCAAATTCTCAAATAACCAAACATAAGATTCAAAATCTTCATTCAAAAGCAAACTAGCACCAAATGTAATAGACCATTTATGATTGTCAACTCCAGTAAATGGAACAAATACCATATTATACCTACACCATGAACACGGTACAAAGATTAAGAATGCGTGTGCATATGTAATAGAGTATGTGTTCATATATAATACAGTATGTGTTCATATGTAATTTAGTATGTGTTCATATGTAATTCAGTATGTGTGTATATATGGAAAATTCAAAGAGAACTCTTAGTTTATTTGTAATAACATTATGTGTTCATATGTAATACAATATGTGTTCATATGTGATACACTATGTGTTCATATGTAATACACAACCAATCTATTAAATGAAGAATGTAATACAATATGGGTTCGTTCAAAAAAATGCATACCTATACAGTTTGTATGTTGCATCCGCTGAAACAACATCGCCAAAGAAAGAGAAACTCTTTTGGCTGATAGGATCACACCCAAAAAAACGGCATAGCTTGTCCTACCTGTTAACATGATAATCAAAATAAAATGCATCGCAACATTCTTTCCTCTTGAAGAACTCGTCGATGACCATTTGTGCATCACAACCAACCATATATGAGTTAAGACCCCTCTTAAAATTCTTGAAATCAACAATAGTGGCGCCTATATTAGCATATGAACCCACTAAACTCTTGTACACCTTGTAGCTCTTCGTTACACCAACATTGGATTTTAGGCAATTCATAATAAAATCCTGGTGAAATGGAGTCACTTTCCTATTGCCTTTCGAAAAATGCTTTTCAGATCCCTGCAGCATCGGATGTGTATGTCGATACTTAAAATTTGTCACACGGTACCCTCCACATCATGCATATCGATAAATGAATTATAGCATTATATCCGCACCTACTAGACACCCTACTTCTTTTAACATCCTCTCCTCTAGTGGAATTAAACTCAGCAAAAGGCGATACATGTTTGTATCCTTCTCTATTGCAAACAAGTTACTTCCAAATAATAATAGTCGATCGATCATAGGATTTCTTAGTTGAACCCACACGAACATCAAAACCACATGCATGTGCATAGGTGTGGTAAAACTGAATAGCATGTTCAAGAGTCTGAAAAAGTTGTCCAACATATGGCTTCAACTCAACATTGCACACGGGAGTATGATACTCAGTATTATCCCGGAGAAAGAGGAATCACATTTTCCTCAATTTTACCCTTTCCTGAAAATAAGTACATCGAAAAAATTAGTAAAACTGAAGGAATATTTGGAAGTTATGTGTGCATAACATTTCCCAATTTTATGTGCTCATAGATGTTCAAGCATGTGTGCATATGTATTGACTCGCGTGTTCATGTAATACTTATTAGTAAAAACTGAAAGCATTTGTTGAAGTTGTGGCATAACTTGCAAGTAACAAAAGTGTGCGTTGCGATATAACTGTAAATTGAGAATGTCTTCATCATTTCATATGTGTGCATAACTAGAATGTAATAGTGTTCATTGATTAAGCGAAAAATTCATCATCCAACAGTATCAAACACAAAACACAGTACAAACAATTCATCAATACTCCAATCCCCCACGAAATCTCAGTGAAAAATTTGAGGTCAATACATTCAAACAAGCAACATATCAATACATTCAATCCTTCTCGAAATCTCGGTGAAAAATTCGAAGTCAATACATTCAGACAAGCACGAAGAGATTTCTGCAAAAAAAAAATCAATTCAAGCTTGCCTAGATCCATAGTACTTCAGTATTCGAGGTCGAGATCGAGCCAAATCAGAGAGAAATCAATTACATCGAAATTACTTTGCCAAACCAAATAGAAATTGAGTCAAATAAGGTCGCGAAAACTGAAATCGAGATCGAGGAACATGAACTGAACGCAAAATCCACGAGCGAGAGATCCAGGAAAGCACAAGAAATCCAGGCCAACAATGGAGCATTCATCAAGGAGCGAGAAAAAAATCTATTTTTTCGGTGAATGATGCATCCATGCACCCGTCCTTCAGCCAACATGCACGCCACTTCAGTCGTAGGATATGTTCTGAATCAAAGGCTGAGATCCATCCTCAATCTTCTCCTATAACCGTATCCTCATGGGATCTTTTTCCAAAATATATATCTAGAAGGTTAGAATCAAGTTTCGTTGATAAGTGATACGATGTTTTAAATAAATAAATTTGTCAAACATTTGAATCTGCTTGCACTACAAGAAAAACGTCTTTGGGCGACGAAAAATAAAAATTTGGGCGACAAATTATATTTCGTCGCCCAAAGTATCTCTCGGGCGACGAAAATACAATTTCATCGCCAAATATTTTTTTGGGCGACGGAATATCATATTCATCGCCCAAATGTATCTTTGTGCTTCGAATAAAATAATCGTCGCCCAAAATTGAACTTTTGGGCGACAAACATGAAATTTCGTCCCCCATAGTATAAGTTTGGGCGACAAACATGAACTTTCGTCGCCCAAAAATAAAATTAATAAAGAAAAAGTTTATGTCAAAATATTTTGGGCGACAAACATGAAATTTCGTCGCCCATAGTATGAGTTTGGGCGACAAATATGAACTTTCATTGCCCAAAAATAAAATTAAAAAAAAAAAAATTGTCAAAATATTTTGGGCGACAAACATGAAATTTCGTAGCCCATAACCGATATTATGGCCACAAATTTTTTTTTGGTTGCCCTCTGTAAGGTAAAAAGAGCGGGGATATGAAAAAAAGATTTTTCGTACAAACAAAAGGCGCGGATGATATTTCGCTCAAAAAAGATCTAATTCCTCTTCCTCTCCACCCTCTTCTTCCTCTCCACCCACCCCCGCCCCCTCTTTGCTCCTTCTCCCTCGCCAACCGATGCTGCCTCCCGCTTGCCCTGCAACGTCGTTGACGCCTTCCTCCACTACGCCGCCGCCACCGATCTCATGTCCGCTGCCGAGCTCTCCTCCGCTGTTGTTCCTCCTGTAATCTCTTCGTCTTCGTCCTCACCGCTGAGATGCTCCTCTAGCGCGCTCTTAATCGTGACAGTAAGTACCTCGTCTCAAAATTAGAAGTCACTTGGAAATTAGGGTTTTGATTTTGGAAACTAGAACTGAAATTAAGGCTTGTTTATGGAAATCTGAAATAAGGGATTGTTTAAAGTAGGTGAAAATTAGGGTTTGTTTCTAAAAAATATTCAATTTGGGCTTTTTTCTAGAAATCAGAAATTGAAACCATGTGATTTGCGAGCTGTATAAGCAAGAAATTGGAAACAAGTTTCTGGTGAATGCCAAATTTCTTTTTTGTGAGAATGCCAAATTTATTTTTCGGTGCTATGTGTGACCTGCTATGGTCAGATCCTGAAGACATTGTGGATGGTTGGGGATTGAGTCCTCGTGGTGTTGGTTACCTTTTCGGTGGCACCGTAGTTGATTCATTCAACCGCACAAACAATTTCTTTTCGGTGCTATTATTGTTATAGGTACTTTTGGAAATCGTCAAATTTCCCATCTTATTTTTAAGGCCTCAACTTAAAGCTTTCATATGTCGTTCCATTGCAGATGTGGTAATGTTGCTGCTATACTTCAGTTAGATGCTAATCTTAATAAAGAGTTCCGTGTTTTTGAAGCAGCTCCACAGGTTTGTATTATAAGCCTCAGCTTTTATCTACACATCGTATCTGGTTAACTGTATTTGCTATTTTAGAGAGCTTTTCCTTTTTGGTGCAAATGGGGATCTAGCTGAATAATGTCGTAGAAGTGTTCTTTCTTGTTTACCAATAACTCCTGAGATCTATGCTCATTATATACCAGTAAGTCTTCCTGGAGAATCGTCCTATATGACTCAGCATCGTAAACATAATATAATCAAGGCAACAAGATATTATCTATAATATCTCTTAATTTTGAGCAAAAAAAACTTCTGAGATCTATGTTTGTTTTCCTTTGAAAACTGTCTTACTTTCTCCTCATAGAGTGGGCGAAGGATCCTCATAGTTTTCAATCTTTTCATAGTGGTGACGTAAATAAATCATAAATTGGTGTCACACGGTGTATTTAGTAATGCAAAACTTCTGAGATCTATGTTGCTACTGCACTGTTTCGTTTTCATGGAGCTCAGTCCTTTTGAGGTTTCTTAACTGGTCAACAATTTCAGAGTTCACCAATCAACTGTGCAGTTTTTATAAAGGTCAACTTCATAGTTGATCATTGCTGCAATTTGGATTATATGCAAGATTAAGATTCTGATGAGCTTGATAGGTGATAACCTGTATCGCTTGGCCTAGATTTAAATATATATTTTGGTTGTTGAAGCTGCAACTTGTCATCAAATTGGATATTCTTGGTCTTACTTTTATTCTTTTCTTGGTCTTACTTTTCTTTTCAATCACTGTTAGAAGGGTGTGTGTACATTTTGCTCTTGTAAGGTTTTTTGGGTGATCAATGTGTCTCATTACCCTTGGTTGCTTTGTGTGTTATGTTTTGAGGTGGTACATTATAATAAAGTGGATGGTCATTGTTCCCTTTAGGAATGTCCTAAAGAAGTGATCTTGGTTGAGTACAGAATGAGAGTTTCTTAGTCTTTTTTATATATATCTTTGGTGGAGCAAG
This sequence comes from Rheum nobile, assembly GCA_027886185.1. NCBI lineage: Eukaryota > Viridiplantae > Streptophyta > Magnoliopsida > Caryophyllales > Polygonaceae > Rheum > Rheum nobile. The sequence continues at coordinate 485,796 of WOAB01000257.1, read as the reverse complement.
AGAGGGGAGATTGGAAATGTGGATGATATGAAACTGGTAATAAATGTTGTGTTACCATGTCAGCTCAGCTAGAGTATTTTTTGGATCTAAGTGTGGACAACTCACCCACATTGGCTTGTTGCCATGAACTAGTGATGGGAAGACTGGATCCTTACAAAAACATTGAGGATTTACGATGCTCTCTTACAACTATTGCAGCTAGGATTTTAGTTTCATAAACACGCTGCTGAGTCTCCATCATATGAGTGGATAGTGCAGGAAACTCATAGCTTGAACTTCTCTTATCAATACTATGAAAATTTGTGTTACAACTATAGCTCTAGTTGTGAGTTAATAGATTGCTCGAGCTCTCTTGATTGTGTCATTAGTTGCAAAATACCATTCTGACTACATTATGCAGTTCTTGTCAGAATCATTATCCTTTTATGTCAAAGTTTTTTGTTGTATAGTTGCTCTACTGATATGTTTGAACATATTTCTTGTCAAACTACTTGTACTTTCTTACACTACTGAAAACAAGTATGCTTTTCAGATCAAGTATGGTAAGCTTAAGGCGATGCAGGCTCTTAGGGCTATGTTCAGGTATATTTTCTTCAATCCAAAACATCATCATTTTGGTTCATTAGAGCCGTTAAAATGGAAAACTTGAATGTCAATAATCACTTACCATAAGAAAATATCCTAACCTTGTGCCTTTCGCTCTTTCTTGTCTCTTTATCATAGGACTGCCAGACTCTGCTGTTGTTCCATCTCCTATGTACTTTGATGATGAAGGTGTTGCTCAATTTGGTACACCTCCTGCAAATTGGGTCAATGCACATCCAATCCCTTTGACTGATATGAAGAAAAATGCTAAGGTATGCACCTGTGTAGCTTCTCAAAAACAGAACTTGTTGACATAGTCACTCTTACTTATGTAGAAGTCAAGGCATAGTCCTTCGCGGTTCACTGCCTAGGACTAACTCTTCCTGTGTGCCATATTTTGAGTAAGCCGTTGAACATAACCCTATGAATTTTAAATTTCATACCAGTTAAGAAGGTGTTTAGGAAAGAGTTATTTATTATGAAGGTAAGCCCTAGTTGACCTAAGCCTAATTAACACCTAGCAAAAAAGGCAGATGAAAGTTTTATCGTTTTCGGTTGTTGTGTTATCTACCATTTGTACCTCTAGCCTTACTCATTTTGGAATCTTTTGCTGCTGATTTATGGAAGCATGCTTATATATCTAGTCATGCACAAGATTCTTGCTTAATAAGAAAGATTGATTGCAATCAAGATGCCTTTGTCTTTTGCTGGAATGCAAAAGCTATCATTTTGTTCTATATTGGTACTTATGTGTCAATACATAGAATTTCGTTATTGAATTTCTTCTATTTCATGCTACAGATTGCTAACTCATCGACGGGACTAGATTCTTTGAATATGCTTGGTTCTAACTCATCAAAGCAAGAGCATGACAAGCCATCTCCAGGTATGTCTGTTTGTACTGATGGACAAAGTAGTCGCTACGTGCTATGGTGAATGACAAGTCACACGTTTTCTGTTTGTAGGTCAACAGGCCAGACCTAGAAACCGAGATAGAAAGAGTAGTGTACATGAGCAAGATATCTAAATCTGATTTGGTATAATTTTTTTTATTGAGAGCATTGCTTGCTTAATTTTAATTAGTTGATTATTTACCTCATTATTTATCAACTTCTTGTTTTTTTTTCTAGCTTCATGTCTCAGGAGACTCAAGCCTTGTCCAATATACCATGAGGTGCCTGAACACCTTTTTTATTGTTAGTATAAAAAGTGTATGACTTATCATTTTTTTTAAATGTACTTGTTGGCAAAATTTGTAATTTGTACAAACATTTTTTTTGTATGCATAAATTCAAGTACATTTGAGAGATCTGTGCAAATAAGGTGAGTCTGAATACACATTTTGGAATTTTATTATCTTTGTATGCTTAAAACTATATGTATATGTAATGTGTTATGTTTGTATAGGCACCTAGCAAAAACATTTCAGCAAACAAACTAACAGTGGATATCAATATATAAAAAAAGTGAATGAGCTTGCCACGAAAATAAATAGGCGACCAAAAAATCAATTTGGGCGATAAAACAATTTTTTTGTGGCCCAAAGGTTTGGGCGACAAAACGACAGTTTCGTGGCCCAAAGGTTTTGGGCGACAAAATGACAGTTTCGTGGCCCAAAGGTTTGGACGACAAAACAAAAATTTCGTGGCCCAAAGGTTTGGATGACAAAACAAAAATTGTGTGGCCCAAAGGTTTGGGCGACAAAACCACATTTTCGTGGCCCAAAGGTTTGGGCGACAAAACCACATTTTCGTGGCCCAAAGGTTTGGGCGACAAAACCACATTTTCGTGGCCAAAGGTTTGGGCGACAAAACCACAGTTTCGTAGCCCAAAGGTTTGGGCGACAAAAACGTAATTTTGTCGCAGTTGTTTTCTTTGTGCGACAAAGTCTATTTTCGCCGCCCTAGGAAAAGACGACTCGTATACGGCGACGGTCTTGCGACGAATTCTTTTTTGTCACAAAAAGTTTTGGATGACGAAATATTGACTTTGGGCGACGAACTTTTTTGTCGCCCAAAGTAATTTTTCTTGTAGTGTTGATATGTATATATGATTAGGAAATAGGTGGCTTATATTATACGAATTTAGGTTTTGTACATTGATTTTACCTATTCGTATGAAATACATATTGAACAATATAATGGTGCATGTGTAAACTACGTATTTTTCATAATAGGTTGAATAAATATATTTAAGATTTTTGGTTGAAAAAAGCTAAAAATATATATTTTTGATTAAGTTTATCAATACATGATTTTCAGTTCATGGTGTTATAATATCTTATACTTCATCGAAAATATTAAAATCTATAAAATGATATTAAAATTAAGCGGTTAAGAGTTTTAATTGTACATAGATTAGTTACTTATGTATACAATAAATCAAATTATAACTAAATTTTAGGCGTAGAAAATTACTCAATACGTACATCTTATTTAAATTTGCTTAAAATTTTATAAATATGATAATAAAATTTATATTTCATTGGTTATGATATAATAGAATTTTATCGTGGGATCCACTTCTCTTAACTTTTTTCAAAAGACTAGATGATGTGGCATATCTAAGAGGCCAACACATTTGCAAAATTGATGTGGTGATGACACGTAAAAGAAATTTACGTGAGACTGACACGTAGGATTTATGTCTCTCCTTTAGTATATACGTATATATAAATTTGAAAAAAAACTTAAATAAAATAAAGATAATGATATATGACCATTTTTTTAATTATATGAAGCCATTTTATTCTATTGTATGTAAACATTTATTAATAAAAATATTACTTTGCATTTCGTAAAGCTTTTCTATTATCAACTCAGAATTTCCACTATGCTGGTAAATCAACTCGACGTACATTTCCCACTAGAAATCAACTCTTCTTTTTCTAAATCGGAAATCAACTCGTTTTTCTATTGAATGTATGTAGGCTATTATTTTATTTGGGTCGTTAATGTTTTCTGACTCCTAATTTTTAGAAGGAATTGAACTCATATCATTGGTTGCGGTAGAATGCAAATAGACCGTATGTTGTTTTCATTGGAGATAGATGGAATTTGGTAACATTTAAACCATTTAATGTGCCGAAACAAGCTAACTTAGAAATTTTCGCAGATTTTAAAGTAATTAATGATGGCTAAAAAAGCTACTTCTCGTTTACTTTTAGTTGTCCTTTTAGCTTTCAAATTTTATTCAAAAATACTTGTCCTTATATGATTTTAAGACAATTTATCACATAAAAATAATAAAATTTATATTGAAATTTGATATAAATATCAAAACTAATATATATATATATATATATGATATAACAACCACAAAGAGAGATGAATAGAGATTTGATATAAATATTTAACTAATATCCTAACCGTAATATTCAATAAAATATATATCTAGAAGGTTAGAATCAAGTTTGGTTGATAAGTGATATGATGTTTTAAACAATTAAATTTGTCAAACATTTGAATCTGCTTGATATGTATATATGATTAGGAAATATGTGGGTTATATTATACGAATTTAGGTTTTTTAAGTTGATTTTACCTATTCGTATGAAACACATATTCAACAACATAAAGGTGCATGTGTAAACAGTAAACTACGTAATTTTCATAATAGTATATAATAGGTTGAACAAATATATTTGATTTTTTGGTTAAAGAAAAAATAAAAAAATATTTTTGATTAAGTTTATCAATACATAATTTTCATTTCATGGTGTTATAATATATTATATTTTATCGAAAATTTTTAAATCTATAAAATGATATTAAAATAAAGTAGTTAAGAGTTTTAATTGGATATAGATTAGTTACTTATGTATACAATAAATCAAACTATAAATAAATTTTAGGCGTAGATAATTGCTTAATACGTAAGTGTTTCTTAAATTTGCTTAAAACTTGAAAATTATGATAATAAAATTTATATTTGATTTGTTATGATATAATAAAATATTATTGTGGGATCCACTGCTCTTAAAATATTATATTTAATGTGGCGTATCTAAGAGGCCAACACATATGCAAAATGGATGTGGCGATGACACGTAGGCAAAAATCACGTGAGAATGAGACTGACACGTAGGATTTATGTATCTTCTTTAGTATATATATACATACATATAAATTAGACATATTAATTTGAAAAAAATAATCAAATAAAGATGATAATATATGACCATTTTTCTTATTATATGAAGCCATTTTTTTCTATTATATACAAAAATTTATTAATGAAAATATTACATTACATTTAGTAATGCTATGCTGGTAAATTAACTCGACGTACATTTCCCACTAGAAATCAACTCTTCTTTTTCTAAACCGGAAATCAACTCGTTTTTCTATTGAATATATGTACGTAGGCTATTATTTTATTTGGGTCGATAATGTTTTATGACTCCTAAATTATAGAATGAATTGAACTCATATCATTGGTTGCGGACACTTGAGGTAGAATGCAAATAGACTTTATGTTGTTTTCATTAGAGATAGATTGAATTTCTTAACTTTTAAAGCATTTAATGTCGCTAAAAAAGCTAAATTATAAAATTCTAGCAAATTTTCAAGTAATTAATGACGTCTTAAAAAGCTACTTCCCATTCACTTTTAATTGTCCTTTTAGCCTTCGAATTTTATTCAAAAATATTTGTCCTTATTTGATTTCAAGACAATTTATCACATGAAAATCATAAAATTTGTATCGAAATTTGGTTATGTTGATTTTCTTATAGAGCATTTATTAGTTCTAAAGGATGGTAAATGATTAAATTTTGAAAAAAGTTGGATTTTCAACACATATTTAGTGGCTTCCTTAATATGTGTGATATTCTAAAACAACAAATAAAAGTGAAGGGATTGAGTAATTTTTTAGGGGAAAAGCATAAAATTACCCTTTATACACCTTTGTTTGCATAAAATCACCCCTTATAAAAAAAGTTGCAATAAACCACCCCTAATCTAAAAACATTTGCAAAGAACCACCCGTTTTCTTCAAACCGCTAACTCACTTTTGAAAATAAGGTTTACATCTAATGTTTTGATGACCTTCTTAATTAAATATTTTTTAATTAATTATTTATGGCTTCTCTTTTTCTAATTCAATTTAGTAATTCAATCATATATTCTACTGGAGCACTTCTTTCTGAAGAAAAAATATTTAGGTGAAATGCTAATATTAAAAGCATTAATAAACTATGCAGAAAGAGTTCATATAATGAATTGCAAATTCGATTCCAAACTTTTAATAAAAAAATTAGCCGACATTTAAAATAATCCTTTTAAAATGTCGAAAAAAAAGAAGAGGAAGAAGCAGCTCAATCAGCTTAACATGAACAAACTGTATTTTGAAAAAATATCACAAATTGGAAACTTTTTTTTTTTTGAAAGGTCACCAATTGGAAACTTAAAGCATAAATTCGATAAAATTGAAGCTGATTTGATATGAAATTTTTTAAACGCAAGCTCATTAAGTTTTTCAAAATGATAGAGTTGAATTTATTTTTATAAAATCAGCTATAATTGTTTATTCATAATTAAAAACTATTCTCCTCATCAAGTAATCAACCAATAATTAACTCAAGTTCTAATTATCTAATCAACGTATTGTACCATAAAAGTGTGTAATCACTAATCAACCAATAATAACGTTATATACGAGTCTTGAGAAACGGTCAAATGGGACCAATCAACATTTAGATGAAAAACTTATTATCTTATCCAACATGTATATATACAATTGGGTTTATTTTTAATGTAAAATTAAAGGTTTCATTGTTTCAAGGGAATGGGTGGCTCTTTGCAACTATTTCTTAATTAAGGGTGGTTTGTTGCAAGTTTTTTTTTATTAAGGGTGTTTTTTTGCAAACAAAGGAAAATAAAGGGTGGTTTTATGCTCTCTTTTTTTCCAATTTTTTAATATAACTAGATCAGATAGATTAGATTGGATTGAATTTGCAAATCTTTTTAATGTGTCTATTTTATCCCCAACTAACGCAATGACCAATGGAGCGAAGAAGTTGGTACTATCTTGTGATTTAACTCTTATTATGAGGGTTGATAAATCTGCATTTTTGAAATTTAATCTGATGCACATTATATTTTATTTCGTAGGGTTTACCAATGTTTATATAAATGATCGAGTTGATTTCCTTTTAAGTTGATTTCTAGTGGGAAATGTACGTCGAGTTGATTTCCCAGCGTAGTCAGAAATCTTGAGCTGATAATAGAAAATCATTACTTTAGTTGTTGGGGCAATATTTACAGTGGAAAATCAAATTAAGAAGGGCAAAAATTCAATCATATGAGAATGCACAGACAGTTTAGTCACATGTAATTGTTTGTTAATTATACAGTCTAAAATGCATAAAAACAAAATAACAAAGTGTTTGTTTGACCAATACTCTAAAGTTACACTGTTTGCCTTTTGAGCCTAAAGTTCGGTGTGACCATCTTTTCCTCCATTGTTCTCTAACTACTCACATAATCTATTTGAAAATGTTGACAAAAAAATAAACTTCTATAATAATACCTATGATGCAAGCAACAATATATAACCCTAGTTCCCAGCATTAGCAATTTTCTTGATCAACGTACAACCTAATAAGCTAAGTAATCAGTTACTATAGGTTAAGATAATAGGGGTTTGATCTTGTTAAAATGATTATTACCGTGTAAAATGATAATGATGTACATATAGGCAAAAATTTACGCTGTTTAGAAACGCATGCACATACATGCAAAAATTTATGCACCTTAGAATGTGTATATGTTTTTTGCTTACATGTACATAAGTTTTTTACTGTGTGAGCGTGAATTTGTGTACATTCGATAAGTGCATAAAGTTTTGCTTATATGTGCATGAGTTTTTAAAGTACATAAGTTTTTACCTATATATGAGCATACACTAGTACAAAAAGGGACATAGACCTCGCTATTTTTACCCCGATTTTATTAAATCGGGATAACAAAAATATCCGATTTCCGATTACTAGTAAAACCGGGGTAACAAAGATATCGGACCGCGGTTTATAACGAATAACCGCGGTCCGTGTATATATATATTTTTTTAATATCCCAGACAGTGATTTGGTGGACAACTAGGGTGTTGTGAATATCTCAGACCCCTGGTTAGTATGAAATAACCGTGGTCCAGGTGTAATTTATTTATTTTTAAAAAAAATATCTCGGACCATGTTGGTGAAAAATAACCGTGGTCCGGGGTAATTAAAATTTTTTTTTTTTTAAATGCCGAACCCCGGTTTGTTCGAATAACCGGGGTCCCGTTATATGCAAAACAAAATCCCGGCTCGCGCGCAGTCTCACCTCCCTCCTCCATCTTCTTCTCGATCTTTTGCCGTTAACCCTAGCCTTCGTGGTTCTGCCCTCGCAGTTCCGCCCTCGTAGTCTCGCCTCCCTCCTCCATCTTCTTCTCGATCTTTTGCCGCTCGCCCTAGACTTCGCGCCGCCCCTCGTTGTGCCTCTCTGTTCCGCTTCTTGGCCAACTCGCCGCGCGCCCCACTTGCTTCCGCCGGTTCAATCCGCAAGATATTAGGTAGTACGAAGCATATCACATCAGTGAGTTCCTGCTCAATGCATTGTTTCGGTCTAATTAGGGCCTCGAGTTTGTTTGAATGTGTACCTATATCCTGTAAATTGTACTTCAAATGTAACTCCAGCATACTGACATCCTTACATCTTATCTATGTGGCCCAAGTGCATTCTTGAGTCAACAAGACTGTAGCTAGGCTAGTATCGGAAATTGATAAACAACTATACATGATTATTGAGATTATTATGGGATGGGGAATTGCAGTATGCTAAAGACCCTTGAGAAGTACCAAAAGTGCAACTACGGTGCTCCAGACACCAATGTCATTTCCACAAGGGAGGCCTTGGTGAGCACTCAAACACTATCTCACTCATTTTTGTTTTCGTCAGATTTGTATGTAACGTACCGTATGCAATCAAACTGGCCTGGATGGATTGACCTAACTTAGCAATTGTGATATCTGATTTAAAAGGGTACATGTATGCATGAATGATAAAAACTAACTTTTCAATCTAGCTTACCTAGTATATATGTAATGCTTAAACTTGCATAAATGAGAAATAAGAAGGCTGTATATGCTGTTGTTATGTGTGGATATTGAAACCTGAAATATAAGATCTAGGTCCATTGCATGTTTTATTCAATTGGATCGAGGTGCAAGAGCTGAGTAGCCAACAAGAGTACTTGAAGTTGAAAGCCTTTTATGAACATCTGCAGCGTTCACACATGTAAGTTTAACTAATTATACATTGATTGGTTAATTAGTACGTAGTAATGGCCCGCGTTACATATGGCTACGTACAGTTGATTAGTTTGGCCTCCGTACTAACAGGAACCTGCTAGGAGAGGATCTGGCCGGGGCCATTGAACACCAAGGATCTTAAGTCGCTCGAGAAGCAACTTGATACGTCTTTGAAACAAATCCGATCTACTCAGGTATGTCGTGTCTTCTTCATTCATACATGTCTTGTTGGGAATAGGGGTATAGAAATAGCTTTGAGGCGTGAAAAGATCACTATCTTTAAAGTGATATTTGTCCCCTATTTAATTGCTGTAGAGTTTCAGACAAATTCACTCCCCAGGATACAACAAAGCCCTCAATGAAAAAACAGACAGCAAATCTGATTTTCCTTCATATCTTTCTTGTGGAGGAACATTCTCTATTTGTAGAGAATTTCTGAACTGTCAGATACAGTTAATTCAGAATTCAGTTAGGGAAGTTAGTTAGGGCAGTTAGGAAGTTATCTGTAGGCAGTTTCTGTCATTGATCTGAGAGAGATCAACTTCTAATCTCAGCCATTGATCTCAAAGAGATCTCAGCCATTGATTTTAATAAATCAGATTACTTCCTTTTATTTCCAGAATTAAACTTCTTTTAATATAATATCAATAAGTCTTATTAATAGACTTTTACCAACAATCCCCACTAAGTCTATAAATCAGACTTTTGTTAATAATGTCATACATAATGAAAGTGTCTTTCAACTTAAACTTCCAATTAGTACAACTCTACCAAAGTGCCAACAGATTCAATGGTGGTTAATTCCTTAAACCATCTTTCTTTTGTTAACACCGGATAAAGAATACATATAACATTTTCCAGCTCTCCACTGAATTTTAGAACCAGCTATAAAGCCTTGAGTTCACCCAGATTCATAGATAACTTACAAAACAACTGGTTTTGTTTAAGAGCAACTCCACTCTTATGTTATCTATATAGGTAAGATCCTCTAAAACCATTAAAGTTCTTTAAACTTTTCAGAATCTTATTAAGAGTATTAACACTCAACCTACCTTTCCGCACTGGCTGTAAAGCTCTTAATGTACAATTTCCAATCACTTATCATCAACTTGTTATTACCCTTCAAACTTCATAACTAGAATCCCTAGAAAGAAGTTGGGTTCCTGTTGTGGTGACTTTAATTTAACTTCAATCCCATTGCAGCTGAGGTTTTCCTTACCACTTCTCTCGAGAGTGCCTTTGTAAAAGGATCAGCCAAATTTTCACAAGATTTGACATAAATAATGGTAATAACCCCTTCATTAATCAATTGTCTAACATAAGCATGTCTCAAGCTTATATGTCTAGATTTTCCATTATAAATCTTATTATAAGCTCTAGACATTGTAGCAGCACTATCACAAAACACAGAAATGGCTGGCATCGGTTGTGGCCACAACATTATATCTAAAAGAAAATTTCTCAGCCATTCAGCTTCTTTTCCTGCTGCACCAAGGGCTACAAACTCAGATTCCATTGTGGAATGAGTTATACATGTTTGCTTCTTTGAAGCCCAAGAAATAGCCCCTCCTGCTAGTGTAAATATCCATCCACTAGTTGACTTGTTTTCATCAGCACTAGATATCCAACTAGCATCAGTGAAACCTTCCAAAACTGCAGGAAATCCACTGTAGGACAGATTCAAATCTGCTGTCCTTTTTAAATATCCTAGAACTCGAATAATTCCCTTCCAATGTTCAATTCCAGGATTGCTAGTGTACCTAGACAGCTTGCAAACCGCAAATGCAATGTCAGGTCTTGTACAATGCATTGCGTACATTAAACTCCCAATTGCACTTGCATAATCAGTTTGAGAGTTTGATCTGCCTTCGTTCTTAAATAACTTACATGAGGGATCATAAGGAGTATTAGCTTCTTTAATCTTAAGATGTTTAAATTTATCCAACATCTTATGAATATAATGAGACTGAGATAAAGTAAACTCCCCACTATTTTTGAGTATTTTAATACCCAGAATAGTGTCAACTTCCCCCAAATCTTTCATCTTGAATTGTGACTTCAAGAAATCTTTAGTCTCATTCACTCCATTCATATTATTGCTTAGTATTAACATATCATCCACATATAGGCAGATAATTACATTATAATTTTCAACTGCCTTAGTGTAAACACATTTGTCTGCTCCATTGTGTCTAAAACCATAAGACAAGATGGCAGAATCAAACTTCTCATACCACTGTTTTGGAGCCTGTTTTAATCCATATAGGGATTTCACTAGTTTACACACTTTCTTTTCATTTCTAGGAATTAGAAATCCCTCGGGTTGTTCCATGTACAATTCTTCATCCAAATCTCCATTTAAAAACGTTGTTTTAACATCCATTTGATGCACCTCCAATTTATATACTGAAGCAAGTGCTAGAAGCACTCTAATTGATGTTATTCTTGCCACTGGTGCATATGTATCAAAGTAATCTATGCCTTCCTTTTGCCTGAATCCTTGGCTACTAATCTGGCCTTAAAGGTTTGTATAGTGCCATCAGTATTATACTTTCTTCTGAACACCCACTTACTAGATATAGGTTTGGATCCCTTAGGCAAATCCACAAGAACCCATGTATTATTGGATCTTATTGAGTCCATTTCATCATTCACCGCTTCTTTCCAGAATGTGGCATCTCTAGAAGTCATTGCTTCTGTAAAAGTCTTAGGATCTCCATCTACTTGGTCCACTTGAAAGGCTATAGGTATTTCAGTCAACAATTCATTCCTAGAACCTTCAACTAGGAACAATAAGTCATTTGGTAATGAAAAATCAGAACCAAAGTGTTGCTGAATTCTAGCCCTTTGACTTCTTCTTGGCTCACTTAGTTCATCAGCTTTCCTCTTATTAGAAGAAGAAGTGGATGGATCAATTCTAGTGACATTTTCAGCATTGTCACTAGTTGAATCCCCACTGAATTTTGTCTCAAAAAATTCAGCATCTCTGGATTCTATTATTAAATTAGATTCAACATCCAGGAATCTATAAGCCTTAGAATTTTCTGCATAACCAAGAAAGATACTTTTCAATGCCTTAGGACCCAATTTACTTCTCTTAGGATCTGGAATTCTGTAGTAGGCTATACAACCCCAAACTTTCAGATAACTTAGATTAGGATGCCTTCCATTCCAGATTTCATATGGAGACATTTTAGTTCTCCTTGAGGGTATTCTGTTGTGTAAATGACATATTGTGAGTAAAGCTTCTCCCCACAGATTTGAAGGCACTTTTGCATTCAACATCATTGCATTAATCATGTCACAAAGAGTTCGATTCTTTTTTTCAGCCAAGCCATTTTGCTGTGGCGTGTAAGGGGCAGTTCGCTGATGAATAATCCCATAACTTCACAAAATTCATTGAATTCTGCTGAGAAATATTCTCCACCCCTATCACTTCTTAGAATCTTAATTTTCTTCTCTTTCTGATTTTCTACTGCAGCCTTATACACTTTGAATTTCTCAAATGCCTCATCCTTTTTCTTCATTAAGAAGACATGAGTATATCTAGACTTATCATCTGTAAAAGTAATGAAGTATCTATTTCCTCCTCTTGTTAATACTCCATTTAATTCACATATATCAGAATGAACAAGATCTAGAATTTCATTAGTCTTTTCTACTGCAGGAAAAGGTCTTTTAGACATCTTAGCTTGTACACAGATTTCACAATCTTTATGATTAACATGATCATCACATTTAATCAACCCATTCCTAGACATAAATTTAAGAGATCTAAAATTAACATGAGCAAGACGCATATGCCATAAATCAGAAGAAGACTCAATAATATAAGCAGAATCACTAGTATTATTATTGATACTTAATTTGAACATTCCATCACAAGAGTATCCCTTTCCTACAAACAAACCACCCTTAGTTAATATCAACTTGTCGGATTCTAATACAGCCTTAATTCAGACTTTACATAAGAGATTTGCAGAAACTAAGTTCTTCCTAATATCAGGAACATGCAGCACATTGGTCAATGTCACTTTCTTTCCTGATGTGAACTGAATTTCAATGCGTCCCTTCCCCAAGACTTTAGCAACGTTGTTGTTACCCATTAGAACAGCATCTTCTTTTTCAGAGGCTTCATAATTTCTGAACTGAGAGATGTCATTGCAAACATGAACTGTAGCACCTGAATCATACCACCAGTCCTTAGACTTGGTTGCTGCAGCCATGTTTAATTCAGTAACCATGCTTATGTGCAAATCCGAGACCATAGTAATGATTTCAGATGTTTGCTTTTCTGCCATATTAGCCTGGTTTCCCATCTCTTGTTGTTTCTTCTTGAAGAATCTGCAATCTCTCTTGAAATGCCCAGGTTTGTGACAGTAATGACACTTGGGCCTGTTATCATTGTCATCCTTCTTAAACTTCTTGTTGTTAGTGTTGTTGTTAGTGTTGTTGTTCCCTTCGTAGGGCTTCTTTCTCTTATTCTTCCCTGCATTCTTGTTAGAATTTTCACCAACAACATTCACTTTCTGGTCAGATTGTGAATCAACTTGCGTCTTGTATTGCTTTCTAGTTTCTTCCTCAATACGCAAGTGTTTCTGGATTTGATCCAAAGATAACTCTTCTGTGGTGTGTAAGAGTTTCTTTCTGTAGTCATTCCAAGTTGTGGGCAGTTTAGCAATGATAGCCCCAACTTGTAAACGCTCAGAAATGTCAATCTTCAACTCCTTGAGTCGATTGACAATACTCTGCAGATCATGGACTTGATCCATAACCAGTTTTTCAACATTTATAGAAAATTCGAAATATTTCATGATAAGAAACTTATTTGTTCCTTGCTTCTCATTGTTGTATCTTGTCTCTAGTGTGATCCATATCTCCTTTGGTGATTTGATAGCAGTGAACAGATTGTAGAGGCGATCAGATAGACGATTCAGAATATGGCCTCTGCACAGAACTTCGTCTTCATCTCTTTTCTTTCGTTGGTCCTTGATTTTTTTATTTTCATCCTCTTCTGGATCAGGGATAGGCGCGAGGCTATCATCCAGAACATAGGAAATCTTCAAGGCAGTGAGTAAGAACATCATTTGGTCCTTCCAGCGATTGTAATTAGTTCCATCAAAGCGATCAAGTTTGAAGAAATCTTGATTCATCAGGGTAAGGGCTGCTGCTTGTGATCCGGCCTCCATGACAGAATATCACTTTAAAATTGTTGGGAATAGGGGTATAGAAATAGCTTTGAGGCGTAAAAAGATCACTATCTTTAAAGTGATATTTGTCCCCTATTTAATTGCTGTAGAGTTTCAGACAAATTCACTCCCCAGGATACAACAAAGCCCTCAATGAAAAAACAGACAGCAAATCTGATTTTCCTTCATATCTTTCTTGTGGAGGAACATTCTCTATTTGTAGAGAATTTCTGAACTGTCAGATACAGTTAATTCAGAATTCAGTTAGGGAAGTTAGTTAGGGCAGTTAGGAAGTTATCTGTAGGCAGTTTCTGTCATTGATCTGAGAGAGATCAACTTCTAATCTCAGCCATTGATCTCAAAGAGATCTCAGCCATTGATTTTAATAAATCAGATTACTTCCTTTTATTTCCAGAATTAAACTTCTTTTAATATAATATCAATAAGTCTTATTAATAGACTTTTACCAACATGTCTTGCTAGACTGCGAGATGCGCTGCTCTGTTGGATCAACTGACTCTTCTTTGGATTTGGCAGACCCAAATGATGCTGGATCAACTGCATGATTTTCAGCGAAGGGTAAAAAAGGGGACGAGACTCACTATCAGCAGCTTAATTAATCAATCAAAATGCACAATCAAGAGAATGATTAACTTGTTATGTGTTGTTGGGTACAGGAGCATGTGTTGCAAGAAGCTAACATGGACCTCAAACATAGGGTACCATACCCAATTTCTGCATGCTTTCTTACTTGTTACATGTGTTTATAATAATAAATTACTGCAATTAATAAAACATATATTGCAAAATAAATGGCAATGCAACTGCTAGAGGTTAGCCAAGCTGCTTTCACTTTCGGCAATTCAACTCCCTAAATTAGGCCTCTCCAACCGTCGGTGAGTCCTCCCCCCCCCCCCCCCCCGCTCTCTCTCTTTCCACTCCCTAAATTAGGGTTTTTGATTTTGGAGGAATGAAGAAACAACAAATTTTTGTTAATAATATAGTCTCTTGTGATTTTGGTTTCTTTTTTAGAATCAAAGTGTTGTAAACAAATCATAAGGGATTCATTTGCTTTAATTTTCATTGATTTTGTTCGTGTTTCTTCATTCCTCCAAAATCTTAGTGTTCGGTTTGTTTCACAAGTCCTGTGTTAAGTGGTTTTTAGTAATAACCATTCAACATGTGGTTTTACGAAATTTAGCCTATTTTACGGGCGGTTTTTTAGAAAATTGTGATAGAAAAACATTGGAGGAACCAGTACTAATCCTACAAATTTATGGATGTAATGTGTATGTTGTGAAGAAGCTTGCAGTTGTCACTTGTTGTGCTGAGAGACTTCATGTTGCTATCATATTACTTGGTTGAACTCTTGTGGGTATATGCAGAATTTATGTGACCCTGAGCACTGATATTAATTTTTCCATAAAGTTGTGTTGGTGTAACATGGTCATTTTAAATTTGGCTTTGCTAACTTTTCTAGTGTTTCAACCTTCCAGTGATGGAAAAACTGTCGGTGCATGCCTTGACAGAAATGGCTTTGCCCTGCTAGGTACTGGTGTACAAAAGACAACACTGGCCTTGGAGACGGAAAGCACTGGCTTGAGCTTTTGTAAGAAGCTATGACAATCTAGCCTGCTCCATGTTTATTTCAGGGTTGAAGTAGTATAGTTTGAGACTCTTCATGTTGTCCTGTTATTTTCTTTGTACGTAGTATGTCTAGTTTTTCGGATCCATTCTGCTACTACAAATAGTTTGTAAGTAGTATGGCTAGTTGTTTAATTGAGAAAGAGGTAGATCTAAAAACCAGTATTTTGTAAGTGAAGATAGTGCATATATGTAGTTGAAATACAATGAAAAGATAAAAACGAATACATGAAAGTTGTTGTTGTAGAAGTTGTTGTTCATGATACTTTATTAAATTATTTGCTTGTCCAACATAATCATGTATGATTTGATGGTCATTGGGTGTTAGTGGTTTTTATATGGTCTCAGTTGTTTAAGGATTGGCGATCACATCTTGTCATATCATGAATGCAGGTTTATGAAAATACGGAGGTTAAAAAGCAGGTGGCTTCGTTGAATCCTTGTGGAAAATGGGTTGAGGAGAATTTGAGAGTGTTAAAGCCAGCAAACTACTTTTCTTCTGCAGTTTTTGATAATGAGGCAACCATGAGGAGGCAACAGTAAGATTTTGATGTGTGCTCGTAGCTTACTAGCTTAGTGTTGATGGGACTGATTTGGTTATTTTCTTATTATATGACTTCTGTCATCCTCTTGAGTGCTATGTTCCTACCAATCCTCCTGGGCTTTTATCACTCTGAAACCTTTTCAAATCTCCTTGACCCTTCAAATTTTGACATTACACGGATGTGGATGTGTAATAGGTTTGATAGAAATTTGGTTAAAATTCATGGTGTTAAAGTTTGTTGATTTTTGGTGTTTAGGGGAAACATTTACAGAGATTGTGAGAAGTCCATATTACATGGCGCCTGAGGGTTTAAAGAGAAGTTATGGGCCTGAGGTGGATATATGGAGTACTGGTGTCATATTGTATATACTCTTATGTGGAGTTCCTCGATTCTGGGCACGTAATTTTCCATCATCTTGAATCTCTTTTGGCTTGTCGTTGCATGTATCACATCTTCTACTGATAACTTTATATACTATTCTTTGCAATTCATTATCATGTCTTTGCTATAATGCGGCGCAGATGCTTGCTCGGTCAAAGGATTTTATTCAGGTATGTTTCTGGACATGATGATTTGACCATGAATGTCCTAGAACCAAGCACAACCTGCTACCACATGAATATCAAGAGTGTGGGGGCTGAAATTGGTTGGGCCAAAAGCCCACTAGAATACTCAGAGCCCAAGACTACTTTAGGGTAAAAATAAAAAGAGAAACATGAGAAATGAGGGACTTGAGGGGGGCTGAGTGGCCGCAATTAAAGATGGAGAAAAAGGAGAAAGATGATGAGGGAGGCAGTTCTGAAGAGCTCCATCGAGAGAATATAGCCCCGCAATGGGAAAGCAAGACAAGGGGAGAAGACAGGGGCTCACGAGAGTTTCTCCTGGTGGCTCGAATGAAGGAACACCGGAGAGATCTCCCATGGAGGAGCCTCTCACACCAGTCAAGGTCCGCTTCCACCGCCGCACCACCGATTTGGAGAGCTCTCCGCCGGCTCCGCCTCGCCGGATCGGAGCAAGAGAAACATTTAGGGGCTGTTTTTGCGCTGCTCCGGCGCCGGAAAGGGCATGTATGCTGGCCGACCCTCCCCTCTCCTCGACGCCCAGTTGGTGGTGCCCGTCGGTGGCTACCCAAAGCAGTCGATGGCTCTCGAAGCCCGCTTCTCCTTCCCTGGCCCCCTTTCTCTAGCCGATCTCATCGGTTGAGCTACCAAGGTGTGTGTTCGATCTCGACTCGACTCTTTCACTCTCTCAATTGATGCTAACTGAATGCTCGGTCCGGTAGTAATGCTTCCATGCGCTCAATGCTTGATGTGCAATGTGTTTATGTGCGTGTTCTGTCTTGATGAGACTAAGCTCTAATTAATTAGCTAGAAACATGAGAAATGAGGGGCTATGCTAGTGTTGAACTCTAATTAATTAGCCGGAAATGAAGAGAAGCTTGGTAAAAATGCAATTAGCATGCTAATATAAAATAGCCCTTGATAACTAATAGGCCCAGTATCTTAGGCCTAGATTATATTGGTTAAATTTGACATTATGGGAGCTAGCTCGGATACATCTTGATATGCTATATGACAGATTATAGCTGCACTCAGGCAAGTCGTGAGAGACTAGTTATTTTAGTACTTTGCTTGCTATATGAGGTGATCATGCAGCTTTTGAGATCATTTATACTTGCTTGATGTCTTGTTTGAATGCTAGAAATTATATGTTAGCCCTGTAATGTGTCTTTGGTGGAATAATTGCCACTAAAAGGCCTAATGTCGACTAATGAGCTGAAGGGTGAGTAATTCGGGTGTACTCAGTCGAGGTAATTCGACGGGTTAATGAACCTCTCGACCTTAATCTCTCTCTCTCTCTATCTCTCTCTGTATATAAATATATATATATAGGAGAAGCATCAAATGAGAATAGTAAAATAGGAGAGAAATGAGAATAAAAGGAGGTCGTCGGATCGGAGTGGAATCAACGCTCCAGATTAGACTTTCATTAAAAGCCGTATAATTCGGGCGTGCCGAATTTTTCGGCCGTATTATTCGCGTTTTATTGGCGAATAATACGGATTTTGGCTTTTTTTTTTGCTGGGTACTTTTTTTGTTCGCTGGCATTGAACAATTATGTTCAACGCCTTGAACACTTGCATCCAGGACCATGAACACTGATGTTTCAAGCCTTGAACACTTGTGATTTTGCTTATTTTTTTTGTTGGGCACTTTTTTTGTTCGCTGTCATTGAACAACGCCTTGAACATATTTTTGATGTCCATCGCTGTTCTCATAAATGTTCATCACTTTCATACAAGATGTTCAATATTCTAGCCGAATTTTACCCGTATTTCCCCCCAATTTTGACCGAAGTTTTTCCGTATTATATGCGTTTTGGGGGGAAAATATTTTTCACTCGTTGTGCACATATTTTCGATGTTCATCACTTTTTCCATAAATGTTCACCACTTTCATACAATATGTTCACTGTTTCAGTCGAATTTTACCCATATTTTCCCCCAATTTTACCCAAATTTTTATTAAGCACATTTTTTTTGGAAAAACGCTTTCACTCGTTGTGAACATATTTTTGATATTCATCACTTTATCCATAAATGTTTACCACTTTTAATCCAGATGTTTTATACTAGTATATTGTGATGAACATCTACGAGCAAAACAGTGAACATCTATGTTCACTGAAGGGTTGTGAACAAATTTGTGTTCATCACTTTGTCCATAATTTTTCACCACTTTCATTCTAGATGCTCACTATATTGTGATGAACATTTACGAATAAAATAACGGACATTTGTGCTCACTGAGGGGTTGTGAATATTTTTTTGATGTCCATCATTTGTTTTACACAAACATGTGAACAACTATGCCTACACGTGCGTCACAAAATACATACAAGAAAAAGTACATTTTACTTACTTTAAACTTGATTTTATATTAAAGATTACTAATATTGCGTCATATAAACATGCAGTGAACATTAAATAATTATTTTTATAAAGATTTGAGAGTTTAGAAAAGAAAAAAAAGAACAAAAATACTAGAAAATTCAATATTTTTTAGTGTAAAGTGGTGAACATCGTTGTATACTACGATGAACATATACGAACAAAACAGTGAACATCCGTGTTAACTGGGAACAGACACGCGCGCGAGGGAGGAAACGCTGCTGATACGTACGTTCTCAGTTCTCTCCTAGAATTTGGTTCTCACCAGAACCGGATCCTATATATATATATGCATGCCCTTCATATAGAAAACTGACTTGAGCGTCGGAGAGCCCGCCCCGGGGAAAGCCATCTCCGGGGTGTTTTCAGGTGAATCTCGCGTACGAGAAGGTTGCTGGAGCTCGGGAACAACTACAAGCAATTTGGAGAGGAGTGAAGGAATAATATCAACATCAGAATTGAATCGTGGAACTGGAGGTCCCACCCTACGCGAAGCAAGTGACCAGGGAGTTGCTGAGGACGTCCCCTAAACAAACAAATCCTTAACAAAACCGGGTCGAGGGTGTGTTGACCCTCGACATCTTCACGAAGGGTTGAACCGGGTTTCAACACTGGCGCCGACCGTGGGGATGTCCTTACGCACTAGAGACGCTCTTGCCATGACGAAATGCCCGCTCTACGGAGAACCTCTGGCAACCGAGCTCCACTACACTCCACTTCGGCCTCGGTTAGACTTCACTCCTCTCTACTTATACTTCGCGTAGCTCTCACTACTTTATCCTTGTTTTTGCGTAGGCTTTACGACCTCTTACAACGGCTGGGGCTCGTACGCCCCTCAAGCCGACGCAATCTACAGCATCGCTCCGCTCGTCACCACTCATGCCTTTTACAAATATGTAAGAAGAAAAGCAATATGAGGTCAAAAAGGAAGAGACACTGCACTTTAGAGCGAATGGAACAACATCGTAAGAAAAGCTAGTGAGACCTCCTCCGCGAAGGCCTCCCCGGCCTTTGCCCTTGGCTTTCCCATTCTTCGCTTGGCCTTTCCCGGCCTTCGCAAAAAACTCTTGGCATATGCTCTTCGCTCCCCAGCTTGAGCCTATTGCCTTCACGAAGACACCCCCTCGAGAAGGTCCTCTTTCGCGAAGGTCTCCCCTTCACGAAGGCCTCTGTCTCTCCGCCTTCACGAAGGCCTCCCTTCACGTATGGCTTCCCAGCCGCCCGCCCTCCACGGGCTTAAAGAAAGAAAATAACAAATGCGATACGATAAGAGCAATACGTAACAACAAGGTACACAACACAAAGTACCCCCATAAATACGCGCGCGAATCATTAAAAATTGCAATCCGCAATACGAAAGACAAACAAAAATCCTAAGCTATTTTCTTATGTGCAAGTAAAAGCAAGTATGCACAAGTAAAAGCAATGTATCTGCAAGAACAAGCGAGCTTGAGCAAGTGAAAGCAACACCAGACGGTATTGGGCTCAGCCACATCGGGCCAGTATGCGTAGCAACACCAGACGACACTGGCTTGGCAATGATTAGCCAGTGCGCGTAGCAACACCCAAACGGTATCGGCTGAGAGTCGGCGATACGCGTAGCAATACCAGATGGCACTGGCTTGGCAATGATTAGCCAGTGCTCGTAGCAACACCCAAACGGTATCGGCCGAGAGTCGGTGATGCGCGTAGCAATACCAGACGGTACTGGCTTGGCGAGTGTTAGCCAGTATGCGTAGCAACACCAGACGACACTAGGCCTGGCAAGCATTGGCCAGTGTGCGTAGCAATACCAGCAAGTATGCGCGAGTTAAAGCAATTGTTAAGAGCAAGTGTCAAAAGCAATACCCAAAGGCAATACACGTGTAAAACAAATAACCATTGAACACTATTACATAAGCAAAGCATGAAAGCAACACCCTTGAGAAGCAATATGCGCGAGAAAAAGCAACGCGGATGTTAAAGCAATTCGTACTCTAGAAAAACTCAACAAGTTAAAGGGGCAACTACCGCGTGCAAGAACCTAAGTGGCGATGAGGTACGCCTTCACGAGAATACAACGTGAGTTGTAGACACATTGTTTTGCCCAATGCAAAACTTTATTGCATTTACCATGATTGCAGTATTTACACATGTCTGAAACATACGAGATGGCCCCAAGGGAGAGCACCATGACGCATACTAGAAGCAACGAGCTAACCCCCCTCATAACCCCTTCTTTAATCCCTCATCCAGTTCGCAAACTGGTAGGAGGGATGGGGGAAGAGAAGGGGATTGTGTGCAAACAAAGTGAAAATGCGCAGTCTATTTGAGTAAGTTGTCATGACTACTAAGCCAAGATCAATTAAGCGCACACGACATAGTCAGCCTCGTGAATGAGCTACGCGAAGAGTTACATGCACACATAATTCATATGCTAAATACAGCTAGCAACACATACGAAACAAGTAAGGGAAACTCAAAACAGAATATTGAACCCGTTGGGCCAAACGTCGTTATCCATCAAAGAACCTTGCTCAATAGCAACCACATTATGAGAGCATGAAAAGGGTAACACAAGGGGGCGAGTCCTCCGCAGAAAGACTTTCCCCACTATAGCGAGAGGCACGATCGTGCCTGGCCTTGTAACGATTCTCCGGGAGAACGAGACGTCTTCTAGGGCATCTCTCTAGCGAAGGTGACTGACCTCATCCCAAGCAAGTTCCAGTAAATACGTCTTCTAGGGGCACGACTGTGCTCACTAGAAGACGATACTTTGGTCTTCTAGTTCGTGATCTAGTCGTAACAAGCTTTCATAACTCTAGACCCTAATAACGAACGAGATTTAAATTAAAACCAAGACGATGTATGAAACAAGCAAAAACAAAGCAATCAGTGAACACGGCATGTGAAATACGAGTCTTACGAAAAGTGCACGGGTATGAAAAGCATTACGCAAAAGCAATACAAGAAAAACAATATGAGAAAGCAAGTTGAGCAGCAACGCGAGAAATCTAGTGAAGTCGCCTTCACAAAGGCCTTACTGACCCTTGTGTGGTACTTGTAGCCCATGCTTGTGGCTTCCCGGCTCGTGCCTATGTCTCTTCACGAAGGCAATGCTTCACGTAATCCATTCTTCATGAAGGCCCATAATCCGCGAAAGCCCGTCCTTCACGAGAGCTCTCCTTCACAAAGATCTTCACTTCAAGGCCTTCACAAAGGTTTCCCTTCACTAATAACCACCCAACCATGCACCCTCCATGGACTTAGAGAAAGCGAGTAAAAAGGAAATACAATAAGACAAATATATAAGCAACGTGAAAGAGCAAGTAACAGAAGTAACACGAGAAAGCAAGCATACAGAGAGTGAAAAAGCAAGCTGAGCAACACGAGCAAGCTAGTAAAATCGCTCCCTCCCTTGTATCCTCTACGGGATCACTCTCCGACGTTTGGTGGGTCCTCGGTGCACAAACGCATCCTCCCTTTTTTCACGAGTCTCTTTTCTACGATGCACACGCATGTGCTTCTCTACGCGCAAGTCTGCAGGCCCTCAATGGGAAACTCGCATTTCCCTTCAGATACAAGGATCATACTTACACTATTAACAAGAAAGTGATAGAGCAAGAATAAAACAAATACGAGTAAACAATTAAGAGCAGAGTGCAAAGCACACCAAGAGGCAACCTAACTAGAGTGGAGCCATGCTCCCCTAAAAGCTATATCTTGGGGCTTGGCGCCCACTCGATGAGTTCCCTCGTGAACTCGAGGAGCTATGTCTTGGGGCTTGGCGCCCACTCAATGAGTTTCCTCGTGAACTGGAAGTGCAATGTCTTGGGGCTTGGCGCCCACTCGACGAGTTCCCTCGTGAACTCGAGGAGCTATGTCTTGGGGCTTGGCGCCCACTCGACGAGTTTCCTCGCGAACTCGAGGAGCTATGTCTTGGGGCTTGGCGCCCACTCGACGAGTTTCCTCGTGAACTCGAAGTGCAATGTCTTGGGGCTTGGCGCCCACTCGACGAGTTCCCTCGTGAACTCGAGGAGCTATGTCTTGGGGCTTGGCGCCCACTCGACGAGTTTCCTCGCGAACTCGAAGTTCAATGTCTTGGGGCTTGGCGCCCACTCGACGAGTTCCCTCGTGAACTCGAGGAGCTATGTCTTGGGGCTTGGCGCCCACTCGACGAGTTTCCTCGCGAACTCGAAGTGCAATGTCTTGGGGCTTGGCGCCCACTCGACGAGTTCCCTCGTGAACTCGAGGAGCTATGTCTTGGGGCTTGGCGCCCACTCGACGAGTTTCCTCGCGAACTCGAAGTGCAATGTCTTGGGGCTTGGCGCCCACTCGACGAGTTCCCTCGTGAACTCGAGGAGCTATGTCTTGGGGCTTGGCGCCCACTCAACGAGTCCCCTCGCGAACTCGAAGTGCAATGTCTTGGGGCTTGGCGCCCACTTGACGAGTTCCCTCATGAACTCGAGGAGCTATGTCTTGGGGCTTGGCGCCCACTCGACGAGTTTCCTCGCGAACTCGAAGTGCAATGTCTTGGGGCTTGGCGCCCACTCGACGAGTTCCCTCGTGAACTCGAGGAGCTATGTCTTGGGGCTTGGCACCCACTCGACGAGTTTCCTCGCGAACTCGAAGTGCAATATCTCGGGGCTCTGCGCCCACTCGACGAGTTCCCTCGCAAACTTGCGCTTTAACCTGTGCTCCATACAACCATAGAGATGGTTCAAAAATCAATACGAAATGAGAGATGATGCAGAAAACGAGAAAATTAAGAGAGAACCTAAACAAGAGACAATGATTAACTTAGTCATTCCTCGAAATGAAAGAAGAAAAGAGAAGACAACTTGCCAGAAAGATTCGCGAGTAACCTGGACGAATGCAAGCTCTTGTGAGGCCACCAGTGAACCAAGCCTTCACCTTTGCTACGCGAAGTCGAAGAGCTTGGGGGGCTGGATGTGGGGGCTGAAATTGGTTGGGCCAAAAGCCCACTAGAATACTCAGAGCCCAAGGCTACTTTAGGGTAAAAATAAAAAGAGAAACATGAGAAATGAGGGACTTGAGGGGGGCTGAGTGGCCGCAATTAAAGATGGAGAAAAAGGAGAAAGATGAGGAGGGAGGCAGTTCTGAAGAGCTCCATCGAGAGAATATAGCCCCGCAATGGGAAAGCAAGACAAGGGGAGAAGACAAGGGCTCACGAGAGTTTCTCCTGGTGGCTCGAATGAAGGAACACCGGAGAGATCTCCCATGGAGGAGCCTCTCACACCAGTCAAGGTCCGCTTCCACCGCCGCACCACCGATCTGGAGAGCTCTCCGCCGGCTCCGCCTCGCCAGATCGGAGCAAGAGGAACATTCAGGGGTTGTTTCTGCGCTGCTCCGGCGCCGGAAAGGGCATGTATGCTGGCCGACCCTCCCCTCTCCTCGACGCCCAGTTGGTGGTGCCCGTCGGTGGCTACCCAAAGCAGTCGATGGCTCTCGAAGCCCGCTTCTCCTTCCCTGGCCCCCTTTCTCTAGCCGATCTCATCGGTTGAGCTACCAAGGTGCGTGTTCGATCTCGACTCGACTCTTTCACTCTCTCAATTGATGCTAACTGAATGCTCGGTCCGATAGTAATGCTTCCATGCGCTCAATGCTTGATCTGCAATGTGTTTATGTGCGTGTTCTGTCTTGATGAGACTAAGCTCTAATTAATTAGCTAGAAACATGAGAAATGAGGGGCTATGCTAGTGTTGAACTCTAATTAATTAGCCGAAAATGAAGAGAAGCTTGGTAAAAATGCAATTAGCATGCTAATATAAAATAGCCCTTGATAACTAATACGCCCAGTATCTTAGGCCTAGATCATATTGGTTAAATTTGACATTGTGGGAGCTAGCTCGGATACATCTTGATATGCTATATGACAGATTATAGCTGCACTTAGGCAAGTCGTGAGAGACTAGTTATTTTAGTACTTTGCTTGCTATATGAGGTGATCATGCAGCTTTTGAGATCATTTATACTTGCTTGATGTCTTGTTTGAATGCTAGAAATTATATGTTAGCCCTGTAATGTGTCTTTGGTGGAATAATTGCCACTAAAAGGCCTAATGCCGACTAATGAGCTGAAGGGTGAGTAATTCGGGTGTACTCAGTCGAGGTAATTCGACGGGTTAATGAACCTCTCGACCTTAATCTCTCTCTCTCTATCTCTCTCTGTATATAAATATAAATATATATATGCATGCCCTTCATATAGAAAACTGACTTGAGCGTCGGAGAGCCCGCCCCGGGAAAAGCCATCTCCGGGGTGTTTTCAGGTGAATCTCGCGTACGAGAAGGTCGCTGGAGCTCGGGAACAACTACAAGCAATTTGGAGAGGAGTGAAGGAATAATATCAACATCAGAATTGAATCGTGGAACTGGAGGTCCCACCCTACGCGAAGCAAGTGACCAGGGGGTTGCTGAGGACGTCCCCTAAACAAACAAATCCTCAACAAAACCGGGTCGAGGGTGTGTTGACCCTCGACATCTTCACGAAGGGTTGAACCGGGTTTCAACAAAGAGCATATGTTTTTTACTAGGCTATGCATCATTTGAAAAAATCATGCACTTCATCAATTGTTTCTTACTTATGTTTTTGTTTTAGGCTGGAATGGCTGCAAACTTAAGGGAATATGTGCTGACCAACTCTCAAGGACGGCAGGTACGACTTTATGCATTGTTCTTAAGCATATGGATTTTTAACCTCCAATGCTTAACATTAATAGAAATTGTGTGTAGCAATTATGTGCTCATTCTGATTTAACTTGGAAACAATCTCCTACCCAGAATCATTCCAACATAGCCCGCCAGAGAAAAGGTTTTGGTAATTACCTGGCGATCTGTACTTTATAGTCCTCAGAAATGTATCTAAAATGTAGAATTTAGTCAATTGTGATGATAAGTATATTGTAACTTTCACTTCCTTGCTACGAAGTATTCTCTCTTACATTAAAATTTTTTGTCCTGTCAATTTTTCTTTCAGGTAAAAGGGGTTGAAATTTGTTCTTATGATGGAGTACCAGTGGCATATGGTGTTTGCCCCAAAAAAATTTGTAAGCATATGAGATGTTTGTTACAGATACTTATCTTCGTCTTGTTTAGTCCCTCATTTTCCTCTTTCTTTGGTTCTTGTTGTGAAGGTAAACTATGTGTCCGCTCATGACAATGAGACCCTGTTTGACATTACGTGCCCAGAATGGGACCAAAATAGATTACGTGCCCGGAATGTGGATAGACCTACTGAAATCTGCATCCACAGCAGAGAATGGGACCTCGGTTCTTAACAAACCGTAGTCCCATATTTTTATTTTAAACCGGGGTCCCGATTTTTATTTTAAAAAAAAAAGAGGTTTTATCCCGATTTTTCGTAAAAATCGGGGTCCAAATCTCGGACCTCGCCGAGAACAACCCCATTTTTTGAACCGCGTTCCGGAGTAGAAAAAAACTCCGAGTCCTTATTCTGTACTAGTGGTATGTAATTTCTTGTATGTACATCATTCTCATTTTACACAGGTAATAATCATTTTCACCCGATCAATGCCTTAGGATGACAACCGGACAAGTTCACATCGGGTTCGGACGGGGGCCGGCCTTTTGGGTAGTTTAGGTAGGGCGGCCGCTTAGGGCCCAAGGTCGGAAGGGGCCTAAATTCAATATCAAGCAATATTAATATAATTATTAATTAAGAGAAGAAATATAGAAAGTAAAGTTGGTCTAGTGGGTGAAAAATACATTTTGCTTTCAAAAGGTCTTATGTTCAAATCTTAATAACTCCACTTTTTACATTTAATATATAGGTTCCATTTCTCTTTTAGTTGTTTTTCATTTTTTCATTGTGCTAGTTTTTTTATATCCGTTAAGCCTTTTTTATTTCTTTTTTGACAAATAAAAAAACTCAAACTTTTTCAATTTTGTGTTATATAATGTATGTAACATTTTTTCTGTAATATATGGCCCATTTCTCTCGTTTCTCTTTTTTTTTTTTTCATTTGATATGTGAGCCAATTCCTTTTCAATTTGGATTTGGTTTTCTTTTTAATTTCTTCTTTATATTCTTTGTGAGGTTTATTTTTCATTTTGAATATAAATAAATATTTTATTTGAATATTGTTAATTCATATTTCCTTCTTATATTAATTATTTATCATAAAATCTCATTCTTCTAAGAAAATTAAACTCTTAATTTGGATATAAGAAGTGATTTGATTCTATCATTATTTACTTTATATAATTATCATATATAATACTTTCTTATTATTTTGTATTTCTTTCTTAATTTATAAATTAAAAAATTGTTCAAGCGTTACTTTTATATTTACGAAACCTTAATTTTTATTTCGCCCTAGGGCCCACTAAATCTTTGGACCGGCAATCGGACCCCATCGTATATTTGTTGTGCGTGTCCCCGTCCCTCTTTATCATAGAGCTTAGGGTTGTTCATCGGGCCAAAACCGAACCGAAACCGAACCGAAACCGAACTTCGGAATTTTGTGAACCGAAAACCGAACCGAACATACTCGGTTCGGTTCGGGTTCGGTTTTATTCGGGTTCGGTTCAGTTTTGGCCCGAAATAACCGAATATTTTGAAATTATGTTGATTTAGAGGTTTCAGTGCACAAAACCGAATTAGACCGAACCGAACCAAACCGAACTTGGACCGAACTGAACCGAACTTGGACCGAACTGAACCAAACTTGGACCGAACTGAACCGAACTTGGACCGAACTAGGCCGAACCGAATCGAACTGGACCAGACCGAATAAGTTTGAACTAATTTATCTAGAAATCTAGGTTTTTAAATTATTTTAAAAAATAATCGATTTTGGACCGAACCGAATATTATTTTTATAAGAACCGAAAACCGAACCGAATATAATCGGTTCGGGTTCGGTTCGGTCAATTCGGTTCGGTCCAAAAAACCGAAAAACCGAACCCGATGAACACCCTAATAGAGCTAGTTTCCATTCCGGCCCCGTCCTCATTTAGGGATTAATATCCATCTAATCATTTCTAGTGAATCGTGTCACCAAGTATTTTCTTCTTTCATATTCTTACGAATATCCCTGACTCATATCAATTTTTTTTTTGAGTAAAGGTTAAAATAAAATAGATCAAAAGGAAAGGATGTGCAAAGAGTTTGCAGGTGTGTAGCTAAACACCACAAATATACATCGAAAACCCCACAGATTCAAAATGAAAAGAAGCCAAGTCCTATCTTTTTGCAGGTCAGCAAACCATCTTCTGAGAATAGGAGAGTCCCAATTACCCTTAGTTGAGATGCACAACTTTGTCATCGAAGTAATCAGATGTGCTCATTCTTGGGATCCAATTCGATGATTGTCAAAAATGCACTTGTTCCTTGTTTGCCAAGTATAGTAAACATAGTTCGAGAGAGCAGCGCAGGTGGCTTGGAAAATAAATGTTGATTTCCTGCGACAAATGGCAAGAAATTCAAACCATTCAATGAAGTTGCTAGTTGTTGATGAGGACCCCAGCCATCGGAGTATAATCTGAAGGACATGTTGCAAGTGTTAGGATTCGAACGTAGTAACGAGAGAAAAATGAAGCAAAGAACACGAGAATTGTTTACCCAGTTCGTCAAAGAATTGACTATGTCTGGGGGCACTACCAAGCCAGGGTTTTTCAATATTGTGATAAGCGATTACAATGAACAAATTAGGTTAAATATGCGAAACGGACGAAACCCTAATTAGGCCCAATACACAAACGGCCCAAAGACCCTTGTACGGACAATCCTAAACTTTTCGGTGTACAGTCCATCAGGCTCCATAACCCAACAATCTCCCACCTGGAGACTGATTCCAATCATAATCGTCCTCCATATCAACCCATATCCGATAGTAGTGTCAGGCCTTCAACTCAATTATTAAGGCCAGTTGAAGCCATGCAAAGCTTCAACTTCTCTAAGGTCACAACCTTAGTCAGCATGTCTGCAGGATTCTCAGTTCCTCGAATCTTCATCAACTGCAGAACCTTTCTTTCCAAGAGATGCCGTATGTAGTGATACTTCAACTCTATGTGCTTAGTCCTCGAGTGAAAGGCTGGATTCTTTGCCAAGTGGATGACACTCTGACTATCACTGTATAGAATGTTGTCCCCTTGCCCCTTCCCCAATTCATGCAGGAAATTCTGCAACCATACCATCTCCTTACTAGCCTCAGTCACTGCAACATACTCAGCTTCTGCAGTAGACAAAGCTACAACTTTCTGCAGCTTAGAAGCCCAAGAGACTGCAGTACCACCCAATGTAAAGACATATCCGGTTGTACTCCTTTTCTTGTCGAGGTCACTTGATGCCAAATCTGCATCCACATACCCTGCTAGCACGACTTCTTTGCCTTCAAAGCACAAGGCTTGCTCAGTGGTACCTCTCAAGTATCTAAGGATCCATTTCACAGCTTCCCAATGCTCCTTCCCAGGGTTCCCCATGAAGCGACTAACAACTCCCACTGCATGTGCAATGTCTGGCCTTGTACACACCATTGCATACATCAGACTGCCAATTGCTGAAGCGTATGGAGTCCTCTGCATCTGAGCACGCTCTTCTTCACTCTTAGGTGAGTCCCTATTAGATAGCTTGAATTGGCTACCCAATGGAACTTTAGCTGGTTTGGCATCTTGCATACTGAATCTCTTCAAGACCTTCTTGATATACTCAGCCTGCGACAGATACAACTTTCCAGCCTTCCTATTTCGATCAATCCGCATGCCCAGAATCTGCTTAGCCTCTCCAAGATCCTTCATAGCAAATCGTTCAGACAACTGCTTCTTCAACTTGCTCACTTCTCGAGCACTCGAGCCTGCTATCAGCATGTCATCAACATACAACAGGAATATGATATAGCCGTTGTCAAACTTCTTGAAGTAGCAACAATGGTCAGCTTCACTCCTTACGAACTCAATTTCGTGCATGAATCCATCAAACTTCTTGTACCACTGTCTCGGAGCTTGTTTCAGACCATACAAGAATTTATTCAACTTGCACACAAGCTCAGCGTTACCCTTTGACACGTAGCCCTCAGGTTGCTTCATGTAGATGTCTTCATCTAAGTCCCCATGAAGAAAGGCCGTTTTTACATCCATCTGTTGTAACTCTAAGTTCTCTGCTGCCACCATACTCAACACTAAACGTATAGTAATCAGTTTCACCACAGGAGTAAAAACGTTAGTATAGTCAATACCGTATTTCTGCTGAAAACCTTTCACAACCAGCCTTGCCTTGTAACGCTTGCTTCCATTTGCCTCCTCCTTGATACTGTAAACCCACTTGTTATGCAATGCCTTCTTGCCCTCTGGAAGCTCAACTAGTTCCTAGGTTCCGTTGGTCATCAACGAATCCATCTCATCATCCATTGCGAGCTTCCACTTGCTCACATGTTCTCCACGAGAAGCCTCTGCATAACACTCTGGCTCACCACCATCAGTCAACAACAGATAGTAGTTTGAAGGCGAAAATCTATCAGGCGATCCACGTTCTCTGGTGGACCTCCGCAGCGGAATTACTGGGGTGTTCGGCTCCTCCTCAACAGCCTCCTGGTCATTACGAACCACCTTGCTCCCACCCGAGTTTGAGATGTCTAACTCCACAACCTCAGGTCCAGAACTAGTTGTTTTTGATGCACCCAGACTATCCTTGTACATCATCTGCTCATTGAACACAACGTCTCGACTGCGAATAACCTTCTTGTTCTGCTCATCCCAAAACCGGTATCCGAAATCATCACCACCATATCCAATGAACGTACATTTGATAGACTTGGCATTCAGCTTGCTTCTCTCAACAGGAGCAATATGAACATATGAAACGCACCCAAATATCCGAAGAAAGGACATATTTATCTCTTTGCCACTCCAAGCCTCCTCTGGAATGCCATTCTCCAAGGGAGTTGATGGCCCTCGGTTAGTCAGGAATGCAGCAGTGTTAACTGCATCCGCCCAGAACATCTTCGGAAGTCCACACTTCAGCCTCATGCTTCTAGCACGTTCATTCAGGGTCCTGTTCATACGTTCTGCTACGCCGTTCTCTTGAGGGGTTCCTTTCAAGGTTTTTCTCCATGCGAATACCATTCTCAGCGCAAAACTCCTTGAACTCACGAAGCTCATACTCCCCACCATTATCAGATCTCAAACACTTCACTTTAAGACCTGTCTTAGTCTCTACTAGGGCCTTCCACTTTCTAAAAGAGTCAAAAGACATCAGACTTTGGCTTCAGAAAGTAGACCCATACCTTTCTTGTGGGGTCGTCAATGAAGCTCATGTAGTATGACGCTCCACCCAGAGATGTCACAGGTGCTGGCCCCCATAAGTCGTTGTGCACCAACTCCAACTTCTGCTTCCTCAAGGTTCTGCCTCCTTTCGAAAAACTCACCCTTTTCTGTTTCCCGAGCATGCAGTCCTCACACAATCCGATTTCAATAGATTTGAGACCTGGCAGCAAACCCTTCGAGCATAGCACCTTCATCCCTTTCTGACTCATGTGGCCAAGACGACAGTGCCATAAATCTGCGTCACAGTTTACTCCTGCAACAACAATGCTATCACAGACGTTGCTAGTCATGTACAATGTCCCCTCCTTCTTTCCTCGAGCTACCACCATAGCTCATTTGGTTATCTTCCAGCTATTACAGTCGAAGGTTACTTCATAACCCTCGTCATCCAATTGTCCGATAAAAAGCAGGTTTCTTTTTAAACCAGGAATATGCCTTACTCCATGCAGCTACAGCACAGATTCATTCGGTGCTTTGATCTGAACATCACCATTTCCTACGATTTTTAAAGCCTCATCATCAGCAAGAAATACTTTTCCAAAATCTCCAGAGGTGTAGCGTTTCAATATATTAGCACTGCTGCATGAGTGAAACGAAGCTCCAGAGTCTAACACCCAAGACTCCAATAGGTTGCTCGCACTCAGAATCGATGCATCTGTAGTGGTTCATGTGGTTGAATCGCTCAGAATCAACGCATCTGCAATATCTTCACTGGCTGAATTCGCTGATTTATCCTTTAACGGTGTCTTACATTCATTCTTGTAATGACCGTTTTCATCACAATTCCAACACTTGATCCTGCTCTTGTCTTTGGGTTTATCCTTCCCTCTTGACTTTGATCTTCCACGATTCGACTTCTTAGAATCTGATCTGCCCTTGTTCCCCGTACTCAAGGCTGATCCTGAAGCAGTACCTGACGCCTTCCTGCGAATTTCTTCGTGGATAATCAGATCCCTGACTTCATCAAACTTGATATTTGCCTTCCCCGCCGAAGCACTAACAACAGTAACTGTCCCGCTCCAACTCTCTGGTAAAGAAGATAACAGAATTAGGGCTTGTACCTCATCGTCGAAATCAATCTCAACCGAACTCAGTTGCGCGATAGTCATGTTGAACTCATTCAAGTGATTGGTCACTGTTGTACTCTCCGTCATCCGCAGATTAAACAACCGCCGCATCAGGTGAACCTTGTTCACCGCAGAGGGTTTCTCATACATCGCGAAAAGAATTTCCAGCATGCCCTTCGTCGTCTCTGCCTTGATTGTGTGATGCGCCACGTTCCTGGACAGCGATAGGCGAACCACGCTCATCGCTTTCCTGTCCAGCAACTTCCACTCGTCGTCCTTCATGTCCTCCGGTTTCTCACCCAGCGGCAAGTACAGATCTTTACCGTATAGGTAATCCTCGATCTGCATCTTCCAAAATCCGAAATCCGTTCCATCGAACTTCTCCACCGGCGATTTTCCTCTTCCCATCGTCACCACCAGAACCAGCTCTGATATCAGTTGTTAGGATTCGAACGTAGTAACGAGAGAAAAATGAAGCAAAGAACACGAGAATTGTTTACCCAGTTCGTCAAAGAATTGACTACATCTGGGGGCACTATCAAGCCAGGGTTTTTCAATATTGTGATAAGTGATTACAATGAACAAATTAGGTTAAATATGCGAAACGGATGAAACCCTAATTAGGCCCAATACACAAACGGCCCAAAGACCCTTGTACGGACAAGCCGAACCCGTAGCTTTGCACGGGGGCTCCCGCCCCCGTACCCCTGGCCAACTCAGCACCGGACAAGCCGGACCCGCAGTTGGATCGCTGAGAACCAGCTTTCCGGTGTACAGTCCATCAGGCTCCATAACCCAACAGTAAGACCCGAAGCCTTAGAAGTGCTAGCCCATGCCAACCCGAAGATTTTCCAGGAGGTCACCCATCCTGATACTACTCACGCCCTAGCACACTTAACTACAAAGTTTTTTATCCTCACTTGAACCATGAAAAGAAAGGGTTCTTGTTGACATGGATAGCACTCTAATCTTTATAAAGGAT
Source organism: Rheum nobile (assembly GCA_027886185.1). NCBI lineage: Eukaryota > Viridiplantae > Streptophyta > Magnoliopsida > Caryophyllales > Polygonaceae > Rheum > Rheum nobile. The sequence continues at coordinate 452,257 of WOAB01000257.1, read as the reverse complement.
TACAAATCTAGGGTGTTATACATGCTTCGCAAATGGGCAGTCCCCCCATAGGTGTAATTCTGTTTCAGCTTCATTATTACAGAACTGTTAATGCTCATCTTGTATGGTTCCCCAAGATTTGAGCTTAGAAAGTGTATCCATTCTGTTGGATCGTTAGAGTTACGTCTGAGGGAACAAAGGCTTTATTCCCACAGAAGGTGCAGCGGAATAATATAGCAAGAAAGATAAGAAACGAACTCACGATGTATAGGGGAAACCCTAATTAGCCAACTAGCTAATCAACGAAAAACCACTACCTTCAAGCTTCTCGCTTGAGAGGATTTTGAAGCGTCTACTCGTCTTATTGATTTCTTGTTCGATTACACTTGTAGCATGGACTCCAAACCCTAGACTACCCAGCTAGATTCGAAGATCACTCCTACAACGATGAATCCGAACTCAACCCTCAAAGACTCACAAACAATTTCACTCTCCTTTCTGTTCTCTTATGCTCACAGTTCGTCGTCGTCGATCCTTACATAGAAATGAATCCACACTTTTATAAATACAACTCGACTAAACCCTAATCGTAACAAGATAAAAATCTTTTCTAAACTTGGTAACAAGAAGATATTTAAATGATTTGAAGAATATTATCTTATTAGCCGATATTATCTAAGGAAGGAATTTCCTAAGATAACAAAATCGGATAAAGATAAAATCATTCTCTCTCCAAATATATTATCTTAGGAAAGATTTCCTAAGATAACACATTCGGATTCTCTCTCCAAATCTTCTCTTCGGCGAGATCCTTCCAGTCGAAATCATTTTCCTTGACCGCGTGATCTTCCAAGATTGTTTCCATAATTTTCACGCTGGAAATCCTTCATTCCGTTCACAGCTCGAGCGTTGTTCGTCATTGATGTTCCTTGAGAGGTAACAAAACTGTTTTGTTCCTGAAACACTTAGTTACCAGATTAGTTGAATGTTTGTTACCATCAAAACCTAAGGAATTCAACAAATTCCCCCTTTTTGATGGTGACAAACATCCTTGACAATAAAACATACACATGAGATAAAGATAGTTGTGAAGAGAGAAAGTTCCACACTTAGGCATAATAGTTCCCCCTTAGACCAGCAACATATGAAACCATGTTTGTTCCCCCTCAACTAAAGCTACCAGTCATTTTCCCCCTTTTGGTATCATCGAAAACATAGGGAAAGAACGAGAGAAAATGAGCATAGCAAGATAAGCAAAACAACCCCTTTTGCATTAGATTGAAGCACACACACATAGACCACATGCAAAGACAATACTAGATACGCACAGAAATCACAAATGATGAACATGCCAATCAAGACAACCATGTGAAATAGAGACAAGAAAAACAAGGAGGTAAGGAGATAGATGTGCTGGGAACAAAAGAGAGATTAGTTAGCCAGAGAAAGACGAATCAAGACCACTGGTGCCTGCAGAGGGAGCCGAAATATGAATAGCAATTTAAGCATGCACTTACTCCATAAGACACCTTTGTTGTTCTGCCAACATAGATATTGCGCGAGACAAACTCCTCACGGTCCTTCGCAGATCAAGTTCATCTTTTTGTTCCCCCTCAGAGTCTGCACCGTCAGACTCTTCCTCATCCATATCAGCTTCCATCTCAGGTTCAACCTTGACCCAGCTAACACCTTCTTGCAACACAAACTACTTCTTATACAGGTTACGAGTATACAACCGCCAGTAGAAGAAAGATTCATTTGTCCCCTCTTTGTATACCTTGTGGTGTTCCAATTTTTTTTTTTTTTTGGAACAACACAGGGTAGCAATAGGGCAACTATGCAGAAGTCGCCATATAGATAGGAGGGGAGAACCCACGAGAATCCTCTTTCATATCTTTTCAAGTACTAAGGAAAATGCTCTCAATCTTCTTCTTTCCTTCTTTTTCATATCAAAGATCACAGCCAAGAAGATATCTTCCAAAAATAAATCTTGTAAAAGATTCTGTCCAAATCCATCAAAGCCCATAAAATCTCGAGCGCAACAAACATCACGCAATCATCACATCAACTTTAATGCACATAACACTTCTCAAGCAGTTGCAAGCCATCATTACACGTCATACCTGTCAACTCCCAGCCACATACCATAGATGCGATGATTCGTATTCTCGGCTTTCCGAAAAAGTAGAAGAATGTGATGCGGGGGTAACGTTACCAGAGAGGGTACAAAGAACATCACACATAAACATATACGAGAATTTTTAATAATGTTTAATCATGAATGAGAGGCTCCCAGATGTGGATGATAAGAGGGGCTCATAGGAAGCATCAATCATGATGGCTAGGGTAAGCTATAGAGTCAACAATCATTTGGGCTTGTAATGAGGGATCAATGCATCAAGTTGACTCTTTTGGACCGAAAGAAAGCTGATTCATGTAGTATTATGATGGCATAGATGATCATGCATGAAATTTTGCACATAAGTGAAGCACATGCACGAGTCTAAGCAGGTTGTTCAACTAATGATCAAGAGAGGAATGCAGATCAAGACATGACATTTAAACTTTTACAATTTACCACGTAATTCAGCCAATCATCGAGGGAACATTAGAGATCGACAATAAGTTTAGAGAGATCGTACCAAGCTCCATACAGAATTGTTCGAAGGGTTCCCTATTTAGTGCCTTGGTGAAGATGTCAGCGATTTGATCCTTGATTCCACATAAATCCATGGACACCAACCCTTTCTCCACACAATCACGTAGGAAGTGATGTCTTATCTCGATATGCTTGGTACGTGAGTGTTGCACAGGATTCTTGGACATATTTATTGCACTAGTATTGTCACAAAGAATGAGATTGAGTCAAGAAGAATACCATAGTCACTGAATTCTGCTTCTTTGACCCCCAGGAAACCAAGCATGGCCCAAGGAACTGAGCCATGGATGATGTAGATTTTCTGTCCACTTTGTTCCCTGTGAAGTCAATGTCTGTGTATCCAACTAGATCGAAGTTTCAACCCCTTGGATACCACGGACATAGATCATATGTTCCCTTCAAGTATCTCAGAATCCTCTTCACTGCTTTGAGGTGTGTTTATTTGGGATCAGCCTGAAAATGAGCACATAGACACACACTATACATAATATCAGGTCTACTTGCAGTGAGATAAAGAGGCGGACCTATGATTCCTCGATAGAGTGATGGATCAACTCCTTGTTCATGTTCATCCTTTCCACAACACCATTTTGCTGCGGAGTTCTGGGAGCTGAGAAATTATGATTAATGCCATTGTTCCTACACAGGGATAGAAACTGAGGGTTCTCAAATTCCGTCCCATGATCAGTACGGATGGATCCGAGAGACTGTCCTACACCCCTCTCAACCGACTTGAGCCAAGATTCAAATTCAGCGATCACTTCGTCCTTTGGTGACAGAAAGAGAGTCCATGTGTACCTGGAATAGTCATCAACAATAACAAAAACATAGGCATTTCCCCCATGGCTCTTTTGTGCGCATTGGCCCACAAAGATCCATGTGGATTAGTTCCCGAGGACGAGTGGTACATACCTCCTTACCCGCTTACCTTTGGTGCAAGCATCACGAACTTCATTTCTTGTTGCGTCGATCTTAGGGAGACCGTTCAACAGTTCTTGTCTATGAAGTTTGGATAGGAGTTGAAGACTTGCATGTCCGAACCGCTTATGCCACAAATCTTTTGTCCCAGCAATGGACGACAGATATAGTTCCTTCTCACAGATGCAAGCAGGATCGACTTTATAAACGTTGTTGTCGCAGATCCCTTTCAGTAGAATTTTCCCTGTACTTTATACACTCAACATAACAATCATCAATAGTAAAGACTACCCTATTTTTCTTGTTCTGACACAGTTGAGCCACACTAAAAAGATTAAATATGAGATTATTCACAAGTGTCACATTAACCACAGTAATGTGGTTAGAAAGCCTTACCTTACCGAGACCACAAACTTCTCCCTTACTATTATTTCCAAAGGTTGTTGAACCTCCAGAGGCCTATTGAAGTGAGGTGAGCCATTCTTTGTTCACTGTCAGGTAACTTTAGCAAACACTATCGAAATACCGGGAACCTTTCTCACTTCAGCCTGTATAGAAGGAGTTAGTTTTTCCGAACCCAGACAAGCTTAGGCTTTCTGGGTGTGGGAGTAGCATATTTGATTTCTGGAGGTTTAGCATTCATCTTCTCCCTAGAAGTGCGAGCAATTTCCTCATTGTATTTCTTCAGGAGGCACTCTTGTTTATAGTGACCAGAGTGACCACAATACCAACAGATTCTTTGACACTTTAAATCAACATATTTACTCTGTCCAGGCCAAATTGGTTTGTTGGCAATCCTAGAATGAAAATCAATATGATTGGACTTACCGCTTCGAGACTGTTTCAACCAAATGGAATGAGCCTTATGTCCATGGTACCAAGACTTGTTCCCATCAGTCGAATTTGAACAGTCTTTGCAATTGTTCATTCTCGAGGAACTTTCCACTTTTTCTTGTCCTGACTGTTTTCCTTCGACTCCAGGACTTTTAGACTTAGTGCCATCAACATGAAGCTTAGGTTGATAACCAATTTCAAAGCGAGGTACTTCCTTCTTTTCTGTTTTCTTTTCATTCTTGGCCGCTACAAACACAATACATTTTGGCTTTTCCTTATGTTCCTCACTGAGTTTAAATAGATCACTACACAGTTTTGCATTGCCTAGTTTTAACATTAATGACTCGGATTCAAGTGAGGAAATAATGGATTCTAGAGATGTAATATTTTCAGTGAGTTTTGGACACTCGTTGTAAGGACTTGGAGAAGAGGATGAAACTTTCTCAAGATTGGTCACTTTTTCTGCCCAACCTTTGTTTTCATCGATCAAACTTGAGATCGATTCATTCTTTTCTTCAATCTGCTCACTGAAAAGACTATTCTCATGAAAAAGTTTCTTAATGAAGAAGATTAATTGTTGCTTAGACTTGCTTTTCAAATTTGAGATGAGTTCAGATTCATTTACCTCAGACTCCTACAGACCACCTTTTGTCTTTGATTCATCAGGGTCTTCTATGGCCATCAAACAGACATCCCTTGAATGAGAGGATTCTTCATCATCTGAGTCAGAATCACTCCATGTTGCGACCATTGCTTGTTCCCTTTCACGAACCGGAGGAAGACTTGCCTTCTTCTTGAAGCAGTTTTTGGCAAAATATCCTTTGTTTTGACAGAGGTAACAAACGACATCCTTCGTGTCTTTGTTCCCTTCGGAGGAACACGGGGTGCCCTTGTTTCGAGACCATATCGTATTCATTGCTCTAGTGATGAGAGCCACATCTTCATCACCGTCCTTCTCTTCGTCTTCAACTTGAGACCAGTCAAAGGCACGGACAACCTTTAAAGCAATGCTTTGAGCCTTCTCTTCTCCTTTCTTGTTCATCTTGTGGTTATCGACGGAGGCATTGCTTGACGATATCTTTCCTGCAAAGTCTTTAACGAAAACAATCTAGAGCACCAGGCTCTGATACCAATTGTTGGATTGTTAGAGTTACGTCTGAGGGAACAAAGACTTTGTTCCCACAGAAGGTGCAGCGGAATAATATAGCAAGAAATATAAGAAACGAACTCACGATGTATAGTGGAAACCCTAATTAGCCAACTAGCTACTCAAAGAAAAACAAATACCTTCAAGCTTCTCGCTTGAGAGGATTTTGAAGCGTCTACTCGTCTTATTGATTTCTTGTTCGATTACACTTGTAGCATGGACTCCAAACCCTAGACTACCCAACTAGATTCGAAGATCACTCCTATAACGATGAATCCGAACTCAACCCTCAAAGACTCACAAACAACTTCACTCTCATTTCTGTTCTCTTATGCTCACAGTTCGTCATCGTCAATCCTTACATAGAAATGAATCCACACTTCTATAAATACAACTCGACTAAACCCTAATCGTAACAAGATAAAAATATTTTCTAAACTTGGTAACAAGAAGATATTTAAATGATTTGAAGAATATTATCTTATCAGCCGATATTATCTAAGGAAGGAATTTCCTAAGATAACAAAATCAGATAAAGATAAAATCCTTCTCTCTCCAAATATACTATCTTAGGAAAGATTTCCTAAGATAACACATTCGGATTCTCTCTCCAAATCTTCTCTTCGGCGAGATCCTTCCAGCCGAAATCCTTTTCCTTGACCGCGTGATCTTCCAAGATTGTTTCCATAATCTTCACGCTGGAAATCCTTCATTCCGTTCACATCTCGAGCGTTGTTCGTCATTGATGTTCCTTGAGAGGTAACAAAGCATGTGAAGATCGCTTTGTTCCCTCTCCACTCCTTTGCTGTAATGGATTCTTGAGACAACTGTTTTGTTCCTGAAATACTTAGTTATCAGATTAGTTGAATGTTTGTTACCATCAAAACCTAAGGAATTCAACACATTCGTTTGCGGATAGCCAACCAAGAGAAGAAGCTACATCTCGCAAGGTTAAGGTTGCCCAAAATTGCATTGCTCCAGATGGCAGAAGGGAGATTGTGTCTTAACAGAGTGTAGATGTTGGAAGTGCAATACTTACCAGATGACTAGATGAGCCTCGCATGGAGTTCATAATTCATGTGATGTTAGAGGTAAGGAGAAGCTCATCTTTCAATGCAATTAGTGAGTTACATTAGCTGCTATACCCAGGATTTCCAATCTCCAGCCATATATTTATGTTCCTTAGCGGATAATGGTTGATCCAGTGGCTCCAAATATTCTGCTGGTTCTGGCCTAACTCAAATAGGGACCGAGCAACATATCAAATTTTTAATAACATCTTTAGTCATTAGTCATGATAATGAGAGTACAATAACATTTACACAACTGAAAATAAAAGGAAAAACTAGAATAGATGTGAGAATCAATGTCGAAAAGTAGAGCTCTTGTCTTGATTTACTTTAAAATTTTGAAATATGTTTTACTTTTTATTTTTTTAATGTGTGAAATACTCAAGACAAGTACTATCATTAAAGATGGTCATATATACATTTTCACCTAAGTGAAATAAAATGACTTATTTCCAGAGGCAAACACATGATTTTAGTTTAATGGGGACTAAAATCCTAAAGAGAAAAGTATACCGTCTACCTAAATAAAACCCAAATTTCAAAGTATACCGTCTATTTAAGTATAGTGTCTATCTTACACAAACAACCATAATTTTAAACAATAAATCCTATATTCGAACCCCAAATGAAATTTTACTCAAAATTGATCCAAAAATTACACAATTTAAACAAACTTCATCATTAGACTACTTTCACTGCGTAATTTCAACAAATTTGTATAAAAAATTGATTTTAAAATTTGCAGATTCATAAACCCTAAAATTTGAAAATTTAGCACAAATAAGGATAGATATAGACAAAATAATGCATTTTTATTGAAAGATTTGTGCACAAATTTGAATAAAGGTATGTTTTTTAACTATTTTTTTAATCAAGCATAATAAATCCTATATAAAAATTATTTTTTAACAAAATTGAAAAATACAAAAAATATTTTTGAAACTTTTTGAAGAAAAAATTATAAAAAATGTTTGAAAAAATATTATTACAAATAGGCCCTTGCTATTTCACGCACGGGTAAAATTTCTATTTCACGCACTATTTCCTACGTGACGTACCAAATGAATCCGTCCGTGACGAACGAAAGCACTCCGTCCGTGACGAACCATAGTAAACCGTCCGTGACGCACCAACCCCATCCGTGCGTCACATATGAACATGCTGATCCGCGACACGATTTTGGAATCGCCATAACGTTTGATTCCCTAGTCCAAACGCGCTGAAATTGGGAGGAGTTATAGTTGACATCTTGATCTTTAATTTGACGTTGGAATCACTCAATCCGGAGTTACGTAGAAAAAGTTATACTTCTCCAAAGACGGGACAAAGAAATAGAAATTTCTTAAGCGCCAAGGCGAGTAGAGATATCTCAAACCATTAGAAAGATGGGAAACATTTGACAATCGAGATGGAAGAAGCTTTCTATTATATTTATGTATGGCCAGTCTTATTGAAATTATAAGCATTATCAAGACTCTAATTTGGCCAAACATAGTTCATTTTAATGTCGGTGTCTATATTACTTGTACTATACTCTTAGATTTATTAAGCCACTAATTAAACTGTCACATAGTATTTTTTGCAATATATATACATAAAATGTATAAAATAAAATATATTTTATATTGTTTCATGAATATATTACTTAAAGTTTTGTGAGATCTTTGATGGATCAGTTTTATACGGATCATTTCCTCAATCTGTCAGCAGATGATCAAGAAAAATGTGTCTCGCGACTTTACGACATAGCTCGCCCCGAGGGGACTAGTCTGCAAAAGCCGGCTATTGTGAGGCATAAAGGACGACCAATGGGAGTTCTAAACAAAGATACCACTAAAAGACATCCTTCTTCATCGGAGTACATAGACAAAGATACAGAATGGACACCTCCCAAGAAGCAACGAGGTAGGCCAACAATGCCCACTAGTATACCTTCACGAAACCCTAAAGCTCCTACCACTCCTTTGAGGCCATCTCAGCTGATGGCATTCAGACCTTCTTGCACAAGAAAGAGACGAGGTCGCAAGCAAACTTAAATGCTATTGTACTTGCACATTGTAATGCTATTGTGATCCATGATTGCAATGATATTATAAGCCGGCTTAAATGATATTGTATTCGCATTGGTGCTTAAGAGATCTCTATTTCTTTGTCCTGTCTTTGGAGAAGTATAACTTTTTCTACGTAACTCTGAATTGAGTGATTCCAACGTCAGATTAAAGATGAAGATGTCAACTATAACTCCTCCAAATTTTAGCGTGTTTGGACTAGGAAATCAAAAGTTAAGGCGATTCCAAAATTGTGTCGCAGATCAACATGTTCATCCGTGACGCACGGATGGAGTTGGTGCGTCACGGACGGTATACTGTGGTCCGTCACGGACGGAGTGATTTCGTTCGTCACGGACGGCTTCATTTGGTACGTCACGGACGAACCGGTATATGAAATAGGAATTTCGCCGGTACGTGAAATAGAAATCATGTACAAATATCCCAATAGGACTATATAAGTCCTCCCCTACTTTTTTTTTTGATGGACTATAAGTTTGCCCAATACGACTATAAGTCCGCCCCTACTTACTATCAAAACCATACTGAATTTTAAAATATCCACTTCATAAAAAATAAATCAATAAAAAGTGAAAATTTGAAAAACAAGATAAGAATCATAGTTCTGCTTGCAACTTCAAATATACTCCAACAAATTTCCCAACGCAATTAATTCACTAATAGGTATCACATTGGTTCTCTGTCGAGGGTGTGGGGAATTATCCATGGTTGATCTTCATCCTCATATTATCTTTTTCATTCTTGGTACTATCCTAGCTATATTTTTTTTACGTCGTAAAAACACACTAGATAAGTTTATTAAAATCAATATGAATGGTTCTATAAAATCAAATGGAAACTCAATTTTTGGATGTATATTTACAGACGACAAAGTTGAAGTAGTTCTCATTAGTGTTGATCGTCGTGGGAAGTATACATCAATCAAGCTAAGGCTATTGCTCTACGTAATGCCCTCATTAGGGCAAAAGAATTGAAACTTGAGCATATTAATGTGGAAAGTGACAACATAACTGTAGTTAATATCCTTAATCGTGTAATATCCCACTTAAATTAGAAGAACAATATGGTAATTTTATTTTAATAATAATAAAATTTATGAAATAATAACGTACTCTAAGTATGTGATCTCTTCGTCTAAAAAAAGTATGTGATCTTTTTAAGTAAAGTATGATTTAAATTATGTTAACCTTATGTTAATTATAATTTAAATAAACTTATCAATTATTTAAGTTAAGATTAACAAAATGTTAATTAAGAAGTTAAAAATGGTTAAGGTTTTAAGAAAACGTGATTAAAACCTAAAGCTAAGCTAATTTAATTTTTCTTTCAACTTAAATTTTGGATAAAATGAATAAATAAACTTAGGATAATATTATAAATAAGTTTGTTTAAATTTTGTAATTTTTAAAAATTAAAATAAGGGCATTTTTGCCACAACTTGAAAAGTTGAGCAAAAATGTACAATTAAGCCAAATAATGGGGGAGTGTGCGCGAATAGTAAGTCCTCTTTCCAATCTGGATTCGTATTCTGCGATGAGGTTGGTTGAGGACCCAAATAGTCAAAGGAGTCGTTTTTAAACTCTTGTGTGATCATTATTAATGTTCACAAACAAATTCATATAAATCCCATAAGACTCAATCTCATTTGAGTCTCTTTTGAATCACGCATTTTCTGTTGTTTTTGTAGAAGTGTCGTAGTCATATACCGTTTATCGAGTTTTATTCGAGAAACCAGTGTAGTGACTATATACGACTACACAGAACCTCACATAAATGGCCTTGCATAGTCTTTCATTATAATAACCAACCGTTTTTTTCCTTGTATGATTGGCTGGTGTCATTCGTCCCTATATGACACATCAGTTGTTGGTCTCGGGCTACTTGAAGTAACAAATCGAAGACGAAGGCTTGCAGTTGAAGTTTAGTTTTGAAGAATTTTTTCAAGGTTGTTTGAATATAAGATTTAATTTCCTAATTAATGTAATAAGTCAAATTGTTATATCCTAGTCATGTAGTTATGATTTATTTAAAGTATTCGCCGTAATTTCAATATCATTTGTAAAACTTATCTTCTCAATTTACGAGAGAAATATTAATAAAGATTGGATATTTATTTCAAAAGTCTTCCGTTACTTTTTTATTATTGAATGTTTATTTATTTAAGCATAATTATTCAGATTAAAGCCTAGGGTAGCTTTGGACTTTTAAGTCGGAGGACATTGGCGTGTGACACTACCGACATAAGTTTGAGGTGTTACAAATCGTATCTTGCATTTTTCATGGGAGATCGAGATTATCATCATTGATATCCTATTTTTGTTACACTCTATTGTGACAATGCGGATCTCCCATATCTTTCATGAGATTAAGTGGTTGACCTTATTGCAAAACATCGTCACTTTCATACACTAGAAGATATCATGACAAACACAAAACTCAAGATTTTCATCCAAAAGAGTGATGTAGACTGGTTTTAAAGTAGATCTTGATTCTAGTCTTATAAAAAAATAAAGCCCCCTCCAGAATTCAATTTCTTAACATACTTTTGATGTTTTCAAAGATTGAAGAATAACAAAGGGTATTTTGAAATTTGCAACCTGTCTGAAATTTAAACAAATGTATATATACGAATGATACTATATTAATTATTCTCACAATTCTTTTTTTTTCAAAGTTATTCTCACAATTATTCAAATTACCTATTGTATGATTTGTACGTGCATTCTTTCCCATTTATATTCAACTCCTCCACATAATTTATAATTGATTTTCATATGGATATAAATTACTTTTGTTTATCAATTAATAAACTATAATGGAAGAGTATCAAATTTGGCCAACTAAAGATAAAGGGTGTAAGTTAAAGGATAACCGTAGGGACAAGAACCTCGAACATAGATTGAAATATGGGCAGGTAATTGATTTAGACTCGCTAGTGTATCATGGATTCATGGTACAAGTCACTGTCTTAGAAGCAAGTCGCTCTGACAATGGTGCTAGTCAGAAATGGTGTAAGCACCACAAGGTTAGCACAATTCTACTCGAACACGTGCACTTCAGGTAAGAAGAGAAGGGATCGTCGGAACTCGGACCGGTATATGAGAAGGGCGGGTTTGCTTTCTTTGATAAAACTAAGAAGACATGATGATTTTCAGTGTATCTTATGAAGAATAAAGGCAACCCTTTATATAGGGAAGAGAAGACAGACAAAATCCCATGATCTTCTCCTTTTCCATTAACAAGAAATCAAACGACAATTAACCCCAAAATCTTCTTCATTAATACAAAATCAAACCACCATTAACTCCGGAAATTTACTCTTGAATACAGGATGATCTCTTTTTGATTACAAGATCAAAACTTATTAAAAACAACATCAATTGTCTTTAAATCAGTCAAACAAAATATAGATTTTAAAACATTTATCAAATACTGGAAGTTATAAAATATCAATGATCAATGCAAATCCGTAATTCATTTGACCCATTATCCGCAAAATATTTAGCAAATTCGTAAAAAGAGATACAACACCGCGCACATGTCACACACATGGACTGAAACGGATGGACGACGACGGCGGTGCGCGTGTGGGGGACTCTCTTCTCCCAACTCACTACTTAGGCTACAAGGGAAATCATATATATGGATGTAAGTTTACCTCTTGTTTTCCAATGTGGGATGTCTTGGGAATAACAAGAATCCACTTTTCCCTCAAGCTATGAACAAACATTAAATGGCCGATTTGGCATGGCATTTTACCCATGTTCCCCCACTAATGCAAAGTTTACACTTATATGAGTTTGGTAGGTTTAATGCTTAAGAACAGGTATCTTTCGATTTAAACCGAAACTTTAGTGAACCTAAGGATATTCTCAAATCAATAGAGTAAACAAAGTCTTCACTCATTGATCTTATTAGAGAACGTAACTCAAGAACACATATTTTACCTTATGTCCATATGACCCCGCAATTGAGATCTCTCTGCGAGATTCTCAACATACTTGGGATATTCACGAGTACAGTCCAAAGGACTTCTCAAGTCCTACTTTAGGGGATATTCCAATTTTGTACTCACGTTGGTGATTTCATCAAGTCTATCTCACACAGACCATCCTATAAGACAATAAATGTTCAACCTATTTTCTTACTCATCGTTCTCCATAGGAATGGGTGTAAGATAACCTATCACAAAGGTTTTAAACCAATCCCCCCTTGACAATTCCATGACAATTTTCATGTTTCATCCTTTGGTTAAAGGATCAGCTAAATTCCTTTCAGATCTTATGAACTCCAAAGTTATTACACAATTTAAAATGATGAGTCTCACAACTTCATGTCGAATTTGAATGTGTCTTTTCTTTCCATTATAGGCATTACTCTTAGCAACTCCTATAGTTGCTTGAGAATCACAATGTAGAGATATGGGGGGTGTTGGCCTCCCCTACAATGGAATATCAGCCATTAGACTTTTCAACCATTCTGCCTCGATCTTTCCTTGCTAAGTCAAGAGCCACAAACTCCTACTCCATAGTAGATCTAACTATTATGGTTTGCTTTGTGGACTTCCATGAAATAGTTACACCAGATAAAGTTAACACATATCCACTAGTAGAATTTACTTCATCATTATCAGATACCCAATTAGCATCACAATAGCCCTCTAAAACATTATGAAAATTTACATAATGTAATCCCCAATCCATTGTACCTCTCAAGTACTTTAGTAATCTTTTAAGAGCATTCCAATGTTCAGTACAAGGATAAAGGGTATATCGACTAAATCTAGTGATAACATAGGCTATATCGGGTCAAGTAAAGTTTATTAAGAATATCAAACTTCCAATTATCTCAGCATAATCAGATTGAGAAACATTATTCCCTTTATTTTTCGTTAAATGTAAGCTAGAATCATAAGGTGTTCTTACATGCATGACATCAAAAAAAAAATCAAATTTCTTAATGAGATTGAGACAATATGAAGCCATCTTTGGTTTTAATCACTTTTATGCCTAATATCACAACAACTTCACCTAAGTCTTTCATCTAAAATTCTAATGATAAGAAATCATTGCTCAGATCATTAATATATATGTGTGTCTCCAAAATAAGCATGTCATCACATACAATCATGTAATCACACATTTCAATGATCCATTTAAGAATACACACATGCATCATAAAATTCACATGAAATCCAAAGCTTAAAATAGTATTATGAAATTTTCCATACCATTGCTTTGGCGCTTGTTTCAGACCATATAGAGATTTCTTGAGCTTACACACCTTATGCTTTTGTCTAAAAATCTCAAATCCTGGAGGTTGTTGCATGTATATCTCTTCATCTAAATCACCATTTAGAAATGTTGCCTTCACATCCATCTGATGTACTAATTATGAGCAAAAGCTAAGGCTAACAATGCACGAGTAGTAGCGATTTTAGTCCCAAGTGAGTAAGTGTCAAAATAATCAATACCATTTTTTTTGGGTAAACCTCTTAAACTAGTCTTGTCTTATATCTTTCTATAGAGCCATCAATTTTCAACTTCTTCTTGAATATCCATTTACATCCAATGGCCTTACTACCTCTAGGCAAGTCAAATATATCCAATATTTGATTATACATGATCGAATATAATTCACTTTTAATTGCATCTTTCCAGAATCTAGCGTCAATAGAACTTATGGCCTCTTCATATTTTCTAGGATCTTTTTCAATCATATAAATGCATATCATAGAGACTCGTCTAATATATCTATGTTTTTAAATTCTATTAGAAAAAAAGTCATAAAATGACTCTATGCCTTTTACTCCTCATAGGTTCAATAAAATCATGAAAGTTTTTGCATCGAGAGGACGTAGAAATAGATGTAGTCACTACAGGAAATGCATGAATTACAAGAGTAGGCACATCATAAGTTTTCATAGGATAAACATGCTCAAAAAATTCTGCATCACAATTCTCACATATAGTTCGATCATTCAAACGCATGAATCTGTAAGCTAAACTACTACTAGCATAGCCTATGAACACGTAATTAAAAGTTCTAGGTCCAACAATTTCATGTTTAAACACAAGAAAATCAATCTTAGCTGAACACCCCCACACTTTCAAATGTGACAAGTTAGGTGCATAGCCTTTCCATAATTCATAAGGGGTTACATCGAGTTTTTTATGAGACATTCTGTCTACAACATGATTAGGAAATAAAATAGCTTCACCCCACATATAATCAGATAAACCGAAACTAATAAGCATAGCATTCATCATTTCTTTTAAAGTTTGTTTTTTTCTCTCATCTATTACATTATGTTGAGGTGTATAAGGGGATGAAGTCTCATGTGTAATGTCATTTTCTATACAATATCTCTTAAGTGAATTAGTCCCATACTCACCACCTCTATCAGATCTAAACCTTTTTATTTCTCGGTCTAATTGGTTTTCCACTTCTGCTTTATAAAGTAAGAAAGTCATTTCAGCCTCATCTTTAGGTCGAAGTAAATAGACCTTGGTATATCTACAATAATCATCTATAAATGTGATCTAATACTGTTTGCCTCTTGGTATTCTTAAAATCAGCCAGGTTAGATACTCGCACATTTTCATTCCTTTAACAAGAATATCAGCCACCAAGTTCTCGTATTCATGGAGTTGTTCCATGATAGGTTTGTCATCCAGGATATGGAATCTCATGAAATTTCCAATGACGTATTTCTTCTTCCTATCATCATTTGAACCATACTTCTTTTCCAGAGTTTCCCATATAGGCTTTTGTTAGATAAAAACAAATCGAGCATTGAGTTTGACATATGGTTCAGAAGTATATCTATCACTATTTTGTTGTCTTGATCATATTTTGTGATCTAAGCAGCAAGTTCAGCGAATTGCTTCGCCTGTTTGGCTACATCAGTAGCATTTGCAGCCAGTTAATCTGGGGCCAGCAGAAGAGCAGCGACGGTGATGGCCGAGGCAGCAACTGGAACCACACGTGAGTCGTTGAGGAGGATGTAATTGACTTTGAGTATTTCAAAGATGACCAGTAGCCTCTAAGACCAGTGCTTGTAATTGGTTTCATCTAAAGGTTCGAGTTTGGAGAGATCCAGCAACTTGATGATGTGGTTCTCCATTCGATTACAAAGTGCGGTGAATTGAATTTGCTTTTAAATTGTAAATTGAAGGATCACCGAAGGGACAAGAACCTCAAACAGAGATTGAAATGTGCGTCAGTAATTGATCTAAACTCATTGTTGTGTCGTGGGATAATCCACTTCCATATAAGCAAATCACTCTGACACTGGTGCAAGTCAGAGATGGCGTAAGCCCCCCAAGGTTAGCACAACTCTCCTAAAATATGTTCACTTCAGGTAAGAAGAGAACGAATCAATAGAACTCGGACCAATATATGAGAAGGGCGGGTTTGCTGTATTTGATAAAACATAGAAGAGAGGGTGATTTTAAGTGTATCTTATGGAAAAAAAGGTAAAAGGCAACCCTTTATATATGGAAGAGAAGATAGACAAATTTTCATGATATGCACCTTTGCCATTAACACGAAATCAAAACACAATAAATCTCAAAATATTCTTCTTTATTACAAAATCAAATCACCAATAACTCTGGAAATCTGCTTTTGAATACAGGATGATCTCTTCTTGATTACAAGATTAAACCATTAAAAACAACATTGATTGTCTTTAAATCACTCATACATAATATAGATTTTAAAATATTTTATCAAATATCAGAAGTTACGAGGTAAAAATGGTCAATGCTAATCTATAATGAATGGACGATGGTAATGGAAAGCATATATAAAGAAGATAAGGTTACTTTTTATTTTTTTAATATGAATGTCTTGAAAGTACCAACAATCTATTTTTCCTTCGGTTATAAAAAAATTGAATAGGTAATTTGACGTGGCTTTTCACCCACGGAAGTGAAATTAATGAATGAATATACGTACGTAGAATGAATTTGAACGACTTTTAACTTTTAATACTATAAAGTACTAAATATTCAGAAAATATTAGAAATCAAACAGTGGACAATTTGAGCACATGATCGATTTGCCGTACGTTTTCCCGCTGCATAGGACAAAAACACAGTATGATTCCACTATTCTCGAATTATATAGAGTCAATAAGCAGAAACTTAAGGGCTCTTACTTCATTAATTTCCTAGTACTTTCTCCATTCTCGTGCGCTTCCAATGTGGACTACACATTTGACTTGGTAAGATCTTTATCTTTCAACACCCACCGTGCACGGATCTTGATTTCATAAAATAAAATAAAACTTACTACTTCCGTTCCTATATATGAATATGATCGATCAATTATAATCTTCATAATTAAACATACTCTAGAAGCAATGTTAACTACGTTTTGGGTCTACTTTAATTATACAGTCTTTTATATGTGTACAGAAATGTTCTTCTGTTAGGCTTGTTTACGTACTGTAAGGGTGCATCTGGAATAGCAAAAAATCCATCTTATCAAACATGTTCTTATTCTATCATTCACTTTACGAAGTATTTTATTGACTTCATATATAATAAAAGTATCGTATTATTTGTATCTGAACATGAAAAGATAACAAAACCAACAGATTGAAAATATTCATCTGCCTTTATATTGATCATACGTACAATATATATAGTACACTAGTGCTTGATGAGCAAGTTATGATCTTCTTAGGATATCTACAACAGAAAAGATATCATACAAAAGATAGAAGCTAATTAAATATATACAAGTACATATAATTAAGTAGATAAGATCTTTTAATTTCTCCAATACTCCATCTCAAGTTGGAACATGCAAGTCGATGATGCCCAACTTGCTAAGAAGATAGTTGAACTGTTGCTTTCCTAACACCTTTGTGAAGATGTCAACGAGTTGCTCAGTTGTACGAACATGACACGCAGAGATGACACCTGCGAGGAGGAGATCACAAACGAAGTGGCAGTCGATCTCGATATGTTTCGTTCGTTCGTTCGTGAAAGACAGGGTTGTTGGAGATGTGAAGTGTTGCCTCACTGTCACATAAAAGCTTCATCACGCTTCATCGGGGCAGTCTGACTCACACCGAGGGAGCGAAGCAATGATTTGAGCCAAGTCAGCTCACAATAAGCCAACGCCATCGATCGATACTCGGCCTCTGCAGACTGCAGAAGAACGCAAAATCGTGACTTGCTTCTTTGTTTTCCAAGACACCGGGGATTCTCCTAAAGTAACGAAGAACCCTGTCAAAGAATGATGTGTGAGCGGGCATCCAGCCCAATCAGCATCACAATGCGCAGTCAGACGAAGAGAGATGTGTCGCGATAGAAGTAGGCCTTGCCTCAGATTGTGTTTCACGTAATGAACGACTCGAAGAGCTGTTTGCTAGTGCTCTTGAGTTGGTTGCTGCATAAATTTGGAAAGAGTGTGTACCGAGTAGCATAACTTCGGGCGAGTAATAGTCAAGTAGATGAGCCTACGAGGTGGCGGTACTGCTCGGGATCAGAATGTGGGGCTACGGTTGACTTGGAGAGTTCATGGTTCTGATGCAGCGGAAAATCAGAAGGCTTGGCTCCATGGAGACCGGCATCGGTCAATATCTCTAACGCGTATTTGCGTTGGCATTAGAACAAGTCGTCGACACCATGTGTGATTTCAATCCCCAACAAATATTTCATATGACCCAAGTCTTTCATGTGGAAGCAACGATGACGATAAGACTTGAATCACGCAATAGAGGTTGTATAGTCACCGACAATTAGCAGATCGTCAACATAGATGAGTACGTGAATAACCTTGTTGGGGACATTCGACGAGGAGCTCCCTTGTCGTTGATGTCGGGTGAAGTAGCAACGACGGGTTTAGCTCCGGTCAGAGGCGGAATAAGTTCATCGGGGACGTTAAGGTCAAAGCCGGCGGGATAAACATTGTCCCGAGAAGAAGGAGTTGCAGCCGTAGGTGTGCGAGACAAAAATGGGAAGTGTGACTCGGAAAAAATGACATCCCGAGAGATAAACACTCCATATTTATCGAGGTCAAATAGACGCCACCCCTGCTTTCCATACAGGTATCCAAGGAAGATATACTGTTGACTCCGAGATGCAAATTTGTCATGGCTACGGGGCTGAACAGAGGCATGACAAAGACACTTGAGAACTCGAATGTGATCGTAAGATGGCGGCTTGTTAAAGAGCATCTAGTAGGGCGTCTTCCCATCGAGCACCAAGGATGGTGTGCGGTTGATGACATAAGTGGCGGTAAGGACACAATCACCCCAAAAAGAATTTGGTAATGACCCTTGAAACCGAAGCGCCCGGTCCACATTAAGTATGTGGCGATGTTTACGCTCAACGCGTCCATTTTGTTGCGGGGTGGCAACACAAGAGGTATTCAACAGTATGCCATGGTTATCAAAATATGGCCTCAAGGAGAAGAATTCAGTGTCGTTGTCGGTTCGAAACCGCTTGACTGGGTGACCGAACTGGGTAGAGACGAAAGCACAAAATTTTTGAACAAGGCTTCTGACTTCTATCTTGGAAGCCATAATATGAATCCATACACATCTAGAGTAGTCGTCTACAATAGTTAGAAAATTTCTAGCTCTGCACATGGAGGGAGTGTTATAAGGGTCCCAAACATCAGCATGTATAAGTTCGAATAAACGAGAAGCATTATTAAAACTAAGGGGAAAACAATCCCGAGTATGTTTTGCTTGCAAACAAATAGAACATGGTTCAACTATGCTAGACTTAGACAAAGAAATTCTTGGTAAAGCTAAAATAGACGGATAAGCAGCATGACCCAAGCGTTTGTGTCAAAGCTGAGAAGAGTGCAAAACAGCTGCTGAATAAGCTATAAGAGATGAATGAGCAACAAGCAGCCAATAAGCCTCACCCTCTTGTTCACCTTCTCCAATCACTATCCTCGTAGTGAGGTCCTGTAGGATGCACAATTGTGACATTAGAGTTACAATGCAACAAAGTTTAGCAGCCAATAGTGCAAAAGATAGAAGGTTGAAAGTAACTTTGGGAACAAAAAGAACATCAGGTATGTTGAGTGTGTCCCTAAGCAAAACGGTGCCATAAGGAACGGCGGCTGATTGAGTGTTGTCTGGAGGGGTAATCAAAGTGGGTGGTACAACCTTGATATCAACAAGAAGAGATTTGTTGACAGTCATATGATACGAAGTGCCCGTATCCAACATCCACTGAGGTGAGGTCTTACCCATTAAAGAGTCAAGAGAGGGGGTAGTAGAAGAGGAGTGTTGATCCTTGAACATTTGAAATAAATGGTTCCATTGCCCATTAGTAAGGGCGGGTCAAAGGGCCTCACGATTCTGCGAGGTGAGAGGGGAAGGGAAAGATGAAGCTGAATCAGTTTGAGCAGCATTGGCTCGCCCATGGCCCTGAGCAGGGTCTGATGATGGAGGCGATGCAGGAGGTTGACCTCGACCCGGAGCAGCAGATGCGGCAGATTTTTTTGCGAAGATCACCCCACCAATCGGGAAAATTGATCAACTTGAAGCAAGAGACGACTTCATGCCCCTACTTGCCACAGTTAGTGCAGGTCGGTTTGGGTTCATTTTTCTTGGATGGACCCGAGTGAGCAAGAGACGGAGTATGAGTAGCAAGGGCCAAGGCATCAGTGCGAGCGACACGATCAGTGGTCAACTTTTTAAGACGCTCCTCTTGGATCACCAGCGAATAGACTTTGATTGGGGGTGATAATGGCGGAGCGAAGATACCCATAAACATCGCCATCTAACCCCATAAGAAACTAGTGTACTTGTTCATCGACATGTTCAGTCGTCAAGGCATCTCGATACTTGCAAGTGCACATCCCACAGAAACACCGTGTGAGAGCAAGGTAGTTCTGAAGTTCCTCCCAGAGAGACTTCAATTTGCCAAAGTAGGCGGCCATATTCTGGCCGTTCTGATCACACAGAGCAATCTCGATTCATAGTTTGTGAATATGAGGCGCATTACCAATGGACAATCACTACTTTATGTCATCCCAAAGAGACTTTACGGACTCCGAATATGTGATCGAAGAACGCAAGGAAGTCTCGATGGACTATAGGATCAACGCAACAAGCATGGAGTTGACATTGGCCTAGTCGTCGTACTCGGGTTTGTCGACTGGTGGTTTGGGAATGGTGCCATCAAGGAAGCCGAGCTTGCATTTGGCCCGAAAGGCATTACTCAAGCCTTTCTCCCATTCCTGGTAATTGTCGCCCTTGAATTGAACCGGGCTAAATGAGCACGTTATGAAGCTGATCAAGCGATCAAAGAAGGTAAAAAAAAATTGGTTGGAAAACGATGCGGAGGAAGAACGCATGGTAGGTTATATGTGTTTAGGGTTTTGTGGCTCTAATACCATGAAAAAATAACAAAGCCAAGAGATTGAAAATATTCCTCTGCCTGTATATTGATAATACGTACAGTATATATAGCACAGTAGTGCTTGATGAGCACGTTAAGATCTTCTTAGGATATCTACAACAGAAAAGATATCATGCAAAAGATAGAAGCTAATTAAATATATACAAGTATATCTAATGAAGTAGATAAGATCTTTTTGTTATAAAGTGATTAAGGCAAGATTACTTAAACCTTTATAAAGAAACACTTAAAACAACTTTAAGTATTAGAAGAGAGGAAGAGAGATCAAGAACTTAGAGATGTATTCTTTCTCTTTGTTGGTGCATATTTCACAATGGTTAAGACCTCTATTTATAGGCCAATGATAGCATACAATTCTTGACTAATATCAAGGTAAAGAAGGTGAATAATTCACCGTTACTATTTACCTCCAATAATCTACCTAAGTTGTCAAACTTATACAACACTTGTGTTCATACTTAATTAAACATGTGTTACATAACATGTTCATGAACTTCTAGATGCATTTAAGATGTTCATAACACTTTTAATTGATCCAATAGAACAACATACCAACAACATGCATTTCACGTTTGTATTTATCACCTTATATATCATATATAAGTACGTACGTATCAACTTGTTTTGTTAGAGCTATCTCCCATCGGTGGATTAAGGGAGAAGTTAGTAGTATATAAGGGAGGGAAGAGCCCCTATATATATTAGCTTATATTAAAGTTATTCTGTTTTTGTGTTAATAACGTGACAAGGTTGTTAGGCAAGTTGTTAGTCAGATTAGTTAGCTTGTTAGTAGTCACTAATGTGACAGGTTAGATATATCGTTAGTTTGTTAGCTCTCGTTGTACGTAAATAAGAAGTTGGTTACTTCATCTCTCTAATAATGTTTGGGAGAAATTAATACCGATCGAGATAGTTTAGTCCATTTCTCTTCTTGCTCTTTCATCTAGTTTAAGCAAGATCAATCGATCATCGATCCTAAAGATTTGATATGGTATCAAAGCTTTTAGGAATCGATTGAGAGAAAGTGTGAGATTGATCGATCGTTCTGTATTTTCTCCTTTCACAGAATCTTCACTAAACTTGTCTTTTCCCTTGACGATCGATCATGGTGGGTCTTCAGATGGATGGACGGTTCATTCAACTGAATGCGATTGCATTAGGCGATCCATTTGGAGTCTTGAATTCAGATAATCCAAATGCCTCAATGTCACTATTGTAATTCGATGGAATTAACTTTATTAGATGGAGCCAACATATCAGAATGGCATTGGGAGCGAAAATGAAGCTTAGCTCCATTGATGGATCAATCAAGCGACTTGAAGATAGATTTGTGGCGTTCACGCGCTGGTTGAGATATGACATGATGGTTGTGTGTTGGATAGTGATAAGCACTACTTTGTAGGGCTTAAGTAAGAGTTATTAGAGGGTTTATTGATGCCATTCGGGTAGATTTAGACACATTCATGTGTATGGCATTTGGGGGCGAAGTTTGGTGTTTTTGGAGGTGTTTGAGCTGTTTTGGAGATCATAGGAAGCCACAAGGAGAAGACGCCAAGGAAGTGAAGAGAAGAGTAGAAGAACAGTGGGCTGAATTTAAATGGTTCGTTCTCTCTACTCAGATGTCCAAATGGAGTGATTCCAATTCGAGGAGTTAGATCTTGAAGTCTACTACAAGTCCTCAAAATATGAGCGCAATCCGAGTTGAGAATCAAAAGTTATGGCGTTTTTACTGAAGTGTCGCAGAAGCTGAAGTACTGGAATCCCACCGCACCCAGCGGTGGGCACTGCCGCACCCGCGGCGAGGTCGTCAGAGAACTGGAGTTTCTGTTAAATGGCCGCACCCGGTGGTGGAGCCACTGCACCCGCGGTGGAGACGCGCTGAAAGTCTTTTACGAGTTTTCTTATTCCCGTTTTATTTTATTTCCGAAACTTTATTTCCAAGTTTGTTATTTTTCTTTTCTTTATTTCTGAATTATTACTTTAGTATTTAAGTTAGGTTTAAGACTTTTTAGAGAGGATCCAATTCTCAAAACCTAGTTGCCACAGAGAAAATAGTTAGACCTAGTTTCATTCATCGTTGTTTTTCCCTTTTGCTCAGGCAGACAATTGAAGCCTTTGGATTGATTGGATTGTGAGGTTATTCATTTACTCTTTCTATGATTGTATTAATTTTCTCTCATGCTTAATCTCATTGATCATATATCGATTCCCCTTGATTTGTTGATTAGGAAATCAATTAGATTGTTAATAGTAGTTCCCTCTAGTCTGACAACCTAGAGAAATTAGTATTATGCTATTGGTTCCCCTTTTCCATACAACCTGTTGAGATTGTTATTGATCATACTACTAAGGATTAGAGGATACTGGTTGAGAATCTAAATCCCTTAGTTTGTGTAAAGAATTAATTGCATGCAATTGTATGACTGGTTGCTACACTTGCATGTACCTATCTATTCCTGAACTTCCTGCTGCTATTGAATTAAATCGTGAAGGTTAGTAGGGATTTGTTTAATAGTTAGGGTTATCAAGACTGGTTGGACTGGTAACTAATTCAGAACAAGGATTAGGAGTTTCATGAGTATTGAGGACTAGGAATAACCAATGATCGATCTATCAATCTGAAGTGTGGATATTTGTTTGGCTGAGTTATTTTTCCAATTTGATTTCAAGTCTTTGTTTTTATTTATTTTGGTTTTAATCAGCAAACCCCCTTGGTTACTTGTTGGTATACAATTACATCATTAGAATAGTATTTGATTCTCTGTGGGATTCGACCCTTACTTACCAGACTACATTAGTTAGGTTTGTTTAGGATTATTTTGTATAGGTGTCACGACAACGCCTATCAAATTGGCGCCGTTGCCGGGGAGTCAATTTTACTATTCTAATTGTGTGTTTGTTTACCAACTGTTGTGTGGACCTATCTTACGGTCCACACCTGTGTTACTAATTGGTTTCATTGAGATCTCAATCCAGACAGATGGCAGCATTTGATTTTTACTATCAGCAGCAAGGCTGGCCCCATTACTATCCTGAACCTCAAGAGACGAGCCAAAGTTCATATACGTCAATGGAGGAGGGCTTCAAGTCACTTGTGCAGAGCATGATGACTATTCATCAGGCGACAAACTCCAACATCCAACTTCTAACAACTCAAGTTGGAAGTTTGGCAACTCAGCTTGGAAGGTTGGCTCAAGTTGTGGCAAATATGAATGAGGATTTTGAAAAGCCACCACCCCAACCGACCCCAGTGGCTAATGTGAGTGGCATATCACAACTGAAAGGAGAAAAGACAGAGGAGAAAGTCGAGAACCAGCGTCCGCAAGTTTGGACAAAATTTTGCGGATCAGTTCTTGGAGTATACCCTTTGGAAGCGATTCCTGTTGATTACACTCCTCCACCTCGTGATCCTAGGAAGCCACCTCCTCACCTTCCTAAGATGCTAAAAGTGAAGAAGAAGTCGGTGCTTAATATGGAGCCGCGCAGCTCCATAGGTGAGCATGCGGTAAATCTCCCTTTACTTGATCTGATGCATGCTGTGCCTAAATTTGCTAAATACATGAAATGCTTATGCTGGCCTAGGAAGAGGAAGAAATTGACAAGAGTAATTAATTTGAATGAACATGTGTCTGCTGCATTCGGAAGACATTTGCCTGAAAAGTGTAGTGATCCTGACATGTTTAGTATTCCTTGTGATATAGGTTACTCCAGGTTTGATCATTGCATGTTAGACTTGGGCTCATCTATTAATGTGTTACCCTACTCTGTGTATAAATTGCTAGATCTTGGACCTTTGCTTGAAACTGATTTAGTTATTCAATTTGTGAATGGATCCAAAGTTTTTCCGAAAGGAATAGTTGAGGATGTTCTTGTAAAGGTTAATAAGATGATTTTTCCAGTGGATTTTGTGGTGTTAGACATTGGTTATGATATGCATGTGCCCCCTATACTATTAGGTAGGCCTTTTCTTAAGACTGCTAACATCCGAATCATTATGAGTAGAGGTATTGTGTCTGTGAAGTATGGGGGTGATAGGGTGACATTTAAGATATTTGATCATAAGAAACACCCTCCTGATAGTAAGTATGTGTTGTGTTCTGGATTGAGTGATATCACATGATCATAGTAGCACAATGTCAAGCCATGACAATAACTAAGGCGCTATCCGGGAGGCAACCCGAGGTATGCTTTTCTTTTCTTGTTTTTCTTTCCTTATTTTTGCATTTGTTTTGGTGTGTTTTTGTTCTTGTTTTTGTTTCCGACTAACCTGCAGGGAGGAGACCCATGCCTATTGAAGAAAGTGTTTACCACCATTGTAAGTCTTTCCTTCCCTGCACTAAGTCACCCCCCGAAAAAACCTTAAACGGGGAGCAAAAAAAAAAAAAAAAAAAAAAAAGTTTTACCGAAGGCCAGCTGTCCAGAATTTCCCATGGAGAAGGTGCGTATCATGTTGTCAAGGAGGATACATTGCCTTACACTTGATTTGGCAACGATGATGGCCCTACAATTGACAGCTGAGGAGGAGGAACACTAGAACCCACACCATGATTACATCTGGGCTCCACCATGTGTTCCTAGAAGGCCGTGCAACCCCGCCATACATGCTATACCACTATTCACCAAAGTGGTTCCCTTTTGATTGCACGGTAGGAGAAGATTATAGAGTTGATGAAGACACCCGCCCAACACCAGAGACCTAGGCATTTATTGGGAAGACCGCCAGCGACACCTACAGTGTCCAAGCAGCTTGGCGACGTTTGTGAGTTATTTTTTGCTTTTCCCTGTACTTCTATTCTTTTGTCTTTCATTACATTGAGGACAATGCAATTTTTAAGCATGGGGGAGAGTTCTATACTTGCTACGTTGTTGAGGAAAAAAAATAAAAAATTGAAAAAGCCAAAAATTGAAAAAAGGCATACATAAAAATCCTGGGATAGGTCGAAAACCCGAAAGGGCGGCCTAGGCAATAAGCACGGTGGCTTGGACCAGCATTAGGCTGGGGTAATATGAGGTCAAGAGTGACGTGAGCATAATGTGAGCACATCGTTGAAAAAAAAATATGAGTGGCTTGGTGAAAACCCGAAAGGGCGCCTTGGCAAAATGAGCGAAAAAGAAGAAGAGTGATTTTAGGATTTCTCTTTATTCTTGGCGAGGAGTCATAAGAAGAGGAGTCAAAGAAGGATTGTCGGGTAGGTCACTCTAGGAGGCATAAGGAGCAATAGATGGAGGCTAGGATTAGAGGTTACTCACACTATTGGATGTCCGGGTTAAGCTTGGGGGAAGTACTCTGCTTGCCCCTTAAGCTTGTTGAGTATGGATGTGTTGTAGATGAGATTGGTGCCAGGAGCTTTGGCATGGGTTAGGTGACTCTTAGTTGGAGGATATGCTTCCTGAGACCTTGGGTGCTGCATTGGAGGAGTGGACTTTCTTTTAGTTTACTCGAGGACGAGCAAAGGTCTAAGCATGGGGGAGTTTGATAAGCACTACTTTGTAGGGCTTAAGTAAGAGTTATTAGAGGGTTTATTGGTGCCATTCAGGTAGATTTAGACACATTCATGTGTATGGCGTTTGGGGCGAAGTTTGGTGTTTTTGGAGGTGTTTGAGCTGTTTTGGAGATCATAGGAAGCCACAAGGAGAAGACGCCAAGGAAGTGAAGAGAAGAGTAGAAGAACAGTGGGCTGAATTTAAATGGTTCGTTCTCTCTACTCAGATGTCCAAATGGAGTGATTCCAATTCGAGGAGTTAGATCTTGAAGTCTACTACAAGTCCTCAAAATATGAGCGCAATCCGAGTTGAGAATCAAAAGTTATGGCGTGTTTACTGAAGTGTCGCAGAAGCTGAAGTATTGGAATCCCACCGCACCCAGCGGTGGGCACTGCCGCACCCGCGGCGAGGTCGTCAGAGAACTGGAGTTTCTGTTAAATGGCCGCACCCGGCGGTGGAGCCACCGCACCCGCGGTGGAGACGCGCTGAAAGTCTTTTACGAGTTTTCTTATTCCCGTTTTATTTTATTTCCGAAACTTTATTTCCAAGTTTGTTATTTTTCTTTTCTTTATTTCTGAATTATTACTTTAGTATTTAAGTTAGGTTTAAGACTTTTTAGAGAGGATCCAATTCTCAAAACCTAGTTGCCACAGAGAAAATAGTTAGACCTAGTTTCATTCATCGTTGTTTTTCCCTTTTGCTCAGGCAGACAATTGAAGCCTTTGGATTGATTGGATTGTGAGGTTATTTCTTTACTCTTTCTATGATTGTATTAATTTTCTCTCGTGCTTAATCTCATTGATCATATATCGATTCCCCTTGATTTGTTGATTAGGAAATCAATTAGATTGTTAATAGTAGTTCCCTCTAGTCTGACAACCTAGAGAAATTAGTATTATGCTATTGGTTCCCCTTTTCCATACAACCTGTTGAGATTGTTATTGATCATACTACTAAGGATTAGAGGATACTAGTTGAGAATCTAAATCCCTTAGTTTGTGTAGAGAATTAATTGCATGCAATTGTATGACTGGTTGCTACACTTGCATGTACCTATCTATTCCTGAACTTCCTGCTGCTATTGAATTAAATCGTGAAGGTTAGTAGGGATTTGTTTAATAGTTAGGGTTATCAAGACTGGTTGGACTGGTAAGTATTTCAGAACAAGGATTAGGACTTTCATGAGTATTGAGGACTAGGAATAACCAATGATCGATCTATCAATCTGAAGTGTGGATATTTGTTTGGCTGAGTTATTTTTCCAATTTGATTTCAAGTCTTTGTTTTTATTTATTTTGGTTTTAATCAGCAAACCCCATTGGTTACTTGTTGGTATACAATTACATCATTGGAATAGTATTTGATTCTCTGTGGGATTCGACCCTTACTTACCAGACTACATTAGTTAGGTTTGTTTAGGATTATTTTGTATAGGTGTCACGACAATGCCTATCAGATAGTTAGCTCGATGATTTCAAAGATCGTGAATTCTTTCATCTACCCAACATCTGTGAGGGATTTATGGCTGGATGTTCTTGAGTTATATAGCTAGAGCAGTGCATCACTTATCTACCAAATCAAGCAGGAAGTGATGAAGATTGATAAGCGCTACTTTGTAGTGCGTAACTAGGAGTTGTTACTAGTATTTGGGTACCATTTATGTGTGTTTAGGACACAATATAGGAGAATGGAGTTTTGGAGAAGAAGTGTTGTTTTGGTGGTTTTTAGTGCATATTGTGAAGACATTGAATATGGAGGCGAGCCATCAAGGAATGACGCGGGGAGAGCCGCGGAAGAACGAAGAAGTCGCGAGGGTGATGAGCTGCAGGCGCAGAATGTTGAGCCACAGGCGCGGAATACCTACCCGCAGGCGCGGAAGACTGGCAGCGGGCGCGGATGGACGACAGTAGCTGAGGGGAGCGACATAAGCATTTCCGCGGTCGCGGATTTCCTTTCCTGGCGCGGTGCGGAGACGCGATTTTCGTCCGAAGATCTTTATTTTATTTATTTTCTTTTCTTTTCTTTTAGAGATTGTTATTGTTATCTTTTAGGCAATTAGGTTTTGCAAAGTCTTTATATTCTTCCTTTAGAACATCAGTTTTGTAAGTAGGGTTTTACCCCAAGTTGGGTTTTACCTTTCTTCCTCTTTTCCCTTTTCTTAGTTTAGTTCTTTGTTTTGTTTTTGGCTAGACAATTGAAGCCTTGGTTTGAATTTGATATTGAGATTATTTCTTGCTCTTTCTTTGAATGTTATGATTCTCTTATGCTTCATCCCATTGAGTTTTATTGATTTTTCTAGCCTGGTCACCTAGTTTTATTGGTATTATTCATACTGCAGGATTAGGGTTTTGAATTCTATTGGTTGATCTAGTTCATCAATTTTTGTGATTAGTATTATTAATATTAGTTTCCCTAGCCTGACAAACTAGTCGAGATTGGTATTATCTATAGTGCTAGTTCCCCTAATCTGGTCAACTTGTTGAGATTAATATTGTTCATCCCTAATTCAGAGTAGCAACTACGATATTTTATAACTGGTTGGAATAGTTTATTGTGAAGAGAATTGATTGCATGTCGAGTACTGACTGGTTGTTAAGTATTGCATGAGCCTATCTATTCATGAGTTTACTGCTGTTGTTAGATTAAATCTTGATGGTTTCTTGATTGTTTAATAGTTAGGATTATCAGGACTGGTTGGACTGGTAATTAATTTAGAACAGGGATTAGGACATTCATGAGAATTGAGAACTAGGGATAATCAATGATCGATCAACCAAACTGAAGGTGGATGTTTGTCTAGCCAAGCTATTTATGTTTTATTTATCATTTTCTTAGTTAGATTCATATAAACTCCCCCCCCCCCCCCCCTTGTCTTTGTTATCAATTGGTGAACAATTTGGCAAACATGATTTATAGCTTGATTCTCTGTGGGATTCGACCCTTACTTACCGAAGCTACGTTAGTTAGGTTTTTGAGGTTTATTTGATAGGTGTCTACGAAAAACGCTTTATCAAATTTGGCGCCGTTGCCGGGGAATCCAAATTTGTATTTTCTTGTTTGTGTGATTGTTTACCGATTTGATCAACAAGACACTATCTTTTTCTTTTATTTTTCCTCTTTGTTGTGTTTTCGTTTCGTTTTTCGACTAATTCGCAGGAGTAGGAAGAACAGAAGAAAAATCGCGACCGCGGCCTAAAAACCGCGACCGTGGCAAACATCAGAGAAGAAACCGCGATCGCGGCCGTCGCGGCGATTTTAGGGTTTAGTTGGAAAAAAAAATCGCCGCTGTCCAGTACAAGAACCGCGACCGCGGTTTTCACCGCCACAATCGCGGTTGATCTAGAATGACGGCCCTTTTCATCTCTTTCGCGAGCAACAACCCATTTTCCCTTGATCTATCATTTGTTGGTGTCCCTTGTTGTACGTCTTCATTTGTCTGTCACTACCAGTGCATATTGAGTTCGAATTTCCAGCATCGCTTGGTCTATCTCTTGGGAAGTTCGATTGAGAAGTGGTGATGAAGTTTAGGGGACCCCTACATCCCTGCGTACCCTTCTAGCGTTATTGACGAAGACGACCACCTCGGCGTACATCAGTGAGTATTTTCTTCCTTCCCCAATCATTTATATGTCTTTCAATACATTGAGGACAATGCATTATTCAAGCATGGGGGAAAAGAATGTACTTGCTATCTATCTATGTATATATTTGTGATTTCGTATTTCCTTTCTTTAAAAAAAAGGTCAAAAAGCAAGAAAAAAGACAAAAAGAAAATCCTGGGATAAGTCAAAAACCCGAAAGGGCGGCTTAGGTAATAAGCAGGTGACCCGGACCAGCATTAGGCTGGGGTAATAAGAGGTCAAGAGTGATGTGAGTTTTGTGAGCCCATCTATAAAAAAATGAAATGAGTGGCTTGATGAAAACCCAAAAGGGCGCCTTAGCAAAATGAGTGAAAAGAAGAAGAGTGATTATTAGGATTCCTCATTTTTCCTGGCGTGGTGACATAAGTGTTGGAGTTATAAGGAGGATTCGGGTAGGTCACTTTGGGAGTTATAAGAAGATAGATGGAGGCTAGGATTAGATGATCAAATTACTCTATATGGTGTTCGGGTCAAGCTTGGGGGAAGTTCTCTACTTTCCTTAAAGCTTAGTTGTGTGTTGTGCTTATTGTGTTGGTGCCTGGTAGATTCATGTTTAGGTGCAGTTCTTAGTGGGGATTGTTTTTATGTGCTTCCTGAGTTTTGGAGAAGAAGTGTTGTTTTGGTGGTTTTTAGTGCATATTGTGAAGACATTGAAGATGGAGGCGAGCCACTAAGAAATGACGCGGGGAGAGCCGCGGAAGAACAAAGAAGCCGTGAGGGTGCTTAGCCGCGGGCGCGGAATGACTAGCCGCGGGCGCGGAAGACTGGC
The DNA here is from genome assembly GCA_027886185.1 of Rheum nobile. Classification (NCBI taxonomy): domain Eukaryota; kingdom Viridiplantae; phylum Streptophyta; class Magnoliopsida; order Caryophyllales; family Polygonaceae; genus Rheum; species Rheum nobile. The sequence continues at coordinate 421,286 of WOAB01000257.1, read as the reverse complement.
AGCGAGCGCGGATGGACGACAGTAGCTGAGGGGAGCGACTTAAGCATTTCCGCGGTCCCGGATTTCCTTTCCTGGCGCAGTGCGGAGACTTGATTTTCGTCCGAAGATCTTTATTTTATTTATTTTATTTTATTTTCGTTTAGAGATTGTTATTGTTATCTTTTAGGAAATTAAGTTTTGCAAAGTCTTTATATTCTTCCTTTAGAACATCAGTTTTGTAAGTAGGGTTTTACCTTTCTTCCTCTTTTCCTTTTTCTTAGTTTAGTTCTTTGTTTTGTTTTTGGCTAGACAATTGAAGCCTTGGTTTGAATTTGATATTGAGATTATTTCTTGCTCTTTCCTTGAATGTTATGATTCTCTTATGCTTCACCCCATTGAGTTTTATTGATTTCTCTAGCCTGATCACCTAGTTTTATTGGTATTATTCATACTGCAGGATTAGGGTTTTGAATTCTATTAGTTGATCTAGTTCATCAATTGTTGTGATTAGTATTATTAATATTAGTTTCCTTAGCCTGAAAAACTAGTCGAGATTGGTATTATCTATAGTGCTAGTTCCCCTAATTTGGTCAACATGTTGAGATTAATATTGTTCATCCCTAGGTCAGAGTAGCAACTACGATATTCTAGAACTGGTTGGAATAGTTTATTGTGAAGAGAATTGATTGCATGTCGAGTACTGATTGGTTGTTAAGTATTGCATGAGCCTATCTATTCTTGAGCTTACTGTTGCTGTTAGATTAAATCTTGATGGTTTCTTGATTGTTTAATAGTTAGGATTATCAGGACTGGTTGGACTGGTAATTAATTTAGAACAGGGATTAGGACATTCATGAGAATTGAGAACTAGGGATAATCAATGACCGATCAACCAAACTGAAGGTGGATGTTTGTCTAGCCAAGCTATTTATGTTTTATTTATCATTTTCTTAGTTAGATTCATATAAACTCCCCCCCCCCCGCCCCCTTGTATTTGTTATCAGTTGGTGAACGATTTGGAAAACAGGATTTATAGCTTGATTCTCTGTGGGATTCGACCCTTACTTACCGAAGCTACGTTAGTTAGGTTTTTGAGGTTTATTTGATAGGTGTCTACGACAAACGCTCTATCAAAGATCTTACAAGGTAATATGTCAGTTACCACTTACTATATATGGGAAATTGAAGAATGTTGGGATGATTCACAATGTATGAATGTAATTCATGTGTGTGAGTGTGGAGCTTTGTCAAAATGCACTTGCAAGGTGATGTCACGCGTGCTTAGATTGGAAAGTCAAGATAAGCTGATACATTTCTTGATCAATCTGAATGATGAATATGATTCAATCAAGAGTCTGATCTTCGCAATAAAGCCTTTTCCAAGCTTCAACCAAGCATATTACTTGGTGTTACAAGTTGAGAAACATGGCATTTCTCATCTATTGTGCTTGAAACAACAACTTTCATGGCAGGTTCTCAGAATTTCCAAGGGGAAATCACTCCAAGAAAGATGAAAAGAAGCAAAACCAGAGAGAAGAATCATTTCCATGTGTGTAATATGGATGGACATACATCAGATGGATGTTTTAAGGTGATTGAGTACCCTGATTGGTACAAAGGAAAGAGGAACAAAAGGAACACTAAAATGGTTGCACATGTGACTTAGGAAACATCTTTGTCAGAGACACCCTTTAGCATGGAGAATGGCTCAAGGAATGACAAATACAACAACATTGACAGCCATGTATCAAGAAATGATGAGGATGTTCAAAGGCAATGGATCAATGTCTTCTTCCTCAATGAGTTTTGCAAGGTATTGCTTATCTTAACCTTGCAACTTTACAGCCTAGGAGTCATGAATGGAATCTTGACACTGAAGCCACATACCATATGATTCCCTTTGTTTATAGTTTGATAAATTTGAAGAACTTGTCTACACATGTCTTAGTTAACTTGCTAGATGGTTTAGTCAGAAGAGCTGATCAGAGTGTAGATGTTGTTCGGAGTTCATTTTTGGTTATCACCTGATGTCTTATTTGTTCCAGAATTTAGATTCAATATGTTATTAGTGAGTAAAATTATCAAACAACAAAGGTTGTGTGCAATTTTTTATGAGGACTCTTGTACTCTACAAGATCCTCTAAGTAAGATAGTGGTGGCAGTGGGCAAAGAGAGTGAATGACTCTACAGAATGGCAGCTCGGCTTGAAGTGCACAAACTGAATAAGGCATGCTTGAGGATGATCATGTACTACACAACAGGCTAGGCAACATTTCTTTTTCAAAAACGCTACATCCAAGATACTAATTGTGATACATGTTCCTTAACAAAGTTTCATAGATTACCATTTAAGAATGGTCAAAACATATCACATTCTTGTTTTGACTTGATACATATGGATTTGTGGGGTCCTTTTGGGACACGTAGTTTGAATGCAAAGAAGTATTTCTTCAAATTAGTAGATGACATGCGTAGGGCAACTTGGACCTATCTCTTGCATTCTAAACAACAAGTTGTTGATATTGTGAAGAGCTTTATTTCCTTAGTGAAAACTCAATTCCATAAAGTGCCTAAGGTCATTAGGTCAGACAATGGATCTGAGTTGATGAATGGAGAATGTGGACATTTATTCTCTTCCTTAGGGACAATCCATGAAAGAACTATGGCTTACACTCCACGGAGAATGGTGTGATGGAGCGCAAGCATAGACATCTTCTTGATACTTCAAGAGCCTTAATCATCCATGCTAATCTACCAAAGAGCATCTGGGGGAAATGCATTATGTCTACTACTTACTTGATTAACAAGATTCCACTGGTTAGCATTGATTGGCAAACATCTTATCAGTTGTTGTTGTTTGGGAAGGAACCAATCTATCACAACTTAAAGGTGATAGGCTATTTGTGTTATGTTGCTTAAGTGAACAGAGGGAGAGATAAATTGGATCCTAGAGGGAGAAGATGTGTCTTGTTGGGATATTTGTGAATCAGAAAGGATACATACTGTATGATCTGGTGAAGAAAGAGGTTCTTCATATCAGAGATATTATCTTCTTTGAGGATACGTTTCCTTTCAATAAGAATGGAAAATGGATTGATCATGATGACTCTGAGAAGTCCGATCATGGGGTGCATACAATGCAGCAAAGTGTTGATTGCTCAGATGACAGTAAGCACATTCCCTTGCTGCCAAGATAGAGCTTTGGACACAATGATGCAAGCTATGAGGATCATTTCAAGTCATAATGAGCATTCAAAATCACCAGTCCCTATGGAAACATCACTTCCTAACAGTGATCCTATTCCTATGGCAACATCATTTTCTAGCAATGATCTTGTTCATACAACACCGAGTTTATCAGAAGATCCATGAGAGATGAGAGAGCACCAAGTTAGAGTATTGATTTTGTTATGATAGCTAAGCAATCTAACTTAATAGCCACTAAGAATCATTTTGCTTTCATGTCTCAGATAGTTGCCACACATGAGCATGTCTCTTATGCACAAGCACACGGCAAGGCTGAATGGAAAGAAGCCGTGGAAAAGGAACTGCAAACTTTGGAAACTAATGGGACATGTGAACTTACTACATTATCTCGTGATCAAAAGGCAATAGGTTGTAAGTGGGTATTCAAGATCAAGTTTAGAGCGGAAGGTATCGATGAGAGACAAGAGGCAAGATTGGTGGTGAAAGGCTATGATCAAAAGCTTGGCACAGATTATAAACACACATTCAATCATGTTGCTAAGCTAACTACAATAAGAATTGTCATAGCCTTGGAAACTACAAGAGAGTGGCATTTACATCAGTTGGATGTAAATAATGCTTTTCTACATGGTTTTCTAGAAGAATAAATAAATATATATATATATATATATATATATATATATGAAAGTTCCAGAGGGTTATCAAGTGGATCAAATTTACAAAGTATGCAAGCTAAAGAGGTCGTTGTCTCTTTGGGGTTCACTCAATCCAGCAATGATTACTCATTGTTTGTGAAGCATCAAGATTCCAGCTTTGTTGTCCTTTTAGTTTATGTTGATGACACACTTGTCACAGGTAATGATGACAAGGGTATACAAGAAGTGAAAGATGCTATTCACAACAAATTCACTATCAAGGATCTTGGTTTACCTAAATATTTCCTAGGAATGGAGATATTTACTAATGATAAAAGGAGTTATATCAGTCAACAAAAGTACATAACCAATACACTAAAGACATCAAACATGGAGGGTGCCAAAGAAACATCTTTTCCCTTACCTATAGGTCTTATACTGAGGTTGGATGAAGGGAAATTGTTAGCTGGCGGTGAGGAATACATAAGGCTAGTTGGGAGACTGTTATATTTGTCATTGACATGCTCATATATTTCTTATGCAGTGCAACATTTATCACAGTTTGTAATCCAACAACGATTACCACAAATACAGGCAGTGATTCATGTGTACATTGAGATATATCAAGGGAATAGTCCATAAAGGGTTGTTTTATTAAGTGCAATAGGGCCTCAAAGTCACAGAGTTCTCTTATGCAAATTAAGAAGCATGTTTGACCACTAGGCAATCACTTATTGGGTTTTGTGTTTCCTTGGACATTCATTGGCGTCTTGGAAGACAAAGAAACAAGCAACAATAAGTAGGTCATCTGCAGAGGCTGAATACATAAGCATGACTACTACAGCAACAGAGCTAGTCTGGACAGATTTCTTGTTGGTAGATATTCACATTGAGATTCCTTTGCCTATTACTATGTTCTGTTACAATAAGTTTGCTTAGTAGATAGAAGCAAATCCATGTTTTCATGAGAGAATAAAGCATTTGGAGATAGATGTTTATATTACTCGTGAAACGGTTCAGGGGGGATTGCTACAAACGGCTTATATACACACAAGTTTACAACTTGTTGATCTTGTGACAAAGGCTTTAGGAAGGCAACATCATGAATTTCTTTCCGTCAAGTTGGGATTAGTGGATCTTCCAACTTGAAGGGAGGAAATCAAAGTTATTCTGTTTTTGTGTCATTGTTTTTGTGTTACTGATGTGGTAAGGTTGCTAGGCAAGTTGTTAGTCAGATTAGTTAGCTTGTTAGTAGTCACTGATGAGACAACTTAGGTCGTTAGTTTGTTAGCTCCCATAGTACATAAAATCGAGAGTTGATCACTTCATCTTTGTAGTGGTGTTTGGAAGAAATAAATACAGAGATAGTTGAATCCATTTTTCTTCATTCTTTTTCATCTAGTTTAAGCAAGATCAATCGATCATCGATTCTACAGATTCAATAGTTTAAGCTTTTGTGTTGAAAGGTAAATCTCAACTTTATATATTGTAATGGTTAATCCCGACATCGCACCCCGTTTCATACGACCTGTCGAATTTGTACATGTTCCATGAACATCAAATTAAACTTGAATTCGAATATGTTACACGAAAATGGTACGGAAGTATCATGCACATACGTACATGTATTAAAGTTTGAATTGGTAAACAAAGTTTGCAATGGTGTCTCTGGTGTATATGACCATTAAATATACATACGTACTACACTACCACTACTACATTAATATCATGTTGAACGGGCCTTGCAAGTATATACGAACGTTGTAACAAAAGGCCCACATATGACACCAACGTGGCAATGTACAACAACCAATACAATAATAATGAGTAGATATATAATATGAGAAGGGTTCAAGTACAAACTTTTTTTACAATATGGACAAAAAATATGCATATATAATACACATATATAAGGTGAATAAATATACGTACAAGTTAATCCTGAATTGTGATTTCCGAAAAGTATACAAATAAAAAAGTACATAATCATAAAATGAACCTTTCAATTTAAAATATGAACCTTATGTATGTATTTTGTGCATCTTTTCAGTCTGCACATTCGCATCGTAAAATTTGTTTGCATTTGATCCCTTCTCCATTATCCTATGTTTGATTCTATTGATTTTCTTTTATCAAATGATCATATGTTTATATTTATTATTTATGAAAGCATTTCTTCTGAAATTGGAAGTTGGGAAAAAATTTAGTTAGTGATCAAGCTACTCTAATTTTACCTATTGTTAGTTGGTCTTAGGGTGAAATCCAGTCTTAGGGTGAAATCCTACAAAACTTAAGTATGCGGGTTGCTTGTATGTACAATACCCCAAGAACGTGTCTCACAATCCATCGAACTTTAGTTTACATTATTGATACCTTAAATTAATCAAAGTTTCTAAAAATATGACCCATTAGTAGCTCCAACACCATATCAAAATATTTAATTACCTTCTATTTAATTAACTCATTTATAATAAGTAGTAGTTTGTATATCTAATTAATCATAAAGACCATATCTTTCGGATTTTACCTATCGCATTAGATCGTTAGATATATTATATAGGGGATGATTCAAGTGAGAACCATTGATTAGAAGAGAACTGAGAACGCATAAGAGGCATTATCGCACTCGCACGAGTGTTAATTCTCAATGAACACGAACGTTCACTACTTTATTCGTAGATGTTCATCACCACTTTACAACTAAAAAATACAAAATTTGTTAATGTTTCTATCCTTGTGTTTTTGTTTTCTAAACTCTTAAATCTTATAAACATGATCATTTAATGTTCATTTTATGTTTATATGACGCAATATTGGTAATCTTTAATATAAAAGCGAGTTTAAAGCAAGTAAAAAGCTAGATTTTTCTTGTATGTGTTTTGTGATGCACATGTTGGCATAATGGTTTACATGTATGCCTAAACAAGTGATGCACATATAGACATGAAATAAATGAACATATAGGCATAAAGATCAATGGACATATATGAAAAAGGCGATAAACATACATGCATAAAAATGTGATGAACATCTAGGCATTAGATGATGAATATTTGAGCATAGAAGTGGTGAATATCTTTGTACAAATGTAATGAACATCAAAGACATGTTCACAACGAAAAATGATAAACGTAAAGGAGAAAAGCAATAAACATGCACGCATAAAAAATGATGAACTTCTAGATACAAAAGTATTGAACATCTGAGCATCAAAGTGATGAACATAAAGAGAGAAAAAATGATAAACATCAAAAACATGTTCACACAAAAAGTGATGAACGTATAGGAAAAAAGCGGTAAACATGCATGCATAAAAAAATGATGAACATCTAGGTATAAAAGTGGTGAACATCTGAGCATGAAAGTGATAAACATCAAAGGATAAAAGTGATGAACATCAAAAACATGTTCACGCGAACAATGATGAACGTATAGGAGAAAAGCATGAACATGCATATGCATAACGAAGTCATGAACATCTATGGACAAAAGTGATGAACATCGAAAACATGTTTGTATCGAAAAGTGATGAATGTATAAGCGAAAAGCGGTGAACATGCATGTATAAAAAATTGATGAACATCTAGGTATAAAAATGGTGAACATATGGGCATGAAAGTGGTGAACATTTAAGAATAGAAGTGATGAACATCAAAAATATGTTCATAGTGAGGTGCAAAAGAATTTTTCCAAAAAAATGTGTATAATATGACCGTGCCGATTTTTTGCCCTTTCAATGAAAATTTAATCTGGGTTGTTCTTTTCCTCAAATCTAACGATCCAAAATGGTTCTTATTTCTCTTCTAAAAAATTGCTCTCATATGATTCATTCCCTCTGATTTAATACTAAATATTCCCTTTTGATGCTCAAAAATATTTAATCTGAAACTAAAATAATCAGAAAAAAATAAATTTTATTAGAATTACATTCACTTGAAAAGTGTTTTAAAAAAAATAATGGTTTGACATCAGATTTGATTTTCTAATTAAAAACGTGTTATGGATGTATCTTATCTAATTAAACCCTTAGTTTCTTCCATACACACCGTGATCCTCGGGGGAAAAAACAAATTTAAAATGCAGAAGGTTCAACCAAACTTACATCGCCACCGTTTCCTTCCCCCCCCCCCCCCCCCCCCCCCCACCCACATGACGAACAAGCTCCATCTTTTGATATATATAAACTCTTTTATCTTTGTAATTTCCCTATATAGATTTAGGCTCTAGTGAAACAAGGTGTTTGGGTAAAACAAGTATACTAATCTAAAACGTTGGATGAGGATTTAATGAATGAACAAGATTGAATCATAAGAGGTGCAAAAAAATTAAAATGGAACACATGTATCTAGTTAAATCACAATCATTATTTTGTGGGATTTACTTCCCCCCAAAATCACATATGTGATTCTCTCTCCCAAAAAGAAACAATGCTTTTTATCCCCAAAAAAAACGTTGCTTTCTCTCCTCTCAAAAATCGTCCCCAACCTCTATTGAAGTTCATCGTGAAGCTTAAAGTTCCAAAGTTGTCTCCCTTGAATCATCTTCATCAACAATTAGGTTTGTCGTCTTCCCAAAATAGGTATTCATCTTCAAACTTGGATTTTTGTCATTAAATTTTAGGTTTTTGATGTTGATTTTTTTTGTTTAAATTCGATTGTCTTCTCCATCATCTCTCATCCCTTCTCCATCGATCAGACGAGATTCTGCAATTTTCAATTTTAGGTTTTTGATGTTGATTTTTTTGTTTAAATTCGACTTGCAAGTGTGGTTTGTTTGATATGTTCACGAATTAGGTTTTTCAAAGTTGTTTCGAATAATCAGTGTTAGATATGTATGGTTGTAGTCGAGATGAACATTGTTTCATGCGTGAACCCTCGTACCTCGAGTACTGTTGTGATATTCAAAATCGTTTGTTCGATATTCGTGTTGTCAATGTAAATATTCATGTGTGTATTTCATCTCTTTATAAGTATCGTCAACGTATTTAAGTTTTGTTTGATATTCACGCTTCATATGTTGATATGCAAAAGATATTCATATATGTGATATGCAGCTGTATGGGTATGATATTCACGCTTCATGTGTTGATATGCAAAATAAATATTGAGTTTTTAATGACATATGCATTGATACTTACTCACTCTTTTATATGATATTCATGTTTTGAGTTTTCATGTCCTTAGTTTCTTATATTCAAGTTTGCCTACAAGAAGGTCGGATGATGAATCTCCACAAATTGTTCAACAAACTGAAGTTGATAATGTAATTGAACTAATTGGGAACACATAATCTCCACAAGCTATTGAGAACACTGAAGTTGGGGATGGGTCTCCACATGTTACAACCACTCGACCGATGAATAAACGCAAGAAGTTCATGGCTGGTTGTGAAAGGGATAAGACCAACCGTTTGATGTGGTCTTACGTTTGCTCGTACTATTAGATGTGGTCTTACATTTTCCCGTATTGTTAGCTACGTTATTGAATCCTTCCCTTATGCACACAAATATTTGATTTTAATAGGATATGAGCGGTAGAACTACTTTCTATACGATGTATGTGATATTCACTTGTCTGTGTATGATATGCACACTTCTTTTTATGTTATGCAAACTGTATGTTGAGATATTAATGAACTTGTCTAAGTGCGATCCTAATATGAGAATTTAAAAGCATGATGAATATCACTTAGCGAACAATGAATATCAATACCAACGAAGTGTATATTCATTCAATAACGCACTCAGTATATAAGATAATGAATATCAATGCAACACGAAGCACATGAATATCATATAAAAGAGTGAATATTCAAGAAAATATGATGAATATCATATATAGTATCATGTATATTCATGAATATCATTACAGTGGCTTGAATATGCCTTAACGATTCTTGATTATCATCAGTATTTTCTTGTATATCATTTCACAAGTATCATTACAGTTGCTTGAATATGCCTTAACGATTACTGAGTAACGGTTATAGTACAATGCATATCAGTTTCTGAATATCTCTCCACTTCTCTCACGTGAGATTGCAATCATACAAAACCACAATTCTTTCCTTTTTTAAATATCATCATAGTGGTCTGAATATTTTGGATGCAGATTCCCGTCTTCTCTCTCCAATCTTGGTGCAAATCTTCCCTTTTTTTTATTAATTAGGAAAGTTCCCAACTACCATTGTGATATTCACTCCCATGTTACACGCCCCATTACATCCTAATATCTCTAATCAAATCCATCTGCCCATCACCTTTAATCTGACGCTCCAAGATTCTTCACTCATTTTACCACAAGACTCGTTTTACCTGAGCGTCCCTCTCCCTATATATATATATAGTCAGGCTCCGGTGAAACGGATACTTACGATGAAACGTGAGGAGAAATGAGGGCCAACCATTTTGGGACAATGAAAGGCTATGATGAAACATTCTTCATAGCTAACATACACCCTCTCAGACTCAACCACACCTCATGGTCAAAATCTGACCATTGAATGGTCAACGAATAACGTTGACTGGTCAAACTGACTTTTGCCAAGATTTTTCTTTTTCAGATCAAATTTTTTCCCACTTTTTTATTTTTGTTTTTCTACACATTTTCATCATAACATTGTTTCTGAAAAAATGAACAATTTCCTATTGAATTTGAACAATTGTATTTTAAAAGTTGAACAAATTTTTATGAACAATTGTACCAAATAAGTTAAACAATTGTATATTAAAGTTGAACAATTTCATTTTTATGGTTACACAACTATTTTCACTAAGGAAATGTTAGTTTTTTTGGGGGCAATTTTTTTTCTTCATTTTTTTCTTGTTTTCCTACACGTTTTTATCATACAATTGTTTTTAAAAAAGTTGAACAATATTTTTTGAACAATATATAAAGTTGAACAATTGTACCAAAAAAGTTGAACAATTGTATCTTAAAGTTGAAAATTTTCATTTTTTCAATTAGACATCTATTTTCACTAAGCAACGATTAGTTTTTTTGGGGGGGGAGGGGGGGCAATTTTTTTTTCGAGCCAAATTTTTTTTTCGAGCCAAAATTTTTTTCCCATTTTTATTCTTGTTTTCTTACACGTTTTTATCATAAAATTATTTCAAAAAAATGAAACATTCCCTCTTGTATTTGAACAATTGTATCTTAAAAGTTGACAATTATTTTTAACAATATATAAAGATGAACAATTTCACCAAAAAACTTGAACAAGTTTAATTGTATGTAAAATCAAACTTGTAACAAAAGATAGATTGAACAATACTTAATACAACTCAAAATGTTCAAAACATAAACCCAAGCCCTAAATCCTAAATGTGTAGGAAAACTAGAATAATAAAACCGGAAAAGCGGCCACCCCCTAAAAAATTATAAAAAATGAAACGGTTCAACAATGAGATATTATTGTTCAAATTTATATACATAGCGAACACAATTGTCTAACTATAAAATTGAAATTGTTCAGCTTTAAGATACAAGTGTTCAACTTTTCATATATAATTTTTCAACTTTAATTTTAATTGTTTAACTTTTAACATACACGTGTTCAACTTTAAGAACCAATTGTTCAATTTTTTCATAAAAAGTTTATAATGAAAACGTGTAAAAAAACAAGAATAAGAAAAAAAATTTGGGTGTGATAGGGTGTATAGTAATATTGAAATGATTGGCCTAGAATGCTCCTCACGTTTCACCCTAAAGGTGCTCCTCACATGAGTATTTTCCTATATGGATATTTATTTCTGTTTTGAATTGGGGTGAGATATATATATATATATATATATATATATATATATATATAATTGCTAATGTTTCATTTCACATCGACTAGACTCTATAAAAATAAGCCCTAGTTTTATAAATATATTAGATATGTTCATTGATTGTTAGACTAATTGTTACGGAGTGTTTGATAACGGGATTGGGGAATCAGGTTTGGAATTGAGGTCGGTTGAGGAATTCCAATCTCATATATTTTGTTTGGTTAAAAAAATTTGATCGAGTATAATACACATTCCTCAAACCTTCAAGATATGGGTTTCCAACTCCTCCAATTTTAGGGGTTTGAGTGGGTATGAAAAGTGGAGAAGGATCGTGGGTTAAATGTCATTCCAATATATAAAAACAAACACTCAACTAAAGTCTATCATTCTCATCCCAAACCTTTCCAACCCGATTTCTCATCTCAACTCGACCCAAGTTGTATTAAACATGCCCGTAGTGTTTTAAACAATGAGTAATAGAAAAATTATCTCTTCATTAACCTCCTAGCTTTGAAGTTGTGTGTTCAAATATAAAGTTATTCTCCAATCTATTATATACTAAATTAGAACCTAACTATATCACATCGAACCCTTTCATTAAAACGACACATATCATTTTATTCGCTTTTCACTATTTTTAGATAAATTTAATTACATATCAATGATTTTTATCCTAAATTTAGCACTAATTTTTCCTAATTTAAATACAAATCAATTCCAAATATTACAAAACAATCACAAAAGATTACAAATCCAAGACTTCAACAACACTGGCCAAGTCAGAATTGGATTGATCTCCTCTCGCCAAAGAAATGAAAAGAATTGGATTGGTCTCCATGTGAATCTTCTTCAAAAGGACTCGTCATTGCCCTTCCTTCGACTCTTTCAAAGCTCAGCTGCCATCACCGGTGAGCGTCAATCGTTTTTTCCTTCATGATCGATCTCCCTTTATTACCGTCGCCACGCCATCACCGATGAGTGTCAATCTGCACATCCCCAGCCACGTCATTGTCTTGGAATTCCTTAAGACTACAATAGCATTATTTCAATCAGACTCGCAAAATCACAGTCCACGAATCCCTCAATTTTACAAAAGTGCACGAAGACCCTAATTTCCACAAAACTTAATGAAGCTATACAAAATTAGTGCTCCAGGAAGACTAATTAAAGCTGAAATTCGACATTTAAAATACCTAATTCGTATAAGATCATGAAAGGAACAAAGCATACGTAAATCGTGCAACGAATTTGTGGATTAGAACTAACCTTGACAAAGATATGTGTCACGAATATGTTATATCCGGATCTTTCACTACGCTCTCCACGACTTTTGTTTCCTACTATACATATCATATGTGTAACCTAGGGACGTGTACAGTACCTCTGGTAGAACTCTAGGGTATCTACCATGGACTCTGTATCGCCTAGGATGAAGGACATTGTCGGGTCATTTTGGAAGCATACGTCTAGATAGTCATAACACTGGTCAACAACAAAATCCCTCACCACCATCCACTTGTCAGCCTGACTCTTCGATGCCAATGCTTCCTTCGTAGTGATTGGCTCGTCCAAGTTTGACATACCTATCGAGAGGCCAATCGAGTTGCCAATTCCCTCGCCTCCCTCGCTTATAACTTCCCTCTAGGCTGTCATGTTTGGTTGATCCCCCATGGACTAATTATCCTTTCTATCTATATATCAATGAGAGTACCACCTCTTTTTTTTTACCAAAAATAAAGAATGACGAGGTTCCTTTTCAACCATTAGACTAGCTATAAAAATCTACTATTTATACTAAATTAGAACCTAATTACGTCACATGACACCCCTTCATTAAAGCTCTCACATGTCATTTTCTTCATTTTTTCCTTTTTTAAATAAATTTAATTACATATCAAAGCCTTTTATTCTAAATCTAGCACTAATCTACTATATATCTACTAAAGTAGAACTTTCTTATGTCATATGTCACCCCATAAATAAAGCATGCCATTATATGCCACTTGTCATCTTCTCAATTTTTCAAGTAATAAAATTTTATTTTAACAATCAATATATATCTTGATTCTTTCCAATTATATTTGTAATCTCTAAGATTACTAAAATAAAATTTAATATCAATAAGAATTTGTAATCTTAACAATAATCCACCTAATCTATTACATCTTTCCATCATAAGCTAATCTTATATAAACAAATACACTTGGACCAAAAAAATTTCCATAATTATATAACATTTTTGTCCTTTTTAATAATTTATATCTCGATCTTATTAGGACCTTAATTTGTACATTCGTTTTCTAAACGTTCATAAATATGTAGTGTGTAAGTGATTAATTAGTAGCTTATAATAGGTCAATTATTTACACTTTTTATTTGCATTGTACAACTGCAAATATTTGCAATAAACAAAATATTAGACAACATCTTAGAAATAAGTGTTTTATAAGGATACATTATTACATACTCTATACTTAAATGAAATAAGATATAAATTATTGTTTAGTAATGCAAAATTTCTAATTATTAGTTTAGTATGAAAATAAATTATTAAAGGTATTTTTCAATATTAAGCTATAAGTGTACTAACATTAATTTCATAAACCTATTTTTTTTAAATCTTATTTCTATTTTATACGGTCTTGGTCTTGGAAGGACAAATAGAAATATATATCTAACTTCTTTATTAGATATAATCATATGATACAATTACAATTTTTTGGTCAAAGTATTATATTATAAATAATCTACTATATATCTACTAAAATAAAACTTCAATATGGCACATGACACCCTCACAATAAAAATGTCACATGCAATTTTTTGAGAATTTCATTTTTTTTGTAAATCTTTAATTTATATAGAAAAAATTTGTATCATAAATCTAAACTAATTTCTAATTTAGATACAAATTAATCAAAATAATCACTTTCTAATTTACATACAATTTCCTAATTTAGATACAAATCAATCACATAAATAAACTAATCACTTCATAATTTACACACAAACGAATCACACAAATCAATAACAAAGATTGCCAAAACAAAAATTCTACAACAATCTACTATATATACGCTAAACTAAAACGTAGCTAAACTAAGGCTGTTCATCGGTCGGTTTTTAACCGAACTGAACCGATCGGACCGAAACCGAACCGATCTATATTCGGTTCATATAAAAATAATGTTCGGTTCGGCTAAACCGAATAATTTTTAATATTAAAAAAAACCCTAAACTGGTCCTATCCTTCTCTTCTTTCCTGAGTTCACTCCATGCCGTCCTGTTTCATTTTCAAGAGAATCACACAGTTCTCCCTCACCGCTCCTTCTAGTTCGGCACTTCGGCCTCGCCCTCGACTCTCCTCCAATTCTCCCTCACCGGTGACCGGTCACAGCTCTCCAGTTCTCCCTCACCAGTTCTCCCTCACCGGTCACACTTCGGTCTCGCCCTTGGCGAGTTGGCGGCGGTGGAGCGACGACTGAACCTCTCCCTCGAGTCCGCTCCCAGCGACGACTGAACCTCTCCGGCGGCTCTCCCTCGAGACTTCATTGGCGGCGGCGATTCTCTTGGCGGACCGCGGAGGTGAATCGACGAGACGACGACTGATTTGTAAGCCCTTAATTTTTTGCTGATAATCTCATAATCCTGATATTGCTTCTTGTTTTTGGCTTGATGCAGGCTACATCCACCGACCGGCGACCACCGAGGAAGTGAGACCTTGTTGTGAAAAGACTGAAATATTGATATTGCTTTAGACTTGTGCTTCCAAGTTCCATCTGTAAGTCAAGTACTGTTATCCTGATATTGCTTTAGACTTGTGCATCAACCGACCTTGTTCTGAAATACTGATATTGCTTCCACCTGTGTTGGACTGATAAACTCATAAACATGTTTTGAAATTGGGTGTGTAAACTGTGTGTTAGGAGGCTAAGTTAGGACTTAGGAGTATAATTTTTGTAGGGTGGTCAAAGTCAAAATGTCAAATATTCAAATTTCAAATTTCAATTTGAACTAATGAATTGATTAAAATAAAAAAAATAAAAACTCAAATGTTATTTACTTATTTAACATATGTCAATTACTTAATTAACATATGTTAATACTCAATATTATATACACACTCTTATAAATAGGTGATTGAGTCACTAAATGCTTCAAAAGGGATCAAATACAAATCAGTGAATCACGGATAGACATTCTTCAAATGTGACTGAATAGATCGTGATGTTTCATAGCTCATTGTCTCCTAAGGTGATGTCTTTGACTTTGTAATTTTCGTAGCTCATTGTCTCCTAAGGTGATGTCTTTGACTTTGTAATTTTCTACGCAATTCAACTATATTTTATAATTTTGTTAACAAACTTTAATCATCTTCTTATTGTAATTAGATGGTTGAAGCACTTATTTGCACACGAGATTGGATCCGCGCAGATGTAAAGTCTCGTGAAAAGGGTGAAAATGAATGGGATGAACTTCAACATTATATTGAGTCAGAGAAGGTTTCAGAAGGTATATACATCTTATTGTTTATGTTTTTGCAAGTTGTTTGTATAAAAAGGGTGAATATTTTTAATTAATTATGTTTCAACTTTCAACTTTAATTGTTCTATTTATTTGTTAGATATGGACAATACCCACTTTTAAAGTGATGGTTGTGATGATCCAAGAAAAGAATTATGTTTCGGGTTGCTTAGAAAAAAGGTATAAATTTCTTATTTAGTTTGAATTATTCATGAATTACTATGACGCTCTTAAGGTTTATTTACATGTATTCAATAAGTTCTAATTCAATATAGTTTTTGTGTGTTTAATAGGTGCTCTTGTTACTTGGTGAAGATTGAACATGTGGAGTGACGATTGGTGTAAGGATTTTGGGATTGTGAAGTTATGCAACTTTTTGTATGAAGACAATGTGGATTCTATCATTCTATGTTTATACGTTTAGTATTTTGATTGTTAGATGGATTTAATTTTCGGACTCTTTTCATTTTGTTCTAAAAATTCTATGTTTCGTATTTTGAATGTTAACTAACTTGGTGGTTTTGGTTTTATTTGAAGACATGGCAAGTTTGTCTATTTAGTTTATATGTTATTATCGTTATATGTAAGTATCTGTAACATCTAACAGGTAAATCAAGTTCGAATTTGGCCTCCTCCGGTTCGGCTTTGGCCACATTCGGTTCGGTTTCGGCCATTTTCGGTTCGGGTCAATCTGGTCTATTCGGTTCGATTCATAACAATCGGGTTCGATTAACATAAATTTAGAACTTCGGTTATTTCGGTTTTAGCCAAACCGAACTAGAAAAGGCCGAAGCCGAACCGAACCGGACATATTCGGTTCGGTTTTCGGTCCACTAAAAACCAATATTCAGTTTTCGATTCGGTTATGTTCGGTTCGGTTATATTCGGTTCGGTTTTGGACCGATGAACAATCCTAAGCTAAACCACATGACTCCCCCTAATCAAATCACTCCATCATTTGCCATGTGTCATTCTCTCATTTTTTTCACTTTATTTTATTATATTTATTCTATTATATATCTACTAAACCAGAACCTTTCTAAGCCACATGACATCTCTCTATTAAGCCTACCCTCTCTTTATGCCACATGATATCCTTTTATTTTTTCTGCCACATGATATTTTATCATTTTTTTTGTTTTTCTTCAAATTCAATATAATAAATATTTATCAGATTCTCCTATTTCCTAAACTAAACATATCAATCACAAAATTATATATAAAATTATTCTATTTTCAAATCTAAACATGTCAATCAAAAACATATAGCTTATCAAAATTTGTTCATAAACCTAACCTAATCTCTTCCTAATTTATATACAAATCAATCACAAAGATTTTTAAATTAATTCCATATCTTATTTCTTTCCAATTTCAACAATAAGAATATTATGAAAATATTCTCAATATATTTCTAGATATTTCTAAAATACTATTTTTATAATTTGATTTAATAATTATAAATAAAAGTAAAAAAAGTCTACTATCTATCTATATTCTCTCTCTCTCTCTCTCTCTCTCTCTCTCTCTCTCTCTCTCTCTCTCTCTCTCTCTCTCTCTCTCTCTATATATATATATATATATATATATATATATATATACACTAAAGGAGAGGCCTAAATTCTACGTATCGGCACCACGTTCAATTCGCATATGTGTCGTCACCACGTTCTATTCGCCTACATGTCGGCCTTTGATATATACCACATCATTCGAGCTTTCAACAAAAGTTAAAACAGCGTGTCGCGTCTTAATTATAGATTACTCAATATAATTAAACAAATTTGGTTTAAGAAATTAATATCAATAAAATTACCTATTAATCTAATTTTTATATGTACATGTTAGTCAATTTAAAAATATTTCTATATTTTCAAATAGAATCAATATGAAAAAGATATCCTATATGTTTTAATTACTGCGTAATTTTTCAAATCTAAACAAGTAAACAATGAACTATCGCAATCCAAGATAATCACCCTTTTAGTTACTTTATTATTTATCATGAAATTACATATTAATATAATTAATAAAATAAATTATAATTAAATAAATTGTAACTGATAGCTTTCACATTTGAAATTTATAAAAATACATTTTTATAGTTTTTCATTTTTAATATATTAGATTATTTTGAATCTCATATACAGTCTTTTAAACACAATTTTGTTTAAAGTTGTTTGATAATGATTAGTCATTACTAGATGATCTAAATCTTAATTAATTAAGCTATATATATTTTCATTTATGTTACTAGGATTACTTTTGTTAGTAGAATTTTAGACCCATCCAATTCAATTTCTTAATATCTTTTCACAAAGACAATATATGGAAGATACGCTTATTTTTTTGAAAATATCTTTTAAAAGTTTATGTTTAGTAGTTGATTGTTGTTAGTTGTTATTGTACCCTAATGATTTGTATTGGGTTTATATAAATTATGATATTTATTACTAATTAATAAAAAAAATATTCAATTTTATTAAATGTAATTTAATTTTTGTTTCATCATTATTCAACCATCGACCATCACATAATTCAGCTTTTACAAAAAATTACAATAGTAGGTCCGTTTTAAATGTATATTAAACTGTTTAATTTATAATTTAATAATAACTAATTATTTTAATTAAACAAATATATCAATTAGAAAAAACTAAAATAAGTCTTATCAAATCTAAATTCGTTTTATTCCTATTATTATTTTTACTTAGCAAATTATTAACATCTTATTATGTTGATTAGATAAAAATTTCCCGTCTTAATTATTAATTTGATATTATTCAAAAAATTTCAAATAAATATAGTACTTGAATAATAAAATCTATCCCATAACAAATATTACCCAAACTTCAAATTTTAATTAAATTAAAAACTAATCAAATTGAAATGCATATTGTTGAAGATTCGAAAACAATTTTTTTTTCTTTATGAGTTTATGAAAAAAAATTATCCATGATTTATTTTTTATCATATTTTAGAGAAAAAGTTACAAAGTATAAATTTATAAGTATTCCACTAAATAAAAAAAACCTCCATGAAATTATATAAAACTCATATGATTAAATTTTGTTTCTTTTAAAAAAAAAATTTAAAGTATTCCACTAAATTAAAAAACTCCATGAAATTATATAAAACTCATATGTGCTAAAGGTCCGCGTAATTCATTTAGTTAAGGTTCCAAAGAAAGAAGATCCTACGCAATACGGTACAACTGAAATTATACTAATGGATGCAAATGTATTGTTTATACTATTAATATTATATTTTTAGTATTTATAAAATTGCGTGCCTAATATTGTCATACAATTGAGATCTATTCATTATTATATTTCTTACTTTTCATGACGATAAAATCCATGGGGTCATTAATGAAGTTTTTATGGGCAACTTATCAATATTAAAGGAAGGAAGTGCTTATTTTATTTCAAACATTAGAGTTGCCTTTTATGATATACCTTATAAGCTTACTTGTAATAAGTATAAGGTCATATTTTATCGCAATACTACACTTAAGCCGTGTTCATCAATTTTTGTTCCTATTCATGGATTCATTTTTGCTGAATTTGATAAAATCTTCGACGAGTCATTGGATCAAGGTTATGTTTAATGTTAGTATTTTTAAACATATTTCATATGAAATGTTTTTAACTATTAGTGTTTCAATAATGTTATTATTACATTTGAAACATATTACTGATTCTTTTATATATATATATTATGTATGTAGATGTTATTGGTCTATTGGTTGGAATTGTGATAAAATTATTACCTTTACTAATCGCAATAGGAAAGACGGTAAAATGATCAATCTTCAGTTAATGGATACAAGGTATTTTATATTCTCTTTTCATCGCTATACAACTGATTTGCACCTTTTATATTTTGTTTTATATTCTGATTTCATCGTTATTATATATATTATGTTTTCTTATTGTATATGTTTTATGTAGTTTCTTATTTTGTTTTCTTATTATTCTGTTTTCTTATTAAATATTTAAATTTACTTTATCTAGGAATAATGTCATCAATTGTACACTATGGGATGATTACGTTGAATTATTACGTCCATTTATTGGTGCTTCACCTCAGATGATGGTTGTTTTTATCATTCAGTTTGCAAAGCTAGGAAAATGGAATAATGCACCTAATGTGTCAAATGGTTATTATGGCACAAGATTTTATTTTGATGATGAAACTATTTGCCAGATTTTTAAATTCAAGCAAAGGTATATTATTCATATTATATTAAATAAATTTTAATACACACTATTTATATTAATAGTAATTACTTTGTACTAAGCTATGTTAAAATATAGTATCTCAAAAAATGAGGGATCAAAAGGTGGTCAGAGTTGTGTACAACTAACAAGTGAGCCGTCAAACTCTCAAGCCGATCTTTTCTTAAATGTGAATGCTAGAAAACATTGGATGAGCTTTACGAACATCTTCATGATCGTGGATCGGGTAGTTGTCTACTTTAAATTTATTGTATTACTATAGATACTTTCACAATAATTTTTACAATGGCTACTTTTGGCTTTGATATGCATCACTGGACTCCTGCCGTTCAACGGTTGAGTTTCCCCCTCCCTGGTGAAGAAAGTGTTTTATTTGATGATGATGATCCCATTGATGTCGTCTTAAATGATCATAAAAGTAAAAAATCAATGTTTCTGCAATGGATGGAGTGTAACAAAAAATTTGTAAAAGATAAAGATTTGACATACTGCCAATTTCCATATCAATTTGTTTGGGTAGATTCATCTAGACATTGGAAAAAACGTGAAAAGCGTGGTTCAGTTGAAAGAATTTATCACGTATCTCCAAGTAGTGGAGAGAAGTACTATCTTAGAATTTTGTTGATTCATATTAAAGGATTGTTGAAGGTAAAGTTTATCCTACCTTAAAAGAAGTTTGCTATGCATTGCGGTTCTTAGATGATGACAAAGAATATATTGACGGGATAACTAAAGCAAGTTTTTGGGGATCGGCACACTATATTAGAAGTTTATTTTTATTCTTTTGATGCCTGATAGCATGTCAAGGACATAGTTTGTTTGGGAACGAACATGAAGGCTTCTAGCCGATGATATTGTTAATAAACAGAGGAGAATTCTCCGAATTGAGGGTATGCATTTTTATTTTCAATGTTTACATGCTCATATTCTTTACTCTAATTGATTTATGTTTTGATTAAGTTTCAAAATCTTGGATATCATATCGATCGCTCATTTGTTGGGAAGTTCAATTCAAATATTGTGGTATTTAATTTATCATTCATATTTTTACTCATGTAATTGTATTGACATGTACATGCTATTTATATGCAGATTTGCATCTAACAGATGATCAATTACAAAACTATGCTCTTGTAGAAATTGACAAGTTATTACAACGTAATGGTAGTAGTTTGAAACACTACAACATCATGCCTCCTGTAGATCAAAGTCTCATATCTGAAGGTGTCAACAAGCTTATACAAGATGAACTTCGATATGACAAAGCATGTCTAGCTGACGAGCATAAACAATTAATCCTTCTAGATTTACAATTAAGCAGAAATGGGTGTATGATGAGATCATGAATGTTGTTTTATCAAATAATGGAGGTGTCTTCTTCTTATATGGATATGGTGGCACATGCAAAACTTTTATATGGAGGGCACTTTCAGCAGCTATAAGGTCTAAAGGTGAAATAGTCTTTATTGTTACTTCAAGTGGAAATACGTCCCTCTTAATACTTGGTTGTAGATTTGCTCATTCGCGGTTTAAAATACCTTTGCAAGTTAATAAGGATTCAACGTGTCATATATGTTAAGGTACGGAACTGTCTGAATTGATTTGTGCTGCCAAACTTATTATCTGGATGAAGCTCTGATGACGAATAAATTATGTTTTGAAGCATTAGATGGGACAGTAAGATATATTTTATGGGCTACAAATTCCCTTAGTTCAGTACAACCTTTTGGAGGGAAAGTCGTAGTATTTGGTGGAGACATTAGGCAAATCATACCCGTTATCACAAAAGGAAGCATGCAAGATATTGTTTTTGACACCATTAATTCCTCTTATTTGTGGGAATATATATTGTAAAGTTCTTAATTTGACAAGAAACATGAGGATTCAACAAGGTACATCTGATTATGATATCCAAGAAGCAAAGAAATTTTATGAATGGGTATTAAGCATCGAAGTTGGTACTCTAGGTGATGACAATGATGGAGAAACACAAATACGAATTCCTGATGAACTATTGGTGAATCATTATGAATTAGATATGATTCCTTCAGTTGTTAACTTTGTTAAAGACAGTGATGCAAGTATTTATACACCTAACTACTTGAACAATATTAGATGTTCTGGTGTGCCAAATCATGTACTGAAACTTGAAGTTGGGGTCCCTATTACGTTGCTTTGAATTATTGATCAATCTTCAGGTTTATGCAATGGGACGAGATTGATAACTACGCAGCTTAACAGTCATGTCATACAAGGGAGAATTATTTCAGGTAACAATATTGGACATACGGTTTTGATTCCTCGCATGATCATGTCACCATCAGACACTTCATACCCTTTCAAGTTTCAATGAAGACAATTCCCCTTGAGTGTTTGTTTTGCTATGACGATAAACAAGAGTCAGGGGCAATCTCTTGCAAATGTCGGTTTGTATCTTCCATGCCCTATTTTCTCTCATGGTCAGTTTTGTGTTGCATCATCAAGAGTTACTAGCAAGAAAAGTGTGAAGATTTTGATATGCGACAAAAACAAGAAAATAACTAATACTACAACCAATGTAGTATACAAGGAAGTTTTTCATAATTTGTAGCAATTTTGAACATCTTACGGGATTTTATGTTTAGGGTTTCATTTTCATGTATTAGATAAACATTTTGATTATGCTTTATCATTTTAGTAGTATTGATGTTAGGGATGTTGCTATCCCCGCTTCAAAAACTACATAGCCAATTTTTTATACTATAAATAAAGTTATGGAGAGTTCTGTCTATCTTTCTATAATGTATTTTTTAATCTCTTTAATATTTTGTTTTAGTTAGTCAATTGTTTATATAAGAATTTATCTACTTCTATAACAATCATTAACTACATATTTCTATATCAATTAAATATACTATTTTTTAAACTGTAAGAAAAAATAAACAGATCCCGTGCAAGACACATATACTACACTAGTATTTTCATAATTCAAATACAAATCAATTAGAAAGATTACAAATCAACTACAAAGATTAAAAATCAATAATAAAAGACTACAAATCCAAACTTCCACAACATTAAACAACTCAGAATTGGACTGATCTTCTCTCGCCAAAAAAAAATTGGAATGGTAATCCATGTAGTGTTCTTCAAAGGACTATCTAGAACACCAGACTCGCTGATGCCCATCCTTCGCCTCTTTCAAAGCTCAATCGTCATCGCCAGTGAGCGTCGATCTTTTTTCCTTTCATGGCCGATCTCTCTTTATCACCATCGTCACACCATCACCGGTGAGTGCCAATCTGCACATCGCTTGCCACGTCAATGTCTTGGAATCCCTGGTTTGTCGCGACATTTTTCTCGGTAAAGGCTTTGGTCCTTTTAGTTGGAAAAAAATCCCTTAAAGTTGCAATAGCCATTAGCCGGAACACAGTAGTTCAAGTACTTGTGCATTTTTCAAAAGTGAGACTAATTGAATATCATATACTGGA
Organism: Rheum nobile; assembly: GCA_027886185.1. Classification (NCBI taxonomy): domain Eukaryota; kingdom Viridiplantae; phylum Streptophyta; class Magnoliopsida; order Caryophyllales; family Polygonaceae; genus Rheum; species Rheum nobile. Next base: position 397,459 of record WOAB01000257.1, on the reverse strand, counting down.
AAATCTTAGCAATAAAGATTGATGGTCAATTGAAAATTAAATAGCAGTTATAAAAAAATGATGTAAGCATTGAGGTAACAAATTGGTACATATTTGTGGATATATGATTAGAAACTAAATAAAAGTTATAGAAGATCGAAGATATGAGTTTTGATTATAACTATTTTTTTAGAAAATAATTAAATGATATTCGATAAGAGATTGAAAATACAATATTTAAAGGATATTAAATTTATGATTGTTTTTCTCTTTCAATAACGTAATTCTCCATTTTAGCTTATGATTCATAATTAACCCAAATAATTTTTAACCTACTAACTTATTTTCATTTTACCTAATTGATATGATATGTCAAAAAGACGTTCTGTAAAAAAAAGAATAAATAAAACATACTTGATAAAATCAAAGGTTAAGAAACATGATAATATAGAAAGTACTTTCCAAATAAACTAAACGCATATCAAATTCATGCGTTTTTCTAAATAATATATATTTGTCAACACGATCCAAATCAAAATTCATTTTTGTTATTTCAATTTTTTTCTAGAATTCAATCTAATTACAAATATCTTATCTAAATGATATATTATATATGGTAGGATAATTAAAATGTTGCTTTTATTAATAGTATTCAATTATCTCGAAAAATTGAAGTATATATTTATTGTTTGTGAAACAACATTATTTTAAATAGTTTTTAAGGACTACATAATATGATATCTTTTAACTAAATTTTCACACCTTTATATTTCTAAATTTACAAGGTTACCCATTTATATGATTGGTTTGAAGCCTTGATGTCTAAAATAATATGTAATACTAAATCAAACCTAGCTAAGACCACTTGTCGTTTTGACATTGCTACGACATTTATGGTCAAATGTATATTCCACATCGTGCCACATCACTAAATTATTATTTTTTCATGTAATTGTTATTTTATAAAGTATTTTAAATATGATACTGATTTTCTTTAGATCATATAGAATATTCAGATTTGATCATGATTTTCATATTAGATAGAATATATTATATATTTTTTAAATATTCCATTTAATTAGCCACTTTTGATTCAAATTTCCTTTTAATTCATTTATTTCTAGGTATAGGACCTAATTCAACACATTATGTATGTACAAAGTCACATTCATCTTTGTGTAATGGTTGAGAAAGAAATTATAAAGGGGACTGAGAGGAAGACGCAGAAGAAGGATGGGAAAGACGGAGGAAGGAGACGAAGATCAAGTTCTGCTATTCGGTGCTCAACCGATTAGACCCAAATGCCTTATGAAGGTTGTTACCAACATACAACAATATAAGGCCCAAAGCCCATTTACAATATCGGCCCAACCTATACCCAGGACATGACAAATGCCTCCCCTAAACAAAAAGAGGCTTGCCCTCAAGCCTAACCAGTAAACGAAGGAAATTGATGGATGATATGCCCACTTGGTTCCCAGGTGGAATCGGTGACATCCAAATGCTGCCACGTGATGAGCCACTCGGAAATAGGGTCATCGGTAGGGAATTATGTCACTCGTGAATCCAGTACTGCCTCATGAATCAACTTGCACCCCCATTTACATAGCATGCTGCTTCAAAACTATCACCACAACTTGATAATAAAGAAGCTTCACTTGCTTAAGTGCTTCTCATCTTGTCTCAACACAGTACCAGTACAAGCACCCCACATCTAGTGTCTATAGAATTGCAATTTTACTTGCCTGCACAATTGAAGGACTTGCTAAAGTACTTGCTGCAGTTTCAAAGAGGTTCAACATAAGTAGCTGATTTCTACCACAAAACTTTAGCTGCAATATTATTTATGGCCCGTGAACAACAATACTTGGAATCCTATGCAACAAATACTTGCACAATATCATCAACCTTGATCACTAAAAATTCAGCATCTCAATATTAGCAAACAAACACCAATTCACCCAACCCAACACAAAATCTCAACAAACCAACACAAATTCACCTCCACGATCCCGTTGCCATCTGAGGTAAACAATTTCAGCTTCCACGGTGACCTCGACTTCACTCGAAAATGATTTCATTCGATTAATTTCAGTAACAAACAAGGCAAAAACTCCACCCGAGTCGAAAATCACCATACCACCAACATGATTGAAGACTAGATTCTTGCCAATAACCACATAAAGAAAGCAACACTTTATCCAGTTTGCTGAAATAAAATCTGATTTCTTCAAGGTAGTAGAAAACTTAGGCAATGTAGTTTCTCTTGTTGACATTTTATCAAACACATAGTATGCACTTAGAATTGTTCCCAAATCGTCCATACCAGTTTTGATCCAATCAATTGGAATTTTAACCATGTTACCCATGCTCTTAGGAACATCATCAATTATCGTTCCCTCGAAAGACTTAAATTCATTCATCATAACGAGGTCAATCGAGATATCAACTGATTTCTTCATTTCAATGGACTCCTCAGATGCAAGATCGGTAACTATAACTACTAGAGGATCAATTTTTACCTTCAATACTGTTGGACATTGATCAAGATTCGATTCTGAGGTTCTCGACGATTGGTGATTCTGCTGCAAGAATTCAATTTGGGTCATGTCCTCTTCCATTACGAACGATGGCAACTCAGGAGTTTTGGAAGGATAGGCGGTTGGTTCGGACTTGACGATTTCATCAGCCTCACTTCTCGAAATAGGGAACAATCCGAAATCGATCACAACACTTGTTTCCTAGAGTTGTTGTCCTTCGATAGATGCACTCGTTTCTTGGAGTTGTTGTTCTTTGCCATCTTTGAAAGAATTCGCTGAGAATGTTTGGGTAGAAAACTCGAATTCTTTATTCTCCATGGTCTTCGGCCTCGCGGGTTCTCTTATCGCTAATGGATTTCTTGTGTGGTGACTCCATTTTGGCCAGCAATTCCACAAGAAGGCGTTCAATTTCTCTGAGTTGGTCGTAGAAGGGTGTCATCATCGAATTAGGTAAAAAAAATCAACAAAAATGAATCAACAATTGCCGAGAACTGATTGGCTCTGATACCATTGTAATGGTTGGGAAAGAAATTAGAAAGGGGACTGAGAGGAAGACGCAGAAGAAGGATGGGAAAGACGGAGGAAGGAGATGAAGATCAAGTTCTGCAATTCGATGCTCAACCGATTAGACCCAAATGCCTTATAAAGGTTCTTACCAACATACAACAATATAGGCCCAAAGCCCATTTACAATATCGGCACAACCTATACCCGGGACATGACACTTTGTTAATTAATTATTAGTAGAGATTTTTTTATATTATCATAGTTATCTTAATTTTATTTATATTTTCACTAATTAGATATATGTTTTCATTAATTAAATATTTTTCGGATGTAATTAAGTCGATATGCTTCTTAATAAGATATTAATATAAATTTTTACCTAAGCCCAAGATACGGCACATTAACTAAACTAATTAGATAACTAAATTAGGAATAATTTAATCATTAAAAAAATAGGTGCATTATTGGCGGGTTCTTCTGAAAGGGAATGAAGAAGTGTTCCATTTAATTCTACTTGAGTCTTTCTAACAAATAAAAATCTACTTGAGTCTTTTATATGTAATTTTGGTCACTCTTAAAATTCAACCCTCAAGTGTCCTTCTACGTAAAATATTTTTCAAATAAAGTGGGTCCCTTGTAAACACTTTTAGCCCCACCAGCATCCCCATCCCCATAAAAAGCTATCCTTCAACTCCCATTCTCTACACGTTCACACAAACCAAACACATCTTACTTACTACTCCGTGTCATGCAACAAAAACATCTCCTAATTAAACCCTCCTTCTCCTAAAAGTAATTACTTAGCAATAACCACACCAATTAATTAGGCATCAAAGCAATCATGGGTAACACCATAGGTGGTGGATCAAAGAAGGCCACCAAGATCATGAACATGAATGGAGAGACAACCAAGCTGAAGACCCCAATCCAAGCCATGGAGATCACCAAGGACCACCCGGGCCACGTCCTCCTCGACTCCGAGTCCGTCAAGCACTTCGGAGTCCGGGCCAAACCGCTCGACCCGGCCCAATACTTGGAGCCCAAGAGGGTTTACTTCTTGGTGGAGCTCCCCGAGTTCCCGGTGGACCACCATAGGGAGCCCAGGAGGGTGAGATCCGGCGGGATCCACATGGGCGCCAAGGAGAGGCTCGAGAGCCTCATGCTTTCCCGGAGGTCCATTTCCGACCTCTCGGTTATGAGCCCGGCGGGGAGCGTGGTGGTCGACGAGGCGGCCGAAGGGGGGGTGCGGGTGAAGATGCGGCTGCCGAGGGCGGAGGTGGAGCGGCTCGTCCGCGAGAGTAAGGATAAGGCTGAGGCTGCTGAGAAGATTATGGATCTTTATATGGGCAAGTCCGGCTCGGATTCGGGTCAGCTCTTTCGTGGAGGTTTCGGGTCACCGGATCGTCGGATGGAGCAAGTGCCACCACTACGGCGGCAGGCGCGTAGGGAAAAGTCGCCCCTTGGAGGGGTTCCAGATGGATATAAGGTGAATATATATTAATTACTACCAGCCAATAATATTAAGAAAATGCCTTACAATTTGAAGAAAAATCATTAAATTTATTTAACATGTGGGTGAAATTAAAAGCATGTTTTAGCACCATGCTAAAAGTTCGATAACGTACTTGTACTAAATCTGTATTGCATGCTAAAAGTTTGATAACTTGCACTAGCCTTCAATGAAAGAGGTATTACTCAAAGTAGGGTACGTTTATTATTTTACTCTACCCGTTTAATAATTTAAGCCGTTGAAAGCCTGTGAAATAATCTCAAGAAATTCATTAATTAGACCATATTATCCTTGAAAACTACAAAAAAATTATATTAGCACAAAAGGAATTAGCTGGCTATAGCCTAGTTAATTATATCGTAACTCAAGCATGTGAATGAGCGGAGAGGAAAGAATCGACACGAGCAATTTCAACATCAATTCACGTTATTAAAGTGTCTATAAAATCTAAGTGAATAAAATTAGAAGGGTCAAAATGACTTATATTGTTAAATAGAGCGAGTTACAAAACTTTAAATAGACTCAGATTTTTCAGGGAAAATCAAATTTTATAATAATCATAAAGTTTTGCGCATCAATAAATAAACCTTCCATTTACATAACGTATCGTCTTATACTTTCGGATTTCCTAAAAATACTTTTATTTTAGAATTTAAATACAATGAATTATTATTAATTATCAGAATTGTAATTTTTTTTTTATAAGGTAATAATTCAAAGTTACAAACTTTGAGAGACCGAAAACAACGGCTGTCAGGAAGACTGACAAAATACAAAACAAACCGAAAAAAAAAAGACAAAACACCAAAAGAAACACATTAGAAGAAGAAAACAAAAGAACCCAGAAGAGAGGTGAGTAAAGCACAGACGGAATCTGTACTGTCGGAAGGATGAATATCCTTGATCTAACCCGGAACTACAACTCGATTCACCGTCTAGGAAGCTCCCTTCACCAAAGAATGCATCTCATGAAGTCAAGATCACCGAAAACCACACAGACAAAAGATCTGATTGACAAAAGCACAAAAAATCAAATCTGAAAATAAAAGAAGAAGAGATCTAAAATAAAAAAAAATAAAAAACAAAAAATAAGAAACTGAAATAAGGAAACAGAGGACACCGGCGCCGCTCCATCCTTCGCCAAACATCACCGGAGTCGTTGTCGGGGGTCGGTCGGAGCGGAGTCGGGACACGGTCGGAGCGGGGGAAAAGGTTTGGACCAAGGCTGGATCTGGGCTTGGAGTACACAGACCATCCTTGTCCTCGGCAGAGACGGCAGAGGCTCGGTGCAACGCAGGACTCGGTCGGAGCGGCGGGGGTTAGGGCTCGGTCGGAGCGGCGGGGGTTAGGAATCGGTCTGAGCAGTGGGATAAGAGCTGCCTTCATCCGCCCAGCCAAGGGCTAGGGCCGGCTCCGGCTCCATGCTCCTTTGGGAGCGTTTTCTCTATGTTAAATTAAATTATCAGAATTGTTATTGAAACTTATACATACTAATTATTCTTTCCTGATCCCATCTCTTTCCACTTTTTGCTTCAAAGAAAGTTCGCAAATGATTAGGAAAATTTTAGAAGACGTAAGTATTAGAAAGAGAGAAAAGGTTTACAAATTTGGATGCTTAAAAAAAGTTTTACAAATTTGAGTTTTTTAGTCTAACAAATAAGATCTCACATTAAAAACTTAAAAATAAAATGTCTAGTATATAAGCTTAATGAATTACTCATTCTATTGTCAATTGGTTTTAGAATAGAATTACACTGGGCTTATACGCGTATGTGCATACGAGTTGACACGTCACCCCTTTATCGGCCCATCGGACTTTATCATGGTATCAGAGCCAGGTTCCGGGTCTGGGTTCGTTTCATGGTTTATATGAGCTTAGCCCGCCATAATGGCGTGATATGGGCTAACCCGTTTGTCTTGCCGACCTTGAGGGGACGACATGTGAGAAGTAAGATCACACATTAGAAACTTGGGAATAAAATGTCTAATATATAAGCTTAGTGAATTACTTCTCTTATTGTCAATTGATTTTAGGATGGAACCCCACTGAGCTTATGTGCTGGACTTATATATGCATGTGCGTACGAGTTGACACATCATCCCTTTATCGGCCCGCCGGACTTTATGACCAAGCAAGAAATATTAAAACTGCAACGTACTTCTAAGTAGTATATTAAATGTTAAAACTAAGAACAAGTACTATATATCGTTGCCTCGCTAGAGTGATATTTTTGTTAACTATTCTCAGTTTAACTAATAAGCATGTGACACCTTATTATTACAAAGTTATGAGTTAGAATATCCTTAACCTATTATAATTTAGTGCCTCTTATAAAGTAAATAAGTAATATATATATATTTCATCGGTTCACTTATAAGTTTTACAGCAAACATTTATTATACTATTCTTTTAGAATTTTACCCACACATTAATTTTTTATTAAATATATTAAGATTATCTTTCAAAATCAAAGTTTTCTTATTAGATATAATCATTTATTATACTATTCTTTAAATCCAATGGTTAAAGAGAAAACAGTCAGTATTTAATACAATTTTTATGATTTACATATCAAATACAAATTATCTAAAAAATCTACTCCGTCTATTCACAAACAATGTAATATAAGTATTTGCACAATTATTAAAAAATGTAATAATTATACTAAATTACTACAAACATTTTCTAGAATTTACAATATATTAGTTATTAATTTGATTTTTAATAATATATTAATAGTATTTGCATATAAAATGTGAATATGTATAACTTCTAATGATAAATTTCATAACTCACGAATAAATCATATACTAAAATTTTAAAATGATAAACATTTTTTAACAAAAAATTGTAAACTAAAAGGACAAGTTCGAGTAAACTTCTAATTACACGCTCAATAATACCCTGGCCTTATCCTTGTAAGTTGATTGATAAATGAGTGGACGAGAGAATAAAGAAAAATCAACTCCCAACAAGCTATTATTCAATTCCGACACTAAATTCTTTGGCATATCTCCAGCTAGTGGATCATCATCATCTTGAATTCCAAGATAACGTACTCATGGAGTCATGGTTATTATAGTAAAGCGACACTTCCAATCAAACACAGAATAGTATTCTCGACATTTCAATTCTTATCGATGTTTATCTGCTTATAGCCAATCAAATTAATTCAGAATACAATATGAACGAACTTAATTTGTTCAAAACCAAATTATGTTTATGTAACTTGGATTATAAAAATTTTGAAAAATATTTATGACTATTTGTTTCCCTATGGAAGTTGTCCTATTTTTTTTCCCCCTTTTAAGAAACACAGTTTTTCTTTTATTGTTTGAAATAGTTGAGAAACATGAGCAGATATATAAATTGAGACGACAGTAGTGTAAGTGGTCAATACGGAGTATTGTTTTTGTACGTAACTTTGACGTTCTAAGTACGTCGCACATTCAAACTTTGATTACATAGATGAGTTTATAAAAGTAACGTCTTTTAGTATCAGGAGTAGTACTTATCCTTGAAGCTCACGAAAATAAAAATCAAGTCTAAGATTGAAAAGTTACAAAACTGAATTTTCATTTATAAATTCTGCACCAATTTTAGTCAAAATTCAATACATAAATCATATCTTTTGAAGACAAAAGTTCAAATTACGTATAGGAAAAGTAAATGAAATTAATGGTGTGTTTGGATTATGTATTATCTCGTATTATAATATTAAAAACTGGCAAAATAATATCGTTTTTTATTTTATAATGTCAATTTTTGATATTATAATGCGTAATTCAAATACACCCCAAATACCTTGAGCATAAGAAACGCATGTTCTTTTATTTAAAAGAAAGGGAGAAAATAAAAAACTCACACTTTAAAAAATAAGGTCTATATAGTTCTGTCACGAACTATAGTCTTACAATATGCACGTTTTTTCAGTTTAAAAGCTTCTTTTAGTTTAGACTCAATCTTACTCTTTAAGAATTTATTTACAAGGATTATTGCAATAGTTAAGGATCGCTTCCATATGATAACGCTCTTGAGTTCGTTTTTTTTTTTTTTTTTTTTTTGAGTTTGAATATTGGATGATTGTTTTCTAGACAAAAGAAACATCCTAGCATAATTCGAAATCCAAAACTATTGGGCCATCCAGAAAGTTTAACAGCCCGTTTTATCCCAACTAGCTTACGTACATTTCCCGTTACAATATTTCAAAACATCAGTCTTTGAGGAAGTACACAAATTCTCGATCAGTCCAAATTATCTGGTTTTTGAATTGGTCGGTCCAAATTATCTACTCCCTTTTATATACTTTTTTTTCTTCTTATTATTTAATTATTTTGATTTTTTTAGTCGAAATTTCTTTATTTTGATTGGTTAGATTGATTATCATTATTTTATTGATAAATATAACTTCTCTGTGTTTTAATATACAGTTTAGTCAATCATATGACTGAGGAACATATTGGGTAGCATATTTAAAAATCATAAAATCTGAATGAAATTATTGTTTATAAACCCCTCTTTTGTGCATGTACTAATCAAAAAGATTTGTTTAAAGCATAATATGTAGAAACGAGTACATTTCTTGCCAATGAAGGAAGCTGAAACTCAACTAGTCCTTGCTTCATGATGCAACTCACACAAGACATTGGACATCAAATAGGAGGTTTTGCCTTCGCAGTTGAAAGACACACCCACATATATATGATATATAAGTACGTTTTGTATCATTGTAACGTCGATCATATATTTTTCCTGAATCCAGCGCTATTCTTCTTGGTTTATGCGGATTAACTTCTGCTTAAAATTCTATATAATAGTAGCATGTGATTACAAACGCATAAGCATTTAATTACAAGGTTGTTGAAATGTTGATTTCTTAAGTTTCAATACTACCAGGATCATTCTCAAACCTTGTGAATACAATACATGTATACAAACTTTCAGTTTGACACCTACTAATTAAACATGTATTCAAACTAATTTTCAATCCTTACCAAATGACATATTGATTATATTGTATTGTCAAAAACATATATCCGATCAAAAGCCAATGACAAACACTTTCACTATAAAAAAAAACGGGCCATTTTCATGGATGGGTGCCGTGAATATTGCCGTCGGCAATGGCCAGCGCGCCAATTACCTCGACACTTGTAAAATTGAACTAATGTAAATCCTTGAGTTCTTCAATCCATCATCGATGTGATGGAGTAATATATATTTTTGGTTGGTTGATAATTATTCTTTTTTTCCTTCTGTAAACCTATGGACATAGAGGTTATTTTCGGGAATCTCACGACGTAACCATTTGTTCTTGTCAATGTAGGACCTATAAATTGAAGAACCATACAGAGATTATAAACTGCATAAAAATGTGACGAAAAATTAATGCAACTACCGAACGACGATCAGGAAAGTTCTGGCACAGAGTCGAGACTGAATCTCTTTCCTTAATTCTGAAATCGCCCCGTATTGTGACGGTTCCGTAGCGATCCGAATCCCATGATACAACTGCAAATAATCTTCTGAATTGCACAACCAATGAACAGAAGTCTACGAAACAATTCTGTGTTTACTCTCAGCCTCGAAAAAGAAGAGAAAGGATGAAGACGCTTTCAATGGAGAGGATGCTGTGTTCGATGCCTTCGAATGAGATGCAGAGCTGCTCTTTTAAAGAGCCTCTGGAGTCCACTAACGAAGTGGAGAAGGTGGAGGAGTATATGTTGCGCTTCAACAGAGTGGAGGAGAAAAGGAAGGAGGACCGAGTCCAGCGTAACTGCCCCGGATTCTCGCGCGGAATGGGTCAAAGCAGTTGTTGCTGGGGACTTCTGGATCGGCCCAAAAAAAATAGCGTTGGCTGGCCACCCCAAGCTACGTATTGGGCCCAAGCCCAATCCGATCCAACCCAACCCGACTCGGCCCAAGCCCGCCCGACCCGACCCGACTCGACTCAGCTCGGTGCGCGTGTGATCTTGATGAGCTTGGTCCTCTCTCCATTACACATGGGTGGTGACCCAAGGCCACAACCTTGGATCCATTTTTCTAGTATATATACTAGTGATTTTATCTCCAAACTTTCAATGTGGGAAATTTTTTTATCCCAACATTTTCCCAAGTTATGCATTGCATGCAACCAACTTTGGGCCTCCATTTCTCATTCAAACGGACTTCATTTTTATCGTATGAGTACATTACGAGAATGTGCTCGCGTAGATGAAGCCAATGCTTCCATTTTCCACTGTTGTCATTGGCCGGAGCCCACCAGAATTGTGCCCAGAAAAGTTACCGGTGCCACATTTTAAAAATGAGTTCCAACAATCCCCCACATGAATAGAAATGATTCTAAACATATGTTAAAAGACAGAAAGACTTTTGAGAGTATAGTCGAAAAATCACTGCATCTGGGTTGGTAGCGTTTTTCAGCCTTGAATCACCCATAGTGAGTAGCTATCAGATTTACTCGACCAAGTAGTGAACATGATATCTTGAACTACCCGGGCTTTGATGTAAACCGAAACAACAACTATCACACAGTTTCATCTTCTCACAGAATTAGGTTCTCTTGTTGTGTTTATTTTGGCCTTGAACATCCCTGGTTATTAATGAGTGAACTTGGAGAATTTAGCCTCTCTTCATTCTCCTGGAAACGGCCCCATTTCACACTCATAAGGTGATTGAAAATAAAGAGTATCTTGTCATACCCCACTTTTATTTCAAAGCTATGGAATCATTAAAAGTCAAGCTTAACCTTAACTCATACAAGTAGCACTGTTCATCATCCTAGGAACTGGGAGGAGAATTGAGTCTCCCAGTGCTCATCTGGATTCAGCTTGATTTAGTTTTCCCTTTGAACCTACATCTTGGGATATCCAGTCACGTAGGTGGAGTTTTCCATCAAGCATCCTCTTTGGTCATAGGTTTTAAACCCATTCCTCTTGATGATTTAACAACTTGATCTCGTGACAGACCTTTTACTACTACAAAAAGTGCATTTTAGCCCGTGACTATTTAGCCCGGATCCCAATTATCCGGGATATTAAGGCCCTTTACCTCATAAGGCTTCGGCTTATTTGAGAAACAACACATAATAGCCCAGACCATTTTAGAAGCGCCCGGGCTAAAAACAAATGGGTTTGAAAACATGCAAAACTAAATAGCCCGGGCGTGTATTTTTTATATATATCCGGGCTATTTAGTGACATGGAAAATTAATCTATTAGAAAATAGGCCGGATCTTTATGGTCCGAGATGTAAACTCTAATAAATATATCCCCTATCTTAGATATCCGGGCTATTTGCCTTCCCCCTCCGGCCTAAAAAACCCAGGTCTTCATCCACGACCTAAGTCGTCTCCATCCTCCACGACCTAAGTCTTCATGCTCCTTTCTCCAATTGCTTCACAGACTCGTGCCTCCTTCCACCTTCCACCTTTCTTCTTTTTGACTCCTCTGCTGGTCTGGTGCCTCCAAGTCCGACGTTCTCCCTTCCGTGCGACTCTCTCCGTTCCATCTCTCTATGTTCCGACTTCCAAGACTCGTGCCTCCTTCTTCTTGTAAGTAACAAGCTTTAATAAGAGAGACAAATTTGCATTCAACAAATCTGCCAGTTTCCAGTTTTAGCATTGTAACAACGGCCGCTATAACGGTGACAACGGTGTGGTGGAAATCTCCGACGCCGTCCCGCTTTTCCACTCTAACTAGATCGGTCCTCTTCCTTCTCTTGAGATCGCTCTTATGCAGGTTTGCTGCCTTTCTCTATCGATTCCGGATCTAGGGTTATGAGATGTTAAGGGTAGTTATTTCCAATTGAGTTTGTTGATCTCAGTGATGCAATTGATGCAGTAGAGTTTTATTTCAAGTTTCGAGTATGCTTCTATTGGAATTGGGGAAAATTTAGTGAAAGTCCTTGGATTGTTTGAAGGGTTGAAGATGAGAATTTTGATCTTCTGACCAAATTGACTTGTTTTAAATAGATTTTGATAGAATTTATGTCTGTTTTCTTTTGCATTTGTCCAAAAGAACTAGAAAAAAAAAAGACAAAAGTTGGCATTTTGACATGAGTTTTGAGTTGCTTGAAGTTAATTCCATCTGCTTAATTCGATATGAAGCTCTTGGGCGAATACTGCATATAATGAAGGTGCTTAAGAATATATATAAAAAAGCATTATGTTGACCATTTGGAATTGTTGAATGTTGATAAGTATGGTTACTTGCTTTATATTCCATACTGGCATTTTATTTGGAATAAGTGGGAGTGAATCGGTTTCCTCGAATGGTTTGGATACTGAGATAATTTGTCATTTCTGAACTGCTTATTGATGGACCATCAAAGTGCTTGCTAACTTTTGTTGTTTGGATGATCAGATAGAAGAATATTATGGCAGTCAAGGTTTGAGCTTGGTTGGATATTTTCATGCAAATGAAAGGTTTGATGATTATGAGCTGAGCAATGTGGCAAAGAACATTAGGGACCATATCTATCGTTACTTTCCCGAAGCTACAGTTCTTTTGGTATGTGTATTCTTGTTATTTCTGGTCCAATATCAATTTTGTTCTGCTCAGTTATTGATACATGTTTTATATGGATTCTTAGTTAGATAACAGAAGGCTAGCAACATTGCCAAAGGTCAAAGATCGCAATCTTGTGATGCAAGTAGTCATTTAATTTTCGAATTTCAGCATGTGTCGTATTAGATTTTAGGGTAATGTCATGACAAACCGTCATCTGATCAATCTGAGGCTTGAAAATTTTCAGTTTAGCATTGCTTGACTCTGTAATTCGAGGTTTATTTGGCATATGCTGTTGAACTAAAAGTGGATTATTTTGCAGAACTTCACTACCTGATTATCTTCTTAAATTGACTTGATGAAGAAATTGATGTGAGCATGAGATTATTTATTGTATATATAGTTTCTATGCGAAGTCTAGGATTCCCTGTAGGATATTAAATTCCATCCAAGGTTTTAGCCAGTCAGATACTAGGCAGGGATGAGTTCTCATGATGACTCTGTTGATTGGTCATGCCAAATTTCAAGTCCTTGGCGTACGGAGTAGTACTAAATATCACATTTAAAAAAAAAAACAATCTTGGAGGATCTTTTTATCTACATCTCTTCATTATTACTACATAAATGCATTATTTCAAAATGTTTGTAGTTTAGCAGCTTGCGTAGGCAACATGAAGCCATAAAAAAGTGTTTTCTAAACTGAGTTACACAAGTTATCTGTTTGTCACTTGATTTTCTATAAATCCTTGCATTCTCCCTACCCCACAGTGAGGCCCACCCTGCTCTTGCCCTAGCACAACCCTTCCTGGCCCCACCGAAATTCCTACCTCTACTTCCCTCCATTTTCCCCCATCTTTTTTTTGCCGATGAAGCTTAATTTTGATAAATATCGCACAATATCATCTACTCGTGCTCTCCTCTTTGCAGTTATACACAAAGGATACATCCAGAAATTGGAAACTGGTAGGGTTAGAGGGCAGTGCTGGGCTCAGTACACGGGAGCCAACAGCTAATGTAGTCCTATTGGACTATATAGCGTCACAAAAGTGGGAGGAGATTGTCGACTTTGATGACCATCTTGATGACTTAAGCAAGTAAGTATACAATGCTAATATATGTGCCTAATGCACTTGTTCATCCCTAATTGATTTGGATCCAACAAATATTATGTAATTCTAATATATATGCCTAATGTATCAAATCTGCCTACTAGTTTAAAGTGATTTACTTATTAATAAGCTTGTTAACCATTTATCTTTATCCTGTTCAGTTACCGTGCCCTGCATTATTACTCAGGTGTGTGTATGTGCTCTTATGATGCCATTAAACCTTGATAGAATAGGATTAAGTACAAATTATGCATTGCAACTTAATTATTGAGGTACAAGTACAAGCACTGAACTATTTAATTTATGTATAAGATAGTAAAATATTGTTGGATCTGTATTTGGCTGGACAATGTGAGAGTTGAAGTATATCCTTCTTCCTCAAGTCTTAGAGTACTTCATAATCGTCCATTAGAGAGTGGTTATGTGAGAGTTGAAGTAGTCACCTCTATCAAAGGGGATGTCGTAGTACCTCGCCCTACTGAAGAGGTTGGTACAGTCAGTGAGGCCATAGGACAATTTATTGCTTGGCCTGAATCACTTGTGATTCCCATTGAGGTAAGTGCAAAATCTTTTACATAAATGCATTCTCATTTCTTAATTTTTCATATATTTCCTGAAGTTTTCTTTTTCTTTGTTAAATTAACAAGGATCTGGAACAACCTGAAAATAATATAATAATGAAAGAAAAGAGCAAGGGAAAGTCACTTACTTATGAATCTGTCATTGGGCCGGGTGAAGCTGAATCAAAACCGAGTTCATTGGAAAAATATGAATGGATATTAGATTATTTCTAGTGGAAATGCGCTGCGGAAAATCAAACTTCATGATGAAGTTTTTCATTATGACCATCCGGGGATTGAAATTGGGAAGGAGGAGATTCAAAGATGGCTTGATAGGAAAGAGGTTGGAATTATTCATATGTTATTATATATCAGGTTAGTAGCAATATTATCTTGTTTTTCATTATGTTTTTGTCAATTGTTTCAAATGTATAAACATGTTCATATTTCTTGTAGATATTTATTTGACAATCATTGCAAAGGTGTCAATGACATGATCAAATTTCTTTATCCTACTCAAATTTCTCCATTGGCTCAAAGCATTGAACAAATGGCTACTTACATTGCAAAGTCTATGGAAGGAGATGTTAAGAATAACATATTTGTGGCACCCTACCATTTTAGGTAACCATCCCTTATATTTTTTTATAACTTTTGTCAGTTAAATTAAATGATCATATATTTTTAGGTATCATTGGGTGTTGATATTGATGAATCCTCAACTGGGTCATGCTTATTGGGTTGATTCACAACTTGGAAAAATTGAGAAGGATGCGGAGTCATTGGTTACATTGTAAGTATTTGTTTGATATGTCGAGTATGATTCTTGCAGTATTCCTTATAGAAGTAATTGCGTCTGTTGTAAACAGGAACTATAAATTGAAATATGCCAAGTTGGGTAGGAAAACACCACGAAAAGAAACTTTGTGGCATAAAGTTAAGGTAAATTTACTGATTTTCTAAACTTGTTTGTAGTTGAGTTAGAATTTCCTAATTAAAGTGTTACATGTATGAATACATCATTCTTTCGATACATTTTCCAATCTTATACAATTATTTGTGTATGACTTACAATGTCATCGTCAGAAGAATGCGATTGATTGTGGATACTATGTTTTGAAGTTTATGAAAGATCTTATACTTTACCAAAAAAACTGTTATGTAATTCCCATTAATGTAAGGCTTTTTTAATATGTAATTGTTTGTCTTTGATAAATAAGGTTTACTCTAACTAAATATCATGTTGTATATATTTATAGTGGTATGATGACCGATCTTCCTACACAAATGAAGATGTTGATGAAATTCGACGGGAGTGGTTTGATTATTTCCTAAGTCTTATGTAGGTATGAAGTTCTATTTACCTATTGCTTGTAGTTTGAATTTATTAATAACACCTAATAAGTCATTCTACTTTTTGTTTGATATATATATTTTTGTCCTTTAATTTCTGCAAAGCATTGTAGGAAGTTGATATATATTAGCTGATTGCGTAAAGGATTGTCATGCAGGCGTGTTTGTCGAATGGAAAGTTGTCAACAGAGATGAAGAATCACAAGTGGTATTGCTAGAAGGCGTAGAATATATCAGTTGTTTTCTTTCAGTATGGGTTAAGTTGTGAACTTCTTTTGGGAGTCCTTTGCTAAATTATATGAAGAATGATATTGTAACTCAAGTGTTTTGGATCTATATATATTATCTGGCTATCAATTATAAATGTTTCTATTCTCTAGTGTGAGTTAAATATTGGTATAATGCAGCAAAATACAGGGTACGCATTCAAATAGGCAATATTTATTAAATATTTGCGGGAAAATAATTTAATACTATATAGCCCGGACATTATAAGTCCGAGCTATATATGCCTATTAGGACAAACCTTTTATCCCGGATATGAAAAACATACAGCCCGGACAGGAGAAAAAATTAAATTGGAAAATTTTGACTTTTTAGCCCAGACATGTATTGTACAAGCCCGGGTTATTAAGTGAAGTTCAACTTCAAAATTTTGGACTTTTTAGCCCGGACATGTATTATACACATCCGGGCTATTAAGTGAAGTTCAACTTGAAAATTTTGGACTTTTTAGCCCGGACATGTATTAAACACATCCGGGCTATTAAGTGAAGTTCAACCGGGAAATTATGTGAAGATTATAGCCCGGGTGTGTGACAATGGGTCCGGGCTATTTGGTCTATTATCACACCAATCATTAGCCCGGACCCTTTTTAGCTATATCCGGGCTATATAATGGAAAACGCCCGGGCTAAAAAGCGTTTTTTGTAGTAGTGTTTAGTAAACGGTTCCGCTAGGTTGTCAGTCGATTTGATATAATCTATTGAGATTACACCGTTCGAGAGTAGTTGTCTAATGGTTTTGTGTCGTCTTCTTATATGACGTGACTTACCATTGTACAAACGACTCAGTGCCCGTGCTATAGCCGATTGACTGTCATAGTGTACACATAATGCTGGCACTAGTTTATCCCACATCGGGATATCTTCCAAAAAATTCCAAAGCCATTCAGCTTCCTCTGCTGCTTTGTCCAAAGCAATGAACTCAGACTCCATAGTGGATCTGGCCAACAATGTTTGTTTGGAAGATTTCCATGATGCTGCTGCACCACCAAGTGTAAATACATATCCACTTGTGGATTTTGAGTTTCTAGAATCTGATATCCAGTTTGCATCACTATATCCTTCCAGAATTGCTGGGTATTTGCCATAGTGCAGCCCATAACTTTGGATATATCGCAAGTAGTTCAATACTCTAGTTATCCCTTTCCAGTGTTTGTGTCCTGGATTACTTGTGTAGCGACTTAGTACATTTACTGAGTGCGCCAAGTCAGATCTTGTGCAATTGATCAAGTACATGGGACTTCCAATCACACGTGCATACTCCAATTGTGACACTGCATCCCCCGAGTTCTTAGTCAAGTGGAGATGAGGGTCCATAAGACTCTTTGCAGTCCCACTTGAGTAGTTCTTGAATCTCTCAAGTACTTTTTCAGCATAGTGAGCTTGAGACAGGATAATTCCTTCAGAATGTCTAGTGATTTTGATCCCTAGTATCACATTTGCTAGTCCCAAGTCTTTCATGTCAAACTTCCCACTAAGCATGTTCTTAGTTTGATTGATCATGTCTTTATTGCTTCCAATAATGAGCATGTCATCTACGTACAAACACAACAAAATGTATCCATTTGGAGTATTTTTGAAGTAGATGCATTTGTCATATTCATTTATGCTGAAACCATTTGACATCATTACATTGTCAAATTTTTCATGCCACTGTTTTGGAGCTTGTTTGAGTCCATATAAGGACTTGACAAGTCTGCACACCTTGTGTTCCTGTCCAGGGACAACATAACCCTCAAGTTGTTTCATATATATCTCCTCTTCTAATTCTCCGTTTAGAAAGGCAGTTTTCACATCCATTTGATGGATTTTGAGGTTTCGTAATGCTGCTATTGCTATTAGCATTCTGAGTGAAGTTATTCTCGTAACAGGAGAATAAGTGTCAAAGAAATCCAAGCCCTCTTTTTATCGGAATCCTTACACCACAAGCCTAGCCTTGTGCTTCTCTATTGAGCCATCGGTTTTCAATTTTGTTTTGAAAATCCATTTGCATCCAAGTGCTTTACACCCTTGTGGAAAATCGACTAACTCCCATGTATGGTTTTGCATAATGGAGTATATTTCGCTTTTGACTACTTCCTTCCATGAAGGTGCATCAGGTGTAGACATGACTTCTTTGAATGTTCTAGGCTCATTCTCTAAAAGAAAGGCCGTTATGAACTCATGCCCAAAGGATTTCTCCTTTCGAGCTCTTTTGCTTTGTCTAGGTTCATCTTTTTCCTCTTCTGTTTCATTTACAGAAGTGCCTGCTTCTCTTTGTTCACGAGTTCATTTCGGATGTTCTTTATCCTTGCATGGAAACACATGTTCAAAGAAGGACGCATTCCTTGATTCCATTATTGTATTTGCATGTATGTCTGGTATGTCTGATTTATATACCAGAAACCGATAAGCACTACTGTTGTGTGCATATCCTATGAAAATACAATTAACGGTCTTAGGTCCGATTGTGACCTTTTTAGGAGGTGGTACTGCCACTTTTGCTAGGCACCCCCACACTTTGAGGTATTTGTATGATGGTACGCTACCTTTCCAAAGTTCGTATGGCGTCTTGCCAGTAACCTTATGCGGTATCTTGTTAAGGATATAATTGGTGGTAAGCAGCGCTTCCTCCCACATGTTATGGGGTAACCCAGATTCCTGCAACATTGCATTCATCATCTCTTTCAGAGTTCGGTTCTTTCGTTTCGTAACTCCGTTAGATTCTGGTGAGTAGGGAGCAGTTGTTTGATGAATGATCCCGTGTTCTCTTCAGAACGTGTTGAAAGGTTCATCATACTCGCCTCCTCTATCACTTCAGATTATTTTTATGGTTTTGCTAAGTTGGTTTTCAACTTCCAACTTGTATTCCTTGAATTTTTCCAAGGTCTCATCCTTGCTTCTTAACAAGTATACATAACAGTATTTTGTGCAATCATCGATAAAGATCACGAAATACTTTTTACCGCCTCGAGTTTGCACAAATTTTAAATCACACAGATCTGTGTGTATTAAACCTAGAGGTTCGGTTGTTCTCTCTACATGTGGAGATGTCGTTTTTGTGAGTTTGGCCTGTACGCATACTTCACATTTGTCTTTACTTGATTTGCATTTTGGAATCAGGTTCATGTTAATTAGTCTTTGTATAGACTTGTAATTCACATGCCCTAATCGTCCATGCCAAATATTAAAAGACTCAACAACATAAGCAATATGATTATTCTTATTCATTGAAACATTGGATACAACAGATTTTGGGATGACTGTCATTATATTTAATTCGACCAGTCCATCCTTTACATATCCCTTTCCCAAATAAACCCCATTCTTAGAGAGAACTAGCTTGTCAGACACGAACTTCACCGCGAAGCCGTTCTTGCTCAGCAAAGTGCCAGAGATCAGATTCTTCCTTATTTCTGGCACATGCATGACATTGTTGAGAGTCAGCTCCTTCTAGGAAGTCAGCTTCAACACCAATTTTCCATGACCTTCTACCTTGGATGTGGACGAGTTCCTCATAAATAGATGCTCGTCGCTCTTGCTCTGTTGATAAGTGGTGAACATTCCCCTGTCAAAGAAGATATGTCTGGTAGCACCTGTATCTTACCACCATTCCCTTGGGTTGCTTCCAACCATGTTGACTTCAGACACTACAACACACAGATCTGCATCCGAGAGCCTGCCTTCAGTCATGTTGACTTGGGATTTCCCCTTGTCCTTGCACGGATCAGCCTTGCTTCGACATTCGTCAGCCTTGTGACCCATTTTTCCACATTTGTGGCATTTCCCACTGAACTTCTTAGTTGGTTGCTTCTTGAAGTTGTTGGAGCTTTGGGGTTGGAACTTTCGTTTCTTCCCTTTGTCCTTGTGCTAAGCCAAGTTAGCCTTTTGTTCAACAGGCTGAACCCCATCTGCTTTGCGGTTGGTTGACTCAATCCGCAGCCTGACAATCAAGTCCTTGACGGTCATCGCCTTTCGCTTGTGGTTGAGGTAGTTCTTGAAATCCATCCAGCCTGGAGGGAGTTTCTCAATGAAGGCAGCCACCTGGAACGTCTCACAGATCGACGTTTTTTCAGCAATGATCTCATGCGTGAGAAGCTGCAGCTCTTCAACTTGTTCCATGATGGGCTTAGAGTCCACCATTTTGAAGTCCAGAAACTTCGCCACTGCGAACTTCTTGGAGCATGCATCCTCAGACTTGTACTTCCTCTCCAAGGCAATCCAGAGTTCCTTGGAGGTCTTGATCTTGCTGTACACATTGTACAGTGGATCTATCAGGCGACTTTGAACCCAACCTTTGCACAAAAAATCTCCATGAGTCCAGGCCTCAACGCTGACTAGGAGGTGTGGATCTGTATTATGAGGCGAAATCATAGACTTATCCTCATTCAGATACTTCTCAAGCTTCAGTGTGGTCAGGAAGAAGAACATCTTCTGCTACCATGTTTTGAAGCCAGTTCCATCGAACTTTTCTGGCATCAAGCATGCGTTTACAGCACCAGGCATATGGACTGTCGGTTGGACAACCTGATAAGCAGTCGGGTGGACAATCTGATGAGCATTAGTTCCGACCCTTGTGGCTTGCAGATTCACCGCTGGCAGGTTTACTGTTGGCAGATTCCCTGCTGGCAATCTCACTGCTGGTAGACCACTCCCAAACTGAATTTGGGGTGTCGACTCAGCAGTATGTTCATTACCGGCTCCAGCAACATTATCGACAGATTTCTCAGTCATATCAGTCATCTGTTCACATAACGCAAACCAGAAGTCAGTAGAAAAATATTACGAATGCAATTTAAAACCAAATTAAATTGCAGAAGCGAAAAAATTTTCAGAGCAGAATTCGAATTAAATCCGGAAACTCAGAAATAATTCCTGCGACAACAAGTTAGAAATCGCAAATAGAAAAAAATTCATGCGCTGTGTATAAACTCAGAAACAAAAATTTCGTTAGTACGTAATGCAGTTTAACGATTTCAGAATTAAGACTGTAGGACCTATAAATTGAAGAACCATATAGAGATTATAAACTGCATAAAAATGTGACGAAAAATTAATGCAACTACCGAACGCCGATCGGGAAAGTTCTGGCGCAGAGTCGAGACTGGATCTCTTTCCTTAATTCGGAAATCGCCCCGTATTGTGACGGTTCCGTAGCGATCCTAATCTCAGGATACAACTGCAAATAATCTTCTGAATTGCACAAACCAATGAACAGAAGTCTATGAACCAATTCTGTGTTTACTCTCGGCCTCGAAAAAGAAGAGAAATGATGAAGACGCTTTCAGTGGAGAGGATGCTGTGTTCGATGCCTTCGAATGAGATGCAGAGCTGCTCTTTTAAAGAGCCTCTGGAGTCCACTAACGAAGTGGAGAAGGTGGAGGAGTATCTGTTGCGCTTCAACAAAGTGGAGGAGAAAAGGAAGGAGGACCGAGTCTAGCGCAACTGCCCCGAATTCTCGCGCGGAATGGGTCAAAGCAGCTGTTGCTGGGGACTTCTGAATCGGCCCAAAAAAAATAGCATTGGTTGGCCAGCCCAAGCTACGTATTGGGCCCAAGCCCAATCTGACCCAACCCAACCTAACCTTGCCCAAGCCCAAGCCCAAGCTCAAGCTCCGCCCGCCCTCCTAGTCCGACGCGACTCGACTCGGCTCGACTCAGCGCGCATGTGGTCTTGATGAGCTAGGTCCTCTCTCCATTACACATGGGTGGTGACCTAAGGCCACAACCTTGGATCCATTTTTCTAGTATATATACGAGAATGTGCTCGCGTAGACGAAGCCAATGCTTCCATTTTCCGGTGTTGTCATTGGCTGGAGCCCACCAGAATTGTGCCCGAAAAAGTTATCGGCGCCACATTTTAAAAATGAGTTCCAACAGTCAATTCTGCGAACACTACTATAAGGAAGCGGTCAATAACTGCTACAATAAGTATACAAACGCTGCCTTATGTCTAATGTAGCGGTTGCTAACCGCTTCATCTGCTCGCACTGCATTAGACCTAATGAAGCGGTTTTTGTAAGCTAGTGCAGCGGTTGTGATAGCAATACAAAAACCACTTCATTTGTTAAGACAACCTCTAGTATTTATCTACTGCAGCGGTTGTGAAACACCTATTCCAGCGCTTTGTAACTTATTACAGCGGTTGTGTTTATCTATTGCAGCGGTTAGATTACCTAATGCATCGGTCATGGTTACCTATTGCAACCGTTATGATTACCTATTGCAGCGGCAATGTTTACCTTTTGCTGCGATTCTTGTAACTTTTTGTTGCGGTTGCGTTAATTAATGCAACGGTTATGATGACATAATGCAACGGTTATGGTTAACTATTGCAACCGTTGTGATTACCTATTACATCGGTTATGGTTACCTATTGCAACCATTGTGATTCTCTTTTGCAACGGTCATGGTTATCTATTTGTGCATGAATTATATATAGAGCTGTCAATTTTTTACCCGACCCGCATTTTCTGGGTTGAGACCCGACCCGAAAAATATTGGGTCAAAAGTGACCCGACCCGTTCGATCCAAAAATTTTTGGGTCGGGTCATTGACCCGTTGGGTCATTACAAATGTGTATTTATTTTATATATTAAACATTAGAATATATTTTATTATTAAAATATTATAAAATAATTTTTTTTGATTTATTATTTATTATTTTAATTAAAATATTATTTTAAAAATCATTTTATAAATTTTGGATATGGCACTCTCGACCCGCTGGGTCGACCCGAACCCGTACCTGACCCGACTTACAATCGACCCGCAAGTTTTGACCCGTAATCGACCCGACCCGTTTGACAGGTCTATTTATATATATCCATAGTATTTTTTACTGATATATACACTACTAGAAAACATGTCCATTTTAGACGTTTTGTTAACACTTTTCGACACTTAAAAGCATCGTTAGTTTCCATCTCAACGCTTTATAAAAGCATCGAGAATTTCAATGTCGAGATTGGTCGGTGCTTTTTTGCGTCGCCAATCTCGACGCTTGTTTGCGTCGAAGATGCATCCCGACGCTTTTTTGTGGTTGAGAAACCACGTAAACTAGGCGTTTTCGACGTCTAAAAGCGTCGAGAAATTCAACATTGACATTTAATCTAGACGCCAAAAAGCGTCAAAATTGTCTCTCGACGTCTAAAAGCGTCAAGAAATACAACATTGACGCTTATTCTAGACGCCAAAAAGTGTCAAAATTGTCGCTCAATACCCAACAGATTTTCATGACAACAAAAAACGTCGATATATTACTTGGCGCCAAGACCGTACTAGTATGTCTAGACGGGAAAAAAGCGTCGAGTTTTTATCAAAATAAAGAAAAAAAACATAATAATATGATACAAATTAGTTACTATACAGTCAAACATAAAATTTTACGTTTATGTTTCGTGAAGCAAAATATAGTTAATTCGTCGTATTTCTATTCATTTGTACAACAAAAGAAAGATCTAAAACATAAACAAAAACAAAGGCAAAAACAGTGCTAACCAACACTTATATCCAACTAAACAGTGCTAACTAACACTTATATTCAACTAAATAGTGCTAACCAATACTTATATCCAACTAAGTACCTAACAAATATGGCAACTAGAAATATCAATCAAGATGAACTATCCAAAAAGCTGATGATCCAACTAAGTATTTAACTAATGGCAACCAGAAATGTCAAACTTACAAGAAAGAATATGATAAATTAGCCTAACACCATTGGATTCATATGATAAATATGATAAATTAGCCTAACACTATGTGGAAACCTTTTTCTCACTAATTTTGTCATTAGTTCTGCTTCTTTGCTCCTGCCAAGGGAGACTATACAAGCAAGAATTTCATATGAGCTCACATGATAAAGCAATGACAGTTAGTTAACAAGGGAAGCGAGAAGTGAGAATGCTCACCTACCACGTAGGAAATACATGAGAACATAGCCAAGAGACTCCAGATCATCCCTTCGTCTTTGCTCTAAATAAGGCACGATTGCATTAAAAAAAAATGAAGAAATACAAAGTTTAAACACTAATGCATCAGTAAGTAATTAGCAAAGGCTACAAAAGTGTCCAAAGGGAAATTGAAGAATACCAATGCCAAGGTGAGTGTTTATGCTAGCATATCTTGTAGTCCCAATCAAGTTTTTGTTCTCTCTGCATAAAAGTTTACAATCAGGAATCATTCATCTTTTAGAGGTAAAATGAAAAGTTACAAACATATTGATGCAAAAAAGTTTACAAAAAGATATAGCATGTACGAAAAACATAAGCTGGTCATCATGTCATTCTCAATTATCATTGAAGCTGATGTAGGACCTCTACTTGTAAGGGATATGTTGATGAGTTGAAGTATCTCTGTATTTCTTGGCAAGGCCAAAATCAATGACATAGACCTGATAGGAAATAAAACCACAAACTCAATGTCTACAAGATCTTGAAACTAAGCATCATTTCTAAAGACAATAAAGTTTAAAAAGGATGTACCTGATTGACACGTCTATCAAGGCCCATAAGGAAATTGTCTGGTTTACTATAGCTCGATGCATGAATGATTTCGAGTGAAGAAACCCAATTCGGTTAATCTGAAAAACAAAACAATAATGGTTTGTAGGTTTGTATACACTATAAAAAAAATTGAAAGCTGAAAGAAAACACATCACCTACCATTTGATCTGCAAGCATTAGAACAGTCTTCAAAGAGAGCTTCCGGCTACAAAAGTTGAATAAGTCTTCCAGACTAGGCCCAAGTAAGTCCATTACCAGAACATTATAATCTCCTTCCGTCCCAAACCATCTGACATTTGGGAACCCAACTGAAAAGTTAAGATAGATTAGCAAAAGGTCAATCCCACAAATGACATAGTGGAAGCATAGAATGTTCACAGTAAAGATTTATATAACATCTTTCACTAGCATTAAGCAGTCTACTTACTTTCTCCCTGAAGGAGCCTATACAACTTTGATTCATACAACAATTGTGGATGCTTGGTCTTAACACTTTCCTACAAATTAAGAAAAGACATGCCAGGATAAAATCTCTGTCAAAGTGTCAAGATAAATGCATCCCTCAGTCCTCACAAGTCCCAACTGATAGCAACATGTATGAGAGAGTTAATCAAAGTTCTCCAAGGAAGAGGCTCAAGCAAAGGGTGAAGTCTCGTGCAAGTTTGGAATAGTTACTGTCAATTTGGTTCTGGACAGTCTTAGGTAAAACGGCCATAACTATGGCTAGAAAATTGATCTCGTGATGATTCAAGATGCGTTGAAAAGCTGATTCAAAGATCTACAACTTTATAGTTTACGTCGAATCAAGATTCCAACAAGAAGATGGTCAAAATAGAGTTTTACTGTAAGCTGTGCCTGTCTTCCGCGACCGCGGAATAATATCCGCGACCGCGGAACGTTGTTGCTTTTCTCGGAAAATTGTGTTGCTTCTCCACGATCGCGGCGGTATTTTCCGCCGCGATCGTGGAGATCAAGTCTTGCTTCATCTTTGGATTAATTGCTAGATTAGTTGTTAGATTTTATTCCCTCATAGTTGCTTTGTCTCTTCTTTCTTCTCCTACACTTGCTTGTGTGGTTCTTTCTTGCTTGATTCGCCATCATCTCAAACCAAAAACACAGTGTGACCGTATAAACAAAAACAAACATACTATTCTCACTTTTCATCAAAAAAAACAAAAGGTTTGGGAAGACGGAAGCCTAAAAAACACAAAGAAACAAAAGATAAGGCAGAGAACGCACCATACGGTCATACTCCATCTTCTCTTCTTTCGTGTCTCTACGCAACTCTCATTGAAAAGGGCAAAAATTTTCAACTCTCTTGTGATTAATTCTGAGAAGCTTGATTTGATCTACTTGCACTTGGAAATTTGTGTGTTGTTTGGGACTTGAATTGCTAGTCTTGCTTTGTTGCCTTACGTTCAAGCCTCTCCCTCCTCACGAGCCACCCAAATTAGTACGCCCAACGGAAAATTTCTTGGTTCACTTTTGAGACAAGGACTTGGCTTGGACTTGTTCTTTTGCTTGGTGCACCTTACTGCTTGTGGTATATACTTCGTATAGGTACTATGGAGGTTCCTACGACAAGCTACTCTCCTTCTACGAGCAACCGCAGCCCCGGACAGATGGACTTCGTCTTTGAGCGAATTGCCGCCCTTCGTGCACTGAGTGCAGCTCACGATCGCCAACTCGCCGCGCAGGCTGCCGTGCTTGCCCACCTTCGTCGAACCATAAGTGACATGAACTCTACGGGCCACCGCAGCCCCCAACACATGGCCTCCATCTGTGCGCGAATTGACCAACTTCAAGCTTCGCATGCCGCGCTGACTGCCAAGCTTGCGCAACATCGTCTGGCCATGAGTGACTTCAGGTTGACCACGACTGACCCAATGTCGAACACCTTCGGCTATGAGTCTTTTGACGAGGACACCTACGCAGCCGGCCCGGCATTTGAGTAAAAAAAAAAGTTGATGCGAACAACCCCTGAAGTGTTGTCTGCAACGCAGGATCTTTGATTCCTCAAGCTTGAATTCAATTCCTTCTCTTCCGTAGCCAAAGTGATGGCTTTCCTAGGGCTAAAGAGATAGCCTTCAAACGCGTCAAAGAGATGACGGAGAGATCAAAGAGATGATCTTGAAACACCGAAGAGACGATGTATGAATTGCTCGAAGCGACGAGCTACGGGATAGACGATCCGTGGGATCGAAGAGTTGACGTTAGAACTCAAGGGAAGGAGCGTACTCAACTTTACTACTCAAATTCAACGTGAAGATTACAAACCAGGATTCCAGGGTTTATATAGCAACAAAGATAATAATAAAAATATAAGAAAACTTCGGAAATAAAGACGTCTAAATGAGGGCGCAGGCTCGTTTCCGCGGTCGCGGAAAATCATTGGAATAAAAAGGTCGAGGCAAATCCGCGGTCGCGGAAATACTTCCGCGATCGCGGAAAATGATTGGAATTAACAGGTCGAGGCAAATCTGCGATCGCGGAAAATACCGCCGCGATCGCGGAGAAGCAACACAATTTTCCGAGAAAAGCAACAACGTTCCGCGGTCGCGGATATTATTCCGCGGTCGCGGAAGACAGGCACAACTCACAGTAAAACTCGATTTTGACCATCTTTTTGTTGGAATCTTGATTCGACGTAAACTATGAAGTTGTAGATCTTTGAATCAGCTTTCCAACGCATCTTGAATCATCACGAGATCAATTTTCTAGTCATAGTTATGGCCGTTTTACCGAAGACTGTCCAAAACCAAATTGATAGTAACTATTCCGAACTTGCACGAGATTTCACCCTTTGCTTGAGCCTCTTCCTTGGAGGCCTTTGATTAACTCTCCCATGCATGTTGCTATCACCAACCATAAAATGTAAGAATGGGGGACTATGAAAAAAAGAATATGCTGCTAGTACGAACAGAAGCCACGGCCTAAGAAGAAAAAACAAGCTAGGCATAGTTTTTGCTGTATAATAAAACATATAGCTAGTAAGAGAATGAATGTTCATTCATAATGCCTCGATTAATTATAATGTCAAACACCAATTTTATATTCCTCAAAACCACAAGCTCTACTTCAGAGTTTGTTCATTCATAATGTCTAGACAAAACATTTTTATAAGTTGAAGAATTTTTGAGATTGATAAAGCTAGAAAACCATTTTTCCTACACAAAACAAAGGAATCAGACAAAACCTTTTTACCCCCTATCATCTATATATAAGTTGAAGAATTTTTGAGATTGATAAAGATAGACAAAGGAAGTGCAAACTTCAATTATTGAACTACAAAAGAGCACCAAAATCATCCACTACAGCACAACATACAATGTTTAACAAATTGACAATTAGGTGTGTCTTGTCGGTTCGAGCTTGAAATTATCCAAAAGAACAAAGTGACTAGATGAAAACATCAGATTCACATAAACGTTTCTGACTTTGCCACTAACAAACAAAGCCTTCCTTAAGCTAAAACAGATTATCATACAAAAAAGACCCATCTATACCCAACCACCAGTGAAACCACATAAACACACAGATCAATAATAATCACTATAATAATAATAATAATAATCAACTAAAGAAAGAGAGAAAATATCAGGAATGTATTCTTGTATTGCTCTAATCATTTGGCCATGACTTGATTCATTAGGAGACCTTGCACTTATCACATGTCGAGGCCAAGACCACATATTGTACCAGTCGATGTGATTATATAGAAGAGTCTAAAATATCATGAATGTATCCTTGTACTGCTCTAATGGCTTCATGTACAGATGCCAAACACAAGGTTGTAGATTTTTCATTATAAACAACTAAACTATATACAAAGTTGAGTTCATCAAGGCCATAGAAGATCTTAATCAGTGAACCAAACAAACTAATTACTTTATAACTAGCCAACCCAAGAAACTGATTAGTGATTGCTTGTACCTAACCGAACAATAATTAAAATTGATTTCTTTAACAATATAAATCTCCCTTCAATCCAGGAAGAGAACAACTAAATCAAATTAAGCCGTGATTTAACCTAGCACCCAGCTCACGGGTCTAACTAAAATCAGTACCAAACAAACTCAAACGAGAGTAACTAATCAAATGTCTTGATCAAACTTCAATCTCGACACTCAAACATTCAAAATTTTGCATTGCGTTGTTATGCCATAAACAGAATTGGGTTTCTTCACTAGAAATCATTCCTGCATCGAGATTACTGATGCAAATTGATATGGATTCTTCCATGTTGATTAAAATACATATATTTAACGAGGCCATGGTAAAAGATGAACTTGATGGCCTGCAGAGTTCGCACCTTCCTCTCCGAGTCAACAGTATAGCGTATTTTCCGTTCCTTCGAACGTGCAACAGATGGCCTGTTTACAAGAATTCTGCACTCCAAAAGGGAAATGTTCATATATTATTAAAAGAGACTAATATTAAGGATGATCAAGTCAACTAACGCACATTCGATCAACTTCTGCATCGGTTGTTTACACCAGTATACATTGGGAATAACTAATCTAAGTGCCATTAGTTAAAAACTAGAGATCTGTATTAAGCACATACAAGTATTTTGGAAGAGTAGATTCAGAAGCAATCATGTTTTCATCATGTGGACACTCCACAAAAAAGAAACTCAAACATAACATATTAGTCTTAATAAACACAATCCTCTGTTCAAATCAATTAAACCCAAATAATCATGAATGAAGGAACCTTTCTGAAACAAAATGTAAACAACTTGAAACACAAATTCAAGAGGAATTCATTAATAGCAGAGCAAGGCCAAAGAGATGGTGATACTGGCGGAGAGAATGAGACAAAAACTATTGTCGGGTTCAAATAATCATACAAATTGGGAACTTGTAAAAAACTACTGCATGCTTAAGGAAATGATTTTGTTATATTGAAACAACTTATATTCTCAATTTTCTACGGTCTACATCATCTAGACATTAATATTTTTAGGAGATGTGGAGGGTATATGCCATAATAATTTTGTAAGACCTATGCAATTAAGTCTAGATGTCCAAGGATCCAAGCAACCCACATGAAAATTCAAGTCATTAAATGTGTCTCTATTAGTGGTAGGTAATGTATCAATATTTTTTTCCAGCAAAAATCAGTAAACTTCCATTGATGAGAATCAGTGAATAACAACTCCTTCAGTTCAGCAGGAAAACAAGTACCAGAAAAACAATCTCACTCATGAAAGAAATTTGCAGGAGGAGAAGAAAGAAATTGCATCTGAGTAACGTCACATTTGCCAATCTCACTCATGTATTTTGCTGCTTTGTTACTATCCGCATGAAGCATTTTTATGATTTTGTGATCCTTTAGCTGTATTCCATAATTGAGCTTATTGCAAGCCATGAGACCTCCTAATTGAAGCAGAATGCAGCACTTCAAGTCATTTGGAAAATTCTTTTTGAATAACTCTGATATTGATCTTTAATCAAATGATTGATCTTTTTTGAATAACTCTGATATTTGAAACACTACCTGAATCCATTTCCCCACACTAGCATACATAGCCTGTTTAGTATAAAAGTTAATGATGGTTAACAACTAACAATCAAATGAATTGTTTGTTTCTAATTTCTGATCTATATCAAGGATGAAAAACCCTATACGAAAGAAGAGTTCAATGGCTTCAAAACTAACATGGGAAACTCATACAACAAATATAAGCAAACTACCATTCACACAAACTTGTCCTCAACCAGGGTAAAGTTTCATTCATAAATAGCATTCAGTTCGGGCATTTATCTAATTCATGAAGTAATAGCTTAAGGAAATAAATTCTAACATACCACATGAAGATCTACAAAAAGTTGGAAACTTGTATAATATTAAGCTAAGATTCCAGTCAAGTGGCGTGATGATGATGTGAAAGGAAATTTATGCAGACTGGAAAAGCATATAGACAATGATTGGAAACTTGAGCGTGTTCACAAAAAGTAGTAGCATCTACAACTTTTACGTGGATAACTCACACTCACGGTATTATAACTATTTGTTGCAGCCTTGCTATGGAGCATCAGCAATAAAAACAACAGATAAAACAAACTAACGTGCACCTCATTTAAACAACAAATAAAATAGCAGATGAGCAAGCTGGTGAGGCACACGCCCAACACTTCACCAGCCAACATGTATAGATCATCACCTAGGCTTTGTTGATATATAGTACCCTTTTCATTTTGCATTTCCCCCCTTGCTTCTCTTTTCTTTCCTTTTCATCATTTTTACATAATTTTTAAGCAAGTTTGTAAATGCAAGTGTTGATTTGAGAGTGAAATTCCCTGTACATATTACAAAGTGATCAAATTATCTGTAATATGTCAGTCAATCTACCTCTATTTTTATTTTATTTTTTGAGACAATGTGAAGTACAACTTGTAATTAAGCAACTGTTTAATTTCACAAACTTAGAGTAAAAGCCAAAAGCCACATATTCACTTTATGTACCTATTATATTCTTACTCCATATATAGTTGGTCACCTGTATACTGATCAAATCTGTTCAAAGTGCTTAATTGTTTTTTCTGGTTTAAAAATAAACACTTCAATACTAGATTAATCAGTAGAAGATGAGGTCATAGCTTGCTGCACCTTGGTTTAAAAAAAGACACTTTAGTAGAAGAAGCGGGAAGCATGTAAACCTTTCAGTAACAAAAAGGTTTACATGCTTCCCTTCAAGAATCAAGCTAAGGACCAGTTCATACAAGGAAAGAGAGACAATAGAGAATGATCTCTGAACAAGTCTTAACAAAAATGAAGAAAGGAGAAAGGTGACAACAAGAAGAGTAAAAGATTACAATAGAGCTGAAAAGTAGGCCATCCAAATGGTGGTCACCATTTAGATTTGAACGTCTTGCAAGACAAAAGAAAGGGATAAATGATTGCCCAAGATGAAAGAAAGTGTTTGCCTACCAAAAAAGCTATCCAAAAATTCCAAAACTGGACCTCAAGATAACCCCCGGATCCTATCTGAATTGTTTAATTGGCAAGAATAGATGCTACAACTTTTAAGTTTTCTTGCAAATTGTATCTAAATGTGTATATGTTTTTCCAGCCTGCAGAAATTCCTAGAACATGTTCACCTATGCTGGTAGTTAGGTGGAGCTTTTGGTCTGGAAATCCTTTGGATCTCTATGTCCATTAACTTGTGTTATATTCCTGGGGAGTTGTGTGCTAGCATTGGAATTCTTTTAAGATCTCTATCAATAGGCACATGCATTCAGCAACCATGAACAAAAAAATTCAGCAAGCAACAATATTAATATGTACCATTCTTTAGTTGTATTCTGAGTTTTCTTGATGTATGCAATTTCTCTCACATCAAGTAACAAAAAAATTTAGCAGCCTAGAAGAGAAAGCAGAATGGGTCTTCGACAAGCTAAAAGGTAATGTATATGTCATTACAGAGCTACTTACACTTGGAAGACGAAAGAAAACGCTCAGCTCGGTTTGTTGACAAGGAAGCCGCTGAAGAGTCTAGCAATCGACTTGAGCACCAAATCGGGGAACTAATCTGCTTAAAGAGTGAAACCTTGTTGTACTAGAAGTGGAAAGCAATGGAGGAGTGAAAGAGAAAGCAAATAACAAACGAGGAGGCAACAAAAGCAAATATGATGGCAAAAAATACCTTGTAAGCTATCGACTCAATTCGACTTGAGCACCAAATTGGGGATTCTCCTTCGACAGACGAGCAACACCCTAACCATCCATTCCAAGTAACGTTCGTCAAATTTGAGAAGCAAAAAACCTTAATCGATTGAAATCTCCTTCCAAATTTAGAGCATGAAAAAACCTAGTTTTGGGGGAGAAATTCCATCGCCGCAACGTATTTTGCTTTCGTCTAGGTTTAATATTTTTTGGCCGGGGAAGAAATAATAAGGCGGGGATAATTAGAAGCGCCCCATATAGAAGCGCTGTAATAGAGTTATTTTTCAATTTTATACACCGTTGCATTAGATACATAAAACCACTTCATTAGATTTTATTAATAAAATCGCAGCAAAAGACGCTGTGTTTGAGTAAAACACTATACCGAACCGCTGCAATACCCTAAACCGCTACAAACAACCGCTTCAATAGGACAACCGCTATCCTAAACCGTTGCCTATTTCTTAAACGCTGTAATTAACCGTTTCATTTGTTCAAAATTGTAGTAGTGGAAACATCTACATGTATGAACTATTTTGCATGATAACCCTCAACTTTTTAAGATTGCCGTCACATACCCAATCATTAAATTCTGGTAAAATTCTGATAAGCACTACTTTGTAGGGCTTAACTAAGAGTTATTAGAGGGTTTTATTGGTGTCATTCAGGTAGATTTAGACACATTCATGTGCATGGTGTTTGGGGGCGAAGATTGGTGTTTTGGTGGTGTTTTGAGCTTATTGGAGTACATTTGAAGATTCGGGATATGGAGTCACCAATGAGTATGGAGTTAGAGAGGAGAAGTGTGGATTTTGTGGTCTGGAGAAGCAAATTGAAGATATCCAGAGGAAGAGAAGTTGACCACTGAGGAGACGAAGAAGAACCAGGAGAGAGTCCACACGAGAGTAGAAGAACAATGTGCTGAATTCAATTGATTCGTTCTCTCTACTCAGATGTCCAAATGCAGTGATTCCAATTCGAGGAGTTAGATCTTGAAGTCTACTACAAGTCCCCAAAATATGAGCGCAATCCGAGTTGGGAATCAAAATGTATTAAGTTTTTACGAAAGTGGTGCAGAAGCTGAAAATCGAGCATTAACCGCGATCGCGGGTCTTGGGCCGCGATCGCGGGTCATCAGCGCCGAAAGCTGCGTCTTTTCCTGAGCTTATCTTTTCAGATTTCTTTTTCCCTTTTTCTTATTTTTAATTTAGTTAGTTTCTTAATGGACTAGGTCATTTTGTTAGAGCCCTATAAATACTTTCTTTTAGCATTAGGGTTGAAATCTTCCACACTTTAGTTGCAATTTTCATTCATCGTTGTTTTCTTTTCCTTTGAAGTTTTCACCATGTCTATGAGGAGCTAAGCCTCTTTGGCTTAGTCCGGTAATGGAAGCATGAGTTTATTCATCTGGTTGTGAGGTTTTGTTCCTATCTATTTATTCCTATTGAGTTATATTATCTCTTCTAAGCTTATTCCATTGGATTTCATTAATTGCACTAGCCCGCGCAACTAGTTGTTATTAGTGATTTTCATATTGCTAGGATTAGGAAACTGTTGGGCTAACGTCCTATTCTGCTGTAGCAACTACAATTTACATGCTCTGGTTGAAATTGTTCTATTGTAGGGAGAGATAATTACATGGTAAATGCATCTGAGCGAGCGTTCTGTGTATCCTGGTTAATTCTTATATGCATTGCTGCCTTTGGGTTGAACCTTTAGTGGTACTAGGGTTATTCATTGGTAAGGGTTCTTTGTGGAAGGTTTCCCTATGAATTTACATAAGATCGGGACAGGAATAACCGAATAGGAAGATAGGACTTAATCTATGAACAACCTTTGAATGACTTATGTGGACATTACTTGGCTAAGTGTTTTTCTCTCTTGATATTTCATCCATTCTACTTTGTTTCGTTTGTTTTGTTTGCAACCAACCAACTACAAAACCCCTCTCTTGTTACTATTGCATGCGAACAACACATAGATTAATCCCTTCCTCCATGTGGATTCGACCCTTGCTTGCCCTAACTACTTGTTTAGGTTTGCTAGGATTTATTTGATTAGGTGATACGACGACTACCCCCCCTTATCAAATTGGCGCCGTTGCCGAGGAGGCAAGGCTTGATTTTCCTATGTGTTTGTTTGTGTGCGTGTTACTTTGGTGTGGACCTATCTTACGGTCTACACCAGTGCTACTAATTTTTGTTTTTCCTTTTTGCTTTTGATAAAGATATGAGTTTTTGGGGAGATCCACGAGATGACCTATACTCCTACTCATTCTCCCCAGAGAGGGGATATCACCCCTATTCGAGTGTAGCAGGACCAATCAGATCCTGCAGAATCTGTCACGCAATGCTGCACATCATCGATGATTGTCCAGGACTTCCCTCATTCGCAGCTACAATAAATGCACGAAGAGGTGTTGACTCGCATGGGCCGAGACATGAGCCATACTCACACCAACAACAGTTCAGTCTGTATGGAAAGCAACCACCGTACATGCAACCATATTCATATGGAGTCCAAGGACATAACGCAAGTTTGTATGTTCCCGGTGCAGACGCACTCAACACTTTGACGCAAAGCATTGTAACCCTGGCTCAGAACATGTCCTCAATGAATACAATGATGGTTCAGAATGTTCCTTTGTTGGGAAAAATAGTAGAAATGGTAGCCCAACAGCAGCAAGAGGCGACCCCCAGTATCCAGAGCCGGCTGAACCAACTGAATCAAGTATTGATGAAGTTGAAGTCCGAAATATCTCAAGTCCCTGTAGCAGAAAATACACAAGAGACTGTCTGTGCTGTGCCACTGAGGTGCGGGGCTGAGAACGAGGCTAAAAGGGTCGCTGAGGAGGAAGTCCAGGAGAGTATGGAGGTACCTCATGAAGAAAAAGAGGTCGAGAGCGAGAAAGAAGCCGACGAACAGGAACCGCGATCGCGACCTACCAACCGCGATCGCGGCTCCTTCGCTGAATTAAATTGGCCAGAAGTCGAGAGTAAACCGCGACCGCGGTCCGAAGACCGCGATCGCGGCCTGATCACTGTGGGAAATCTCGAGGATTTGACATCACCGCGACCGCGACCTACCAACCGCGATCGCGGTTCTTCCCCAGAAGCGGCTGTTCCTCCCGAAATCGTTCCCGACCCTCTCAAAGATGCCTATGATGAGTATGTGCATCTAAACTCTCTCCCACTTGTCTTGCTGGACCCCGTTACACCCTTCCCTGTGGCTCTAAAGGACACCAGAATGGTGAAGAACAACAAAGGTTTATTTGACACCTTCAGTAGCCGCAAGGCGAACGTTCCTCTGGTCGCTCTGGCATACAACACCCCTCGTTGCCCAGAATATTTAAGGGTGTTGGGCAACATCAAGAAGAAGCCAAAAGGGAGGCACAAAAAGGAAGCATTGATCCAAGTGGCTGATTTTTATACGCTGGGCACGGGGCAGGACATACATGCAGCCCCTGAGATGCTGGGCAGACCATTTCTGAAGATGGCAAGTGCATTAATAGATATGAACAACACTCCATCCATCACGAAGTGCAGGAGACTGGGTGCAATGCTCAATATGGAGCATATAAAGAGGCATCCGCCTGATCCAGGCCCCAGGAGTTCAGTTGTTGTGAGCAACCCTAGTTGAGGAGGATGAGTAGTATGTCAAGCCATGACAATAACTAAGGCGCTGTCCGGGAGGTAACCCGAGGTATGTATTTTTTTCCTTTGTCTTTCTTTCTTTGTTCTCGCATTATTTTGGTGTGTTTTCGCTTTGTTTTTGTTTTTGTTTTTGTTTTCGACTACACCACGCAGGAAAGCCGAGAAGAAATCGCGGCCGTGGCATAACACCCGCGATCGCGGCCGGAGAAAGTCGAGCAAAAACCGCGATCGCGGCACAAAACCCGCGATCGCGGGCCCACGGCACGCCGCGAAATAGGGTTAGTAAAAAAACAAAATAAAAAAAAACAAACCGCGATCGCGGGTAGCCGGGTACTGTTCACCCGCGATCGTGGGGTTACTGCGCATCGGTAAAAAAAAAAAAAGTCGTACGTTACCCGCGATCGCGTCCTTCACTGCCGCGATCGCGGTTCCTCCACGGTGTTCCTGCCATGGCGATTTTTCCACGGCGGTTCATTCATGGCGGTTCTGAGGCGGTCTTTCTTCATCATGTTCGCGAGCAACAACCGGTGTACCCTTGATCCATCCATTGTTGTTGTTCCCTGCGGTACGTCTTCACCTGTGCGTCACCACCTGTGCATACTGAGTTCGGAGTTCCAGCATTCCATGATTTATCTCTTGGGAAGTTCGACTGTTGAAGTGGTGATGAAGTTTACGGGGATCCCTACATCCCTGAGTACCTTCCTATTGACGAAGACTACCACCCCGGCGTACGCTCAGTGAGTTCTTTCTTTCTTCTCCTCAAATTTTTCTTTGTCTTCCATACATTGAGGACAATGCATGATTCAGCATTATCCATTGTTCGCATTCCCTTTTGAAAAAATAAAAATAAAATAGAAAAAGTCAAAAAGCAAAAAAAAAAAGAAAAAAGAGACATACATGAAAATCCTAGGACAAGTCGAAAACCCGAAAGGGCGGCTTGGGTAATAAGCAGGTGGCCCGGACCAACGCTAGGCTGGGGTAAAAAGGTGTCTGAGTGACGTGAGCATATGTGAGCACATCTATGAGAAAAATACGAGTGGCTAGGATGAAAACCCGAAAGGGCTCCTAGGCAAAATGAGTGAAAAGAAGAGGAGTGATTTTAGCATCTCATTTTACCTGGAGGGGAGACATAAGAAGAGGAGACAAAAAAGGATTGTCGGGTAGGTCACTCTGGGAGGCATAAGGAGTCATAGATGGAGGCTAGGATTAGAGGTCACTTTACACCATTGGATGTCCGGGTTGAGCTTGGGGGAAGTACTCTGCTTGCCCTCAAGCTTGTTGAGTTGTGGATGTGTTGTAGATGAGATTGGTGCCAGGAGCTTGGCATGAGTTAGGTAACTCTTAGTTGGAGGATATGCTTCCTGAGACCTTGGGTGCTGCATTGGAGGAGTAGACTTTCTTTTAGTTTACTCGAGGACGAGCAAAGGTCTAAGCATGGGGGAGTTTGATAAGCACTACTTTGTAGGGCTTAACTAAGAGTTATTAGAGGGTTTTATTGGTGCCATTTGGGTAGATTTAGACACATTCATGTGCATGGTGTTTGGGGGCGAAGATTGGTGTTTTGGTGGTGTTTTGAGCTTATTGGAGTACATTTGAAGATTCGGGATATGGAGCCACCAAGGAGTATGGAGTTAGAGAGGAGAAGTGTGGATTTGGTGGTTTGGAGAAGCAAATTGAAGATATCCAGAGGAAGAGAAGTTGACCACTGAGGAGACGAAGAAGAACCAAGGAGAGAGTCCACACGAGAGTAGAAGAACAATGTGCTGAATTCAATTGATTCGTTCTCTCTACTCAGATGTCCAAATGCAGTGATTCCAATTCGAGGAGTTAGATCTTGAAGTCTACTACAAGTCCCCAAAATATGAGCGCAATCCGAGTTGGGAATCAAAAAGTATTAAGTTTTTACGAAAGTGGTGCAGAAGCTGAAAATCGAGCATTAACCGCGATCGCGGGTCTTGGGCCGCGATCGCGGGTCATCAGCGCCGAAAGCTGCGTCTTTTCCTGAGCTTATCTTTTCAGATTTCTTTTTCCCTTTTTCTTATTTTTAATTTAGTTAGTTTCTTAATGGACTAGGTCATTTTGTTAGAGTCCTATAATACTTTCTTTTAGCATTAGGGTTGAAATCTTCCACACTTTAGTTGCAATTTTCATTCATCGTTGTTTTCTTTTCCTTTGAAGTTTTCACCATGTCTATGAGGAGCTAAGCCTCTTTGGCTTAGTCCGGTAATGGAAGCATGAGTTTATTCATCTGGTTGTGAGGTTTTGTTCCTATCTATTTATTCCTATTGAGTTATATTATCTCTTCTAAGCTTATTCCATTGGATTTCATTAATTGCACTAGCCCGCGTAACTAGTTGTTATTGGTGATTTTCATATTGCTAGGATTAGGAAACTGTTGGGC
The DNA here is from genome assembly GCA_027886185.1 of Rheum nobile. Lineage (NCBI taxonomy): Eukaryota > Viridiplantae > Streptophyta > Magnoliopsida > Caryophyllales > Polygonaceae > Rheum > Rheum nobile. The sequence goes on along the minus strand of WOAB01000257.1, from coordinate 358,899 downwards.
TAACGTCCTATTCTGCTGTAGCAACTACAATTTACATGCTCTGGTTGAAATTGTTCTATTGTAGGGAGAGATAATTACTTGGTAAATGCATCTGAGCGAGCGTTCTATATATCCTGGTTAATTCTTATATGCATTGCTGCCTTTGGGTTAAACCTTTAGTGGTACTAGGGTTATTCATTGGTAAGGGTTCTTTGTGGAAGGTTTTCCTCTGAATTTACATAAGATCGGGACAAGAATAACCGAATAGGAAGATAGGACTTAATCTATGAACAACCTTTGAATGACTTATGTGGACATTACTTGGCTAAGTGTTTTTCTCTCTTGATATTTCATCCATTCTACTTTGTTTCGTTTGTTTTGTTTGCAACCAACCAACTACAAAACCCCCCTCTTGTTACTATTGCATGCGCACAACACATAGATTAATCCCTTCCTCCCTGTGGATTCGACCCTTGCTTGCCCTAACTATTTGTTTAGGTTTGCTAGGATTTATTTGATTAGGTGATACGACGACTATCCCCCCCTATCAAATTCCCATTAGTTGAGTAAAAAAAGGGATAAACAATCAAAGTCTTGATCAGTCATTTACAACAGCAATAGCCTGGGAAGGAATCAAAGAGATCAGTCAAAATAAGAGATCACAATTTATATCCATCATTAGATAGCAGAATAATCCATATATCTATGTAGAATTTCGAGCTTAATTGATCTCCATTCAACACTCCAGGGATCTCGGCGATACTCTTCTTCGTCTCCCTTCATTGGATTTCTCACGATCAGCTAGAGATCTGAACAAGATGAATTGGGCCTCGCATCTTCTTCCTTTGACATTCCTGTAACAACCTGGAAAATGGGCTTTCCTAAGAGAAAACTCTCTGACACTCAAGTCAGAGAAGCAATCAATGAAACATGACAAGAAGAAGAAAACAAAATTCAGGACAAAAAGAGAGGAATAAAGGGTTGTAGGAATTGCCCCGGTGAGGGGATGAAGCTCAAAACACCCCGATCGGCCAGGAGCTCTCAATGGTAGGTATTTTGGGAAATGTGTGATGAGAGGCCAAAAAAGAGTCCCTTCTCCTTTCCTCTTTGGGAGATTTTATACCCTATCACTAAGTATTTCTTTTCTTGATGGGCCAAACTTTGAGGCCCAATTCCTTTTAGGCCAATCTTCCAATTCTTGCTCCCATAGCCAGCCCCCCAAGCCCTTCACTTCGCGAAGCTTAAGCGAAGGCTTGGTCACGGCAGTAACTGAATTTGCCCTTTGGTCCTCGCAAAGATATGTTGAGTCTCTTCGCGGGGAGGTAAGACGACCGACTCTTGAGTTTTCTATTTTCAAATTCCAAAGTTCCCCTTTCACAGCTATTGGCACGTTCGACTTTGCTAACGTGGCAGGTGTCTAATCGAATTTTTGTTGGTTCTGATGAGAATCGGATCGTCATTTTCTCGTGTCGATGTTGAAGAAGTCCTTTCGTAGATGTAGTCTCCCCAAATTCCCAACTTTGTATTGTTTTGGAAAATTTTAAAGAAGACAAAGTGAAACACAATATGATTTTATTGAAAACTCGAACAAGATAGGCAATCGACGCTCAATTGGATAAACGCACCAAAAGAACCCGAAAGACAAATCAACGCCTAAGGATGAACACACAAAAAGAATTGACTTAGTTCTTCTTGATAAACTCACAAGAATGGATAGACAATCAATCACACTTGGATAAACGCACCAAAAGTGATTGAAAGAGAATCAAAATCAGTTGGGATAAACCCACCCAAAAGAAATCGACCCTAGGTTCTTGAATCCACAAGAATAGGGTCGGATATGCCCACCAACCGAAGAAAAGGAATTACTCCTAATCTGTTTGAATCACTCAACGTTTCCCAAAAATGCTTAACTCAATCTTACTGTAACAATGAAGAAAAACCCTAGCTTAAATAGGAAGAAAAAAGACTCTTCAAATGGCCAAACATTGATGATGGGAGGAGAAGATGAGGCAAACTCTCTTGATGTCACCCACTTGATTAATGTAAAGAAGACTCTTAAAGTACATGGCTTTGATTGCTTGTAAGAGAAAGAACTCGTGTCTTGAAGACACGGTAATGAGAAACCTTGATAACCTCCAAACTAGCCAAAATACTGAACGATGTTTTGAAGATCCGAGAAGTATGAAATTGACTTGATACGTTGTTCTTCTTTGGCGGTGCGGGTTCTCGGATCACATCATCCTCTCCTCCTTTGAAGAGATTCGTCCTCGAATAAGCGTGGCTTTATCGCCTTGAGGATATTTCTTCGACGATGGCTCTGATACCAAATGATGAGAATTGGATCGTCGTTGTCTCATGTCCGTGTCGAAGAAGTCCTTTCTTAGATGTAGTCTCCCTAAATTCCCAACTTTGTATTATTTTGGTCAAACTAAAAAGAAGACAAAGTGAAACACGATATGATTTTATTGAAGAACTCGAACAAGATAGGCAATCGACGCTCAATTGGATAAACACACCAAAAGAACTCGAAAGACAAATCAATGCCTAAGGATGAACACACCAAAGGAATTGACTTGGTTGTTCTTGATACACTCACAAGAACGGATAGGCAATCAATCACTCTTGGATAAATGCACCAAAAGTGATTGAAAGAGAATCGAAATCAGTTGGATAAACCCACCCAAAAGAAATCGACCCTAGGTTCTTGAATCCACAAGAACGGGGTTGGATATGCCCACAAATCGAAGAAAATGAATCACTCCTAATCTATTTGAATCACTCAAACGTTTTCCAATAATGCTTAACTCAATTTTATTCGAACAATGAAGAAAACCCTAGCTTAAATAGGAATAAAGAAGACTCTTCAAATGGCCAAACATGGATGATGGGAGGAGAAGAAGAGACAAACTCTCTTCGTGGAACCCACTTGATTAATGTAAAGAAGACTCTTGAAGTGCATGGCTTTGATTGCTTGGAAGACAAAGCACTCGTGTCTTGAAGATGCGGTAATGAGAAACCTTGATGGCCTTCAAACGAGCCAAAATACTGAACGATGTTCTAAGATCCGAGAAGTTTAAAATTGACTTGATACCTTGTTCTTCTTTGGCGGTGCGGGTTCTCGGATCACATCAAGTTCGACTTTAAAGGACAGGCCCTACATATATATATAGGGGGTTCTGGTTTCGCTTTTCACACTTATTCTTTTTATCCAATCGTTGCTTCATCTTCTCTTTCTTCAAACACACTTTCCTTCTCTTTTCATGTCCTCTAACGCTGATGTTCTAGACCCTTCATACTACGTTAACTTCATCTTCTATTTTCTCTCTTTCTTGGTTACTTTACTAGCATCCCTCTACTTGCTTTTTCCATTGCTCCAAATCACATTTTGGTGTCTTCTTCTTCTGGTTGGACTTTTTTGGCGGAGCAATTCACTTCCGGTGACCGCCCCTCCGACTTCTTGTGTTTAGGTACTTCTCTTGCGACATCTCTCAATTGTTTTGACCTAATTTGGTACCTTTGCGTTGCTGTTTCTTTTCTTATTTGTTGTCAGAGAGTTTTTTACTCTCTTTTTATCCCTCTATAACTGGATTTCTTACACAATTTTCAACTTGTTTGATCTCATATGTATTCTCATGTGGGATTTTTTGCCACTTTTTTCCCATGCCTAGACGCGTTGTTATGAGTGACCCTGAGGATTCCGACGGTCATTCCTCTTCCATTCCCTTAGGAGATCTCCGTTCTAAACAACAACCTGACATAACACCTATCGCTAATCCTCCACCAGAAATGGTTGGGGAATCTTTACCCACACCGTCCACTTTGCATAGAAATCTCTCCACGTGACCCGCTCCCCGTGAAGCCGGTCCTTCGCATAGTTTGCCCGGGCTAGTCAGACCTCACATTTGTAAGAAAAAGGTTCCAAGGCTTCCCTTCAGGAAGGATTCCAACTTCAGGGAGGGGCATGGGGAGGAGACTCTCCTTACCAGGGTCGATCTAAGGAGGATCGCATGGGAATTTCCTTTCCCTAAAGGGTGTATCTTGGCACTGCCTGAGGATGGGTATGTATGCCTTCACTCCTTCCCGAATTTATGGCTATCAGTCATCCGGCTTTGGAGGCATGTTTTCGTGTACCTATGCCTCAACCAACTATTCACTTGTTGAATGCTATGGAGGTGAGCCCCATCCAAATTCATCCCAATGCTTGGACAAACCTGAGCTGCTTCTACCTCTGTTGTCATTAGATGGGGTTGACTCCTTGTCTTGAGTCCATTCAGTTCAAGTTTTCTTTGCGTGATATGGATCATGGGTCCTGGTCCCTAAATGCTGAATATTGTCAAAATATTCTCAAACCCACTCGGCTTGACCGATGGAAAAAGAAGTGGTTTTTTATTAGGCTACCGGGTGGTTTTGGGGTGAACATATTTCCTCGCCTAGGGGTGGCTCTGTCACATAAGGTGGGCCAGAAAAAGAAAAATAAGGAGGAGCTCATCGCCAAGTTCAACAAGGAGAAGACTTTCAATTTTGAACTCTATGTTACATACGCGAGCTGAAGACTACAAGGTTGAGCTTGGCTCATCCTCCTAACGGTGAGGATTTCTTACTTGTCTGTGGATTAGCTGCCTAGGCGGAATTGCTTCGCTCTGTGATTTGAGACTTTGGCTCAGAATAGTCATCTCTTTCTCGAGGGGCTACCAACCTTCACGATGCACGGATTTTCCTCACTGGTTTGGTTAAGTTTATTGACTTCTAATCTCTTGCTTTGCAGGAATGGACTTTCATAAATTTATATGTAACTTGCCTGACATCACAAACATGATGGCTGTCTTGGATGAGATGCCAGCTGCAGCAGCCGAACATGACCCTGTGAAGGTGGCCCTACTCGAGCACCCATTCGACTCCCTTGAGAAAGATGCAACAAACTTCCTTCCTATGGGCAGACCAAATGGAGATGATGAAACACCCGAGGGGGTTCCAGAGCTAGGTGGCCCTGAGACCTTCCCACCGCTGGCTATATCTTGCAAACCTATGGTTTGCAAAAAGAATTTGCCTCTTTCTTCTTCGATGGAAGAAGCTCACAATCATGGCCAAGACTCGGGGAACTTAGGTCACCAAATAGGAGTTTTAGACAGGAGTTTGGGTGAAATTTATTATCGCATAACTTTGGTTAGTTCCAGTCTTTTTTGCTTACTTCTCCCAAGGCCTCTACTGTTTTATGTTCGCGTATCTCACCCTTACTAGTACCAGCGTATTCTTACTTTCTATTACTTTTCAGGTGATTAGTGGGGATCACAAAGTCATTGCTATGGTATAATCTCGTGCGAGCGAGATCAATGTTGATAAGGTCAAAATCGAGAGACTTAAAAGAGAGATTTCAAAGATTCGGTAAGATTCTTCTTTAGTGAGCCAGCTTCGCAAAAAGATGAAAACTTTAGAATCTGAGCGCGATACAACCAGAGCTGCCGAGGCTGCTGTGGAACCATGATCTTGTCCGTGAACCAACATCACCCCTAGTCTCCACAGAGCACCTTTGCGGAGATAATTGCCTCAGTTTCCGAAAAGGTTTGGACCGGCCCATGAAAGCCCATTTGTAACTTGGGCCATCAATGAGTATAAATATGGCCGAAAGAGGAAAGTCGAAGGGATCTTTTTATGTTTTGGTCCCTTCACCAATTCCAAAAACCTTAAAAAAGGCAAAGGAGAATGGTGGCTTCCATTAATGCAGTGTTTCAGCTCTGCTTCTCTGTCCGATCTCACACCTCATTGTCCTTCCGAAACCAATATCTAAACACTCCCCGTTATTGTCTCATTTCTCTGATTCTGTTGGTTTGCTGACTTGGGCGACATAGAGTTTTCTCCCGGAAAACCATTTTCCGGGATCATTTTAGGTCATCGCCACCAGAGGGGAGCTGATTCCATCGGGAAGGGAGTTCCAATCCACCGTTGTCCATCGCGTCCAGGGTTCGAGCCGCATCGAGGAGTCTCCAATGGTTTGGCACTAAGAGCAAAACTCTTAGTGTTAAAGGGAGGTCTGCGGTTCGAATCCCACCTCCAACATCCTATCACTAGTGGAAAAAACACTTGTTGAGGCTCCCTTTTAGAGGCGGGCCTATAACAAAATGCCTCAACAACGTCCTACGCAATCAGTTTTTCAGGTTTTTGAGGCGGATAATTATTTTATACGCCTCAAAAAATTCTATTGAGGCGGGCAAACATTTATACGCCTCAAAAAGTTTCCGAAAAATTATTCCCGCTAAAGTATTAGAGGCGGGCCGATTAAAGGCCCGCCTCTAATGGTAAGTAATTGAGGCGGGCGAAAATGCCCGCCTCTATTAAGGTTTGTTGAGGCGGGCCTCCATAAGCCCGCCTCAACAAACGTAAGCAATAGAGGCGGGCATAAGGAGGCGGGCGTAAATTAGGCCTGCAGGTCATGCACCCCAACCCATCACAAGTGTCTATGGGGAGACCATAGGCATGCCTGCAGGATGTTGGAGGTGTGATTCGAACCCCAGACCTCCCTTTAACACTGAGAGTTTTGCTCTTAGTGCCAACCATTGGGATGCATCAATGCCACGATACTCAAGCATCGACAATATTTCGATTCTAAGGCATCTATGTGCACGTCTATATCCAAGCCTTATGGCTTTTATCCCCTTTCCCCTTTTGTTAATTATGCATGTATTTGTCTTTCTATGTTGGGCGTGTGGACCCATTTGCATATGAGCTCCTAGCCCACCAAAACCCTTGTCTATTTAAGCCACTCTTGGCTTCCTTTGTTAGTTAGTTGAAGAATATAGAAGTGGATATTTTCCTTAGGTTGAGTATATCTCTCTATGGCCTTCCACTTACTTCTATCAACTCAAGCAATCAAACTCTTTCATCTCTCATCTCATTCGAATCACTTAAACAATCAAACACTAGCTCTTGTTTCCAAAACTCAAGATCCAAGCCAAGAATCCTCTTCCAAGATGATTCCTTGGCCCTCCCTTGTCTCGGCCAAACCGAGACCAAACCCTCAAGCTCTCACGCTTCCCTCTTTCTATCTTCACTCAAGAGGTTAGGATCCTTTGAAGGTGCCCTCAAGAGGATCTTTTGAAGGTGCCCTCAAGAACACTTTGAAGCCACCTTGAAGCCAAGGAGAAGGAAGCTCACCTTTCTTGGTCACGATCTAGCTTTCCGGGAAAAAAAGCCTCCTCTTGGAGGTTTGATTCTCATCAATTGGTATCAGAGCCAAGGACTAAGCTAAGCCCTCTTTCTTCTCTTTATTTTTAGTTTTTATCATGCTTAGCTTCCTTTTGTTTGCATGAAGACTTGGTGTTTATGTTCATCTTCCTTTTGCTTCTTGTTTGCTTGAGCTTCCTTGTTGTTCCATGGTGTTTTTGTGTTCCATTTTTTTCACTTTCCAGCATGATTTGTTTTCTTTTAGCATGATGAAAATGTGTTGAGATTAGTTACTCATTGTTTCCCCACAAAAAATGCACTAAAAACCCAAAGAAAAACCCATTTCCGCCGCCCACCACCACCTCCGGCGACCAGACCACCACCCTTGCCACCGTAGCACCACCCACCACCACCCCTACTGCCGCCCCACCCCTACCCCAGCCAGCCATTGGTGCTTGCTTGATCCATTTTGAATTTGCCCCCACTTGCTTGTACCTTGTCCTTTGGAAAGGACCACACCCACCTTCACCTTGTCCTTTTTGTCCCCTTTAGTCTATTTTGGGTAAAAGACAATTTGTACCTTGGGCTTCTTGGTTAGTGGGAGGAAAGCAAGGAAGCTTCCTTAGTGGGTCTTCCAAAAAGAGGTGGAATCATTTGTGGAAAAAGGACACCTTCCTTTTCTTCTCTTCTCTACCCTTGTCCCACCCTATAAAGGGACCTTAGCAAGTCAAAACAAAACACTATCCCTTGTTGCCACCCATTACCAAAAACAAACAAAAGTTGTTGTGGCTCCACTTTCTCTTCCAAGACACAAGCTATACATTTCGGCCTTTGCCTTTCTTTTAATTAGAAAAACCCTAACATAGTTCAAGAGGTCAAGAAAAGGCCAAACAAGACCCGAATTGAAAAAAAGGAAAGAAAAAGAAAAAGCAAAGGCAAGGTCAAGATTCTTTTATCCTATTTCTTCTGTTGGGCCACAACCCTTGGTGGGTTCTCCCACCCTCACTTGGCAACTTAGGCCACTAAGTCCTTCCCCCATGTTCCTCTAGTCCTTTGCCATGACTACTTCACTCTTTTAGGATCCATAGGGTGGCCGAATTGATACTCCCATTAGGCTTGTCATCCTAGGTGTCAACTTGGACTTTACTACTTAGCTTAAAGGATACAAGATTGTCTTGGGTTGAATGTGCCTTGGTTCCACCCAATTTTCAAGATACATGAAATGTTCCACCTTGCCTCTCCTTGTTGGAGCCTTTGCCTTTGTGTGTGGTTGTTGTCTTAGGGATCATTTCATGTGCTCCCTCCTTAAGTGTCATTACTTGATTGCTTATGTCTTGCTCAATCTTAATTAGTATGCATTGCTTTGATTTCTTGGGACTTTTTACTTGGGTTGCCTCTCGCTTGTGCTAGGTGAGTTGTCATGGACGAGCCCTATTGGTATTATCCTCCTTGGCCGCAACCGGGCCGACGCCCACAAAGCCAAGCTCATTATGAATACGGACCCTATGAAGAGTCCTTTGTCAGGAAGGCTTGGGAGGATGTGCGCCATCGAAGACATGATCGCGCCCAAGGCCAGACCCGACACCCGCTCGACTGCCTTGATCCGGACTGGCTGCCGCCCCCACGTGCTCACCGTTGTGTCGAAGGCCATGATACGGGATGGCTACCGCCCACACTTTGCCCCGGGTCGATTGCCGCGCGGCTTGCCCAGGAGAGCCTCGCCAAGGAGGCTAACACCCACCGTGAGGAAGCCACCGCGGAGGCCTTGAACACTGCCCTAGCCTCCCTCCACCGCGAGAAGAAGATTGCCAAGGCCACCGAGGCTCGGATGGTCGCACTAGAGCAACACTTGGCCGAGATTGCCATAGCCGAGCAGAGTCGTGAGAAGAAGGCCCCCACCGATGCCCGGCTGGCCGCCTTTGAGAACCGCATGGAGAGCCTCTCCGCCGCCTTCCCATAGCCCGCGACGGCTGTGGCACCTCCACCTCCGGCGCCCGCACCCCCGTTGGCACCGGAGCCCGCGCCTTCGTCAGCCACGACGCCCGAGCCGCCGCTGGCCTCGGTGCCTGGGCCTCACCTAACCCGATGCACGAGTCCCCGCCGCCTCCGGCGCCCGTGCCTCTGCCGACACCGGTGCCCACGCCCGCATCGGCCACGATGCCCATGCTTCCACCAGCTGGGGTGCCCGCGCCTCCCCCGGCCCCGGAGCCCGCGCCTCTGCCAGCCCCGGTGCCGAAGCCCCCACCGGCCCCAGACCCCGCGCCCCCGTCGGCCTCGGTACCCGAGTCTCCGTTGGCTGCAATGGCCGGACCTCCGTCGGCCCTAGTACATGTGCCCCACCGGCTCCGGTGCACGCGCCCCCTCCGGCCCCGATGCATGCGCCTCTACCGGCCCCGATCCGTGTGCCCGCCAACCCTGACGTTCTGCTCCTATGCTTGCCGCCGGCCCCGGACCCGCGCATGTGGCTCGCCCATGAGCCCTCTCATGTAGGTGTGCCCAAGGAGCCGCCCGATGATGGTTCTTGTATGGTTGTGCCTCATTTCGTTTGTGGCGGTCTCCCTCACTCCACCTTCACCTTTAAGAAGGGAAGACACGCCACCGCATTCCCTCCATCTCCTGGACTTCCCAAAGCGTCGAAGTGAGGATGCTTCGAAGCTAAGAAGGGGAGAGTGATGAGTCACGGTACTTGACCACCAAGACGCCGGCGCATCAATGCCATGATACTCAAGCATCGACAATGTTTCGATTCCAAGGCATCTATGTGCACGTCTATATCCAAGCCTTATGGCTTTTATCCCCTTTCCCCTTTTGTTTGTTATGCATGTATTTGTCTTTCTATGTTGGGCGTGTGGACCCATTTGCATATGGGCTCCTAGCCCACCAAAACCCTTGTCTATTTAAGCCACTCTTGGCTTCCTTTGTTAGTTAGTTGAAGAATATAGAAGTGGATATTTCCCTTAGGTTGAGTATATCTCCCTAATGCCTTCCACTTACTTCTATCAACTCAAGCAATCAAACTCTTTCATCTCTCATCTCATTCGAATCACTTAAACAATCAAACACTAGCTCTTGTTTCCAAAACTCAAGATCCAAGCCAAGAATCCTCTTCTAAGAGGATTCCTTGGCCCTCCCTTGTCTCGGCCAAACCGAGACCAAACCCTCAAGCTCTCACGCTTCCGTCTTTCCCTCTTTACTCAAGAGGTTAGGATCCTTTAAAGGTCCCCTCAAGAACACTTTGAAGCCACCTTGAAGCCAAGGAGAAGGAAGCTCACCTTGCTTGGTCACGATCTAGCTTTCTCATCACCTGTGCTGACATGGATGGTAAACCTACCCCCAGGAAGCATTGAGTCGTTCAAGCAGCTTGAATACTTGTTCATCACACACTTTGGGAGTGCTCAGAAAAGGAAGAAGGGGATGCAAGAGATCCTCATGATGAAGCAGCGAGAGGGAGAAAACCTAGTCGCATACGTGCGAAGGTTTACCATGGAAGTCGTACAAGTGCACGATTTCGATGAGAAAATCGCTCGTATGGCTTTCATACAAGGCTTGGCCAACTCGGCTTTCAAATTTGCCATTAGCAAGAAGGCACCAGAAACCGACATGAAGCTCCTCGAAAAGGCAAACACTCATATCCGAGCAGAAGAGCTTTCACGGGGGGTGCCTCCTCCCTCGCCAAGACAAAAGGGAAACAAGAAACCAACAAGAGGGACGCACCCAACTGGGACCCTCGTTGTCATCAGCACCAGGATAGGGGGAAGGCACTAGCGAATCTGCCAGGGATGGTAGAAATGAACACCAGGGAAGTAAAGCAAGTAGCCCCTCCGAGACCTCAAGGGTGGACACAGTACAGAGCACCAGCTCCGCGTAGCAGTATTCCTTCACCGGCTCTGCGCAGAGGCGGCGGAAAATCCTGCTCATACCACCAGTCTTCAGGGCATGATGCTCGAGAGTGTTTGGGATACGGCTCTCTAAGAAAGAAACCTACCCTCCCACCCGGAACGCCACGTCCTCAAAGGCCTCCGGCTGGAAGGGCGCCAAGTTTCCCTAGACCGGATGGGCATGTCGGAACCATTATGGGATGTCATCAGCAAGGATACCCGAGTAAACAAGAAGCCCAAAGAATAGCAAATACTCCTCTCCCTGAAGGCAGACCAGTGATGAGGATAGACAAGAAGATTCGCGAAAATCATCAATTGACGTTCACGGAGCAAGACGCGTTGAGCGCGGAGGCACACAGTTATGATCCCCTAGTCATTCATGTCCAGCTGGAGAAATATATCTTAAAGAGAGTGCTCGTAGACACGGATAGTTCATCCGACATCCTTTATTGGGATGCTTACAAGCAGTTAGATATGGACCTGGCGCGTTTGAAGGAAACAGAGTGCACCTTGGTCGATTTTGCAAGGGAGCGAGTAAGGCAGTTGGCTCCGTGACAATCAACCTCATCCTCGGCGATGAAGAGGGTAAAAGGCAGGCTGAGAAAGTTGACTTCATAGTGCTAAAAGGCCCCTCCGCGTATAACGCCATCATGGGCCGAACCTCCCTTAACAAGTTTCAGGCAGCTGTGTCCGTGTACCATTTCTCAGTAAAATTTCCAGTACTCATGGGCACTGGAATATCGCAAAGCCACACGTGTTACCTGCTAGCTCTCAAAGAAAACGGTGGACCTATCCTGGCACTACAAGAGGCGACCATGCCTGACTCTTTCGTGAATGAAAACACAGAACTGAATGAAGAGGCGGAGCTGGAAGTGATGAGTCGCCTAGAGAAGGTAGTAACAGAAGAAGAGAGGAAGTGTCTCACACCATTTGAACGCAATGATGAAAAGCTGTACACCGGCAAAACCCTTGACCCTCGCGTGCAAGATCAATTAGAAGCACTACTGGCTCAATCGTGAGACATCTTCGCGTGGGCACCCCGTGACCTCTGAGGTATTCCTGTAAAATGCATGACTCACTCTTTAAACATAATCTGCGATGCTAAACCCGTCAGGCAAAAGAAACGAAAGCAAGCAGGCGATAGAGCGTAAGGCGCAAAGGAGGAAGTCGAGAAACTTCTGAAGGCAGGATTCGTGAGAGAAGTCCAGTACCCAAAGTGGCTTGCAAACGTAGTCATGGTGCAAAAATCCAATGGAAAGTGGTGGATGTGTGTGGATTTCACCGATTTGAATAAGGCATGTCTGAAAGATAGCTACCCCTTGCCGTCTGTAGATCAGTTGGCGGATTCGACTGCAGGCCATGAAGCCCTCTCTTTCCTCGACGCATATTTGGGATACAACCAGGCGAAAATGAATCCAGCAGATGAAGAGCACACTTCATTCATCACAGAGCGAGGAACTTTCTGCTATAAGGTGATGCCCTTCGGTCTGAAAAACGCGGGTGTGACATTTCAAAGGCTGGTGGACACTATCTTCCGCGAACAACTTGAAAAAACTATGGAGGCCTATGTAGATGACATCGTCGTCAAGAGTCAAAGAGAAGTAGATCACCCAGCCGACCTCCGCAAAGTGTTCGATACGCTGCGGAAAAACGGGATGAGCCTCAACCCCGAGAAATGCGTCTTCGGCGTGAAGGCCGGCAAATTTCTGGGATTTCTCATCAGCTCCAGAGGAATAGATGTCAATCCGGAGAAAGTAAATGCCGTTGTCGCGATGACAGCTCCGCGGAACCAGAAAGAAGTCCAGAGGATCATTGGGTCCGTTAACTATTTGGCCCGTTTCTGCTCCAAGCTAGCTGAAAAAAATTTGCCTTTCTTCAACGTCCTCAGAAAGCCGGAAAGATTTGAATGGTCTCCAGAGTGCGAAGAAGCGTTCACGAAGTTGAAAACACACTTGACAGAATTACCAACCTTGACAGCTCCAACGATAGGGGAAGACCTCCAGCTCTACATATTGTCCAGCTCAAGAGCGATCAGCGTTGTCTTGGTGAGGCAGCAAGAGCAGCCAGTCTACTTTGTGAGTAGGGCACTCATACCCGCGGAAACCCGCTACCCTCTTGTGGAGAAGATTGCACTCACTATTGTGATGGCTGTCAAGAAGCTACCACCATACTTTCAGGCTCACCCTATCCAGGTCCTATCTGATCTACCATTGCGCAACTTCTTTCACTGGCCCACAGTATCCGGGCGACTCATCAAGTGGGTAGTAGTGCTATTAGAGTTCGAGATCAATTACCACCCAAGGACTGCAATCAAGGCGCAAGCCCTTGCAGATTTCATAGTTGAGACTAGCTTCCGCGAACTTAGCGAAGAAGGATTACCCGAGGATCAATCCGCGTGGACTTTGTTTGTAGACGGGGTTGTAAATGAAGAAGGTTGTGGATCAGGAATCATTCTGACCTCTCCAAGAGGAGAGTGTTTCGAGTATGCCTTGTCTTTAAACTTCCAAGCGACAAATAACGAGGCCGAGTATGAAGCTGTGATCGCCAGGATTGAGCTGGCGTTAGCAAACGGGGCAAGGAAGGTGAAGTGCTATAGTGATTCAAATGTTATAGTAAAGCAGCTCCGCGGAGAGTATGAAGCCAAGACAGGGAGCCTGCCAACCTATTGCCAAAAACCCACAACCCTTTGCTCCGCGCTAGACCATTTTGAAATCCATTCAGTACCCAGGGCAGAAAACGGGAAAACGGATGAGCTAGCTAAGCTGGGATCTCGAGTAAAACTGCAACCGAGGGAACACGTATGGCTAGAAACCAGAACATAGAGGGTCGTCGAACAAGAGGTCTTGGCAATAGAAGAAGAAGAGATGTAAATAGATGACTGTAGGGTGCCGATCCGTGAATATCTCCTAAGGGGGACAAGGCCCGCTGACCCCAAGGAAAGAAGGAAACTGCACCTGGGTAACTACAGTACATACTGGTAGCAATCGACTACTTTACTAAGTGGATAGAGGCCGTGCCGTTAGCATCAACAATCGTCGAACAAGTAAAGAAGTTTCTCTGGCAAAGTATCATCTGTAGATTTGGGTTGCCACAAGACATCGTAACCGACAGAGGTCCCCAATTCAACACTGGCAAGATGAAAGATTTCTGCGAAGGCTTGGGAATCAAACTACACTTTGCCTCGGTCTCGCATCCGCGAACAAATGGCCAAGTAGAGAACGCCAATGGGAAGATCCTACATGGACTAAAAAGAAGGCTGACTAAAGCACAAGGGAGATGGGCAGAAGTATTACCATTGGTGTTGTGGGCCAACAAGACGTCGTCAAAAAGGGGAACCGGGGAAACTCCCTTTTCGTTGGCATATGGGGTCGAGGTTGTGGTCCCCGTGAAACATCTTTTCTCAAGCGAGCAAGTTCTGCAGTACAACGAAGAAGAAAACAATGAAAAGATGAAGCTAGAATTATAGCTCCGCGAAGAAATGATAGAAATGTCCGAAGTCCGTGAGCATGAGTATAAGAGACGCATTGCCGTATATTACAACAAGGGAGTAATGCTCAGAGGGTTCACGAAAGGGGATCTCGTCCTACGCAAAACGGAGGGCGGGAAGCTAGACCCCAACTGGGAAGGCCCTTATATTGTTGTCAAAGAGGTGGCCCCTGGTGCCTACAAGATAAAAGACCACGCATGTAACCCAATACCCAACACATGGAACGTGATGAGACTCCATATGTATTACCCCTGAGCTATATGCGGAGAGGCAACTAGGTATGTCGGTTCAAGCCGCAAACCACCACATTTCTATCTTATCCCCTCTCTTTCTTTCTCCCTTAAAGTAAGAAAAAGCAAGACATCGTTTCCGTGATTAAAACGGAACCTAGTTAACGACAAGCCTATCAATAAAGAAAAGAACGGAGAGAAAAGACAAGCACCAACAAAAAAGAGGTGGGGGGGGGGGGGGGGAGAAGATGAGCAAGAATGCAAGTGAAGGCAAGGAAAAGCAAGCCAGACCCCGAAAGCAAAACTCGCAATGTGTCCATAAAAAAAAGCAAGTTAGGAAAGCAATAAAATATGGTGTGTGAGCCCATCCTAACAAAGCAATAAACATTGTGCAGGCAAGTTCAATGAGAAAGCAAGTATTCCCAGAGTTAAGCAAGGCCAGCAAGAGAAAGCAAGCATTCACGGAATTACGCGAAGCAAACAAAAGAGAGCAAGACGCATAGTTGAGCAAGGCAAGCACCACTGTATTGAAGTTCGCGAAACCAAGACTGGAGGGCAAGGCAAAGAAAGTACAAGGTAACTGTCCTCATTACCAAAAGCAAGTTGAAGAGTCTTCATGTACAAAAGCAATTAATTTCGGCCCTAAATGCAGGTTAAGTTCGCGAAGCACTATCGATAGAGAAGCAAGTAGAGTTCGCGATGCAAAGAAAATCGGAAGATAGCTCAAGCACATAAATATAAGAAATCAGGAAGTCTCCTAGCATGCAAACTCAAAGAAGTGAAACTCGTTTTGTAGATACGAACAAAGACACATAGCTAAATGCATATTTCCGCAACATCATCCGATACACGCAATTCATTTTTCTTCCTTTTTCAACCACATAAACCAAAAACCTACAAACGAAAGAAAAATGAAAGTGAGGGGGAGATAAGGGATGATAAGGCCCTAAAGACCCGCATAACGAAGACTCCACGGAGAAAATCCAGGTGGAGGTGGAGGCTCAACATAAAGTGCCACTGGCCCGGCCGCTCCCAGGATAACAATGTTGGCCATATCGTCATCACCGATCACTTCGCGCAATTGCCGGGACTCCTCACCAGAAGGAAAATAGAAAACGCGTCCAATCCCAGGCCAAAAATCATGGAACACAAAAGCAATGAAAGCACCATAATCATATTGAGCCACCTCACCCATCACCACCACATTCCGAGTCCCGCCAACGTAGCGGTGAACCGATCCCAACCGGCGATCCCCCCGATTACAAACAATACGGCCACCACGATGAAACTCTATCACCAAATGCACCATCTCTCCTTAAAAATGGCGAAATCAACAAAGAAGAAGGACAACGAGCTACAAATAAAAGAAAACCCAAAAGAGCAGAACATTTATAGAAAGAAAAAACAGATAACCGAAGGAAGTTAGAACAAAAGTTAATGCAACAAAAACAACATTCAACATGAAACTGAAAAGGCTACAAAGTAGGCAAGTCAGAGAAATACAGCTAGCATAGCCAAAGTCTAATCAAAAGTCCAATCAAACAGACACCCAAGAGACAGGTTCACGGAGTGGTAGCAGCACTAACACCCTCAGAGCGCTCCCTTTTCCTCGAAGGAGGAAGGTCAGAAGCAGAGGGGCCTATGCGAAGGGGCTCACTATCGGGAAGAGCACTAACTCCCCAAGCTTCCAGAGTCCCCTCACAATCTCCCACCACATCTCCCAGTTTCGGCGGCGTATACCCTTTCCGATTCACGGGGCGAAGACCATAGTCATGAGCAGGGTCAAAGTTAATGGCTTGAACGCCGTGATGCTATGCCATCTGTTTGATCCCAACATATCCACCTAGAACATAAAATGCCCTAGCAAAGAAGTTCACGCAAGCCATTTGGCGAGTCGGCTGTATACTCATCCACTGCATCCTGCCTAGCTTTGTCGGTTTGTTTACGAAGACCCTTCAGTTCTTCGCATACATGAGCAAGTTCTGCAAGAGCTTTCTCCTTCTCCGCGAGAGCCTCCCTCTCACGTGAAAGAGCCTCCCCTTCACACAAAAGAGCCCTCTCCTTGTCAGCCAAAATCTTCTCACATCTCTCTTGCACAACCCTCAACTCCTTGTCTTTCTCGATCTGTTCCGAACGAAGCGATTCTACTTCTTTGCGAAGTCGGGTATTCTCCGAAGCATACGTCTCGACTTCAACCCCTCAAATCCGAAGGTTTGCGCAGACCTGATCCACAACATTGGATGCCTAGAAACCTAGAGAGGCTAAGCCCATTCGAACCAATGAAAACCAAAAGGACCAAAAAATTCAAACTAAATGTAATACCCCTCATTTTATAAGGGTATTTTGGAATTTTTCCAACTCCCATACTATAAGTCGGATTAATTTCAGAGAAGTTCAGACATTCGGTAATATGTTTGATCTCTGTAATATTTTTCTGAGTAGTATAAAAGATAGTTGACGTATGTTCAAGGTTAAATAGTCGTTCGTGTACGAATATACTTAACCCGGGGTTAAGATAATTAACCCAAGATTAAAACGGACAAAAGGGTGAAAAATGGCCTTGACCGCACCCGTGGCGAGGACCAGTTCTGAAGCAAACAGGTGAGGCGGTCACTGGCGCCACCGCACCCTGCCGCACCCCACGGTGGGATATTTTTCTTCGGCAGCGTTATCCTCTTCCCCTACAAGTGGCGCCGGTTGTCAAGCCTAGCCTCGCCTAGCCTTCCTTGATGGTCTCCTGCTTGTTCCCTGCTGGGGGAGCTCTTGGTTGGCTATAAAAGGGGTCGAAATCAGAGAGGGAGAGAGCATCATCTTCCTCCTCTGTTTTCTCCTCTGAAAATCTCCATTGAAACCAAGCTTTTGAGCTTTGTTTGAGAAGGTGATCGAACCCCTTTGAGTGTTTACAAAGGTACTCACAAGTAGTATTTGAAGGTGTAAGGAGTATTAAGATCAAACCCCAAAAGAATCGAGGCCGAACGAATCGAGTTGGGTGAGTTTTCCGAACTTTGCTGTCGAAGCCTTCGCCACTGTGACCCCACAGCACCCGCGGTAAGAGCTCCACCGCACCCGCGGTGAGCTGTCCGTATGTGTGTGTTCTTGAGAGTTGTGGTCTTGAGCGAGGCTCGGTTCCTTCGATTCTTTCCGTATTCTTTTAGATTCATATATGAGGATATTGAATCTAACTTAGGGTCTCGTTATGGGTCGTTTCTTAGGGATTTATTATCCAAGATCTGCCCCAATTTCATATCCAGGAACCCGACGTTTCCTAGCTTTGTTCAAGCTCAACTAATCTAAGGCAAGTGGCGGTTCGCTCTTGCTCATCATTCCATATTTCAATTAATTATCAATTGTTTAATTGTTAATTAGTTTGGGATGATTTACTGTTTTCGTTGGGAACAGTTTTGATAACTGTTTGTGATTTTAAAAGATATTATAATAGGTTGTATATCTGTTAGAACAACGCTATTATATAAATATATGTGATTAAATACAGATATTATGATAGGTTGTATATCTGTTAGAACAACACTATTATATTTGTTATTGGCCGCGATGGCATTGATGTGGATTATTACTGCGTTCGTAACTGTTTAGTTAGAACGAGTATTCGTAGGAACGCTATATACCTTGTGGGGGTTTAGCTGTTTCTTTATAACTAGTACTTGGTGGATTTTTCCCCAGTACTCTCTCTGGTCATGACCATGCCCTTACTCAGGGTTGGTGCACTTAGCTAGTGCCAAATCTTTCGGGATTTATTCCCTCTGATATCTCTTGTGAGGAGATCCGATATCTCTTGTGAGGAGATTTAAAAGCTTATAACGTGATGATCGTTTTGGAATTAAATGAGATAAGTGCCGTTGTCGCACATAATTAAATATACCCTCAGGCGAGTAGTGCAACTAGGAAATAGTGCAGCTAGGAAATCTCGTCTTGACTTTGATCAAAGTAAAGTTCTCTTTCCAATCTGGATTCGCCTTGGGCGGTGAGGTTGGTCGTGAGCCGAAACATCAAGTCGTTTTTGAACGCTTGTATGAATTATTTATGTTCCCCAACATTTGTCATGTTTCCGATAAGACTCAATTCGTTGGAGTCTTCTTTTGGGTTGATTGCTGTAAAGACTCGGTCTTTCAGAATCTTCTCTTGATCATGTCTTTTCATCTATTCTAGTAGGAGTATGGTGGTTGACTATCGTCATCGGTTTTGATTCGAGAAGCGATGAGTCTAACCTAATACGACTACTTCGAACCACTCTGCTTTGTACCCTTGCATAGTCTTTCAGTAAGACTAACCAACCGGAATTGTTCTCTGCATGGTTGGCTGGTGTCATCCGTTCGATTCGGCACATCAGATAGGTTACAGTTCCGTAAAGGCTAGAACGACTATGAAGACAAACGATGTTTTTGACAAGTGATCCGGGTTAAGATCCTTGGCGGGTGATCATTGCAATCAAGACCCTTTGATGGTTATTTAAAAGACTTCCGCTGTGTTAAGAAAATGTTTTGTGTAAAGACTTCCGCTGTATTTCTGATGTATTTTGTCGTACTTGGAATTGTGTTGTAATTCCGCGACTATGGTTTAAATGAAAGTTATGATATTTTGTATCAAATTTGTTGTTTGATGATTTATATCAACTGGTAAAGCCTTGGATGACATCGGACAGAATGTCTGAGGTCACTGGCGGTAATGCCTTTCCAAGGGAATATTTGGGGGTGTTACACTAAAGGAAAGTGATGAGGGACTTACCGAATGAAGGAGATGCTGAGCCTCAATCAAAGCATCTTCATCAAACCCCCGCTTAGAAGTGACGGCCTTAGCTCGAAAAGAAGAACCCGAAACCTCTCTCCTTACGCGATTGACGGGCAGGGGCTCCTCAGTATGCTCCTGTCCCCTAGAAGTAGACTCTGCATCAACAGCCCGACTTCCTTGTCCATCCCCTGCCCTCAGCTCAACAAGGATCATATCATCGTCATTTTACTCCGCGCCTGCCCTAGCATGCCCTGCGGGATTGGACTGGCCAACTCTATCACCTTCCGGTCATGCAGGGGGTTGATCCTCTACCGGAGATAGATTCTCCAGGTCGGGGATGGTCTTTACGAATTGGCAAAAGCTCATTCCTAGAAACATGTTAGAAATTAAATGAATGATTTTTCAGAATAAACATCAAACCGGACATCCACGGCGAGAAAGAAAATAGAACAACTCCAAAAGTTTCACTTGATGTGTAAATCGCTTAGAATGGCCCAACATCGGCTCCAAGAAAGTTCCTTACCACCAGGCGGGTGGGCTAGACTTAGCCCTGCATACTCTAGCCTCGCGGGAGTCACATATTTATCATAATCCAAAAGATCCTCCCTATTGAATTTACAAAGGAGCTTCTGCTTCCTACTCTTCAATTTTTTCTTCTTTGGACCTGCACTCAACGGAAATTTTCTAGGATGAGGAAGAACAAGTACCCCAAGGTCTTTGCGGAGACTAATCAAAAACCATCTTTCCTTCCACTTATCCAAGCGGGAAGGCTTACTTAGCTTTTGCGTGAACGAGGCTTTTAAGGTCCGGAAATCCTTAGGTAAAGACCGCAGAGCAAACAACATAAACAGAAGGTCAAGTGTAGGAGTAACGTCCGTCTCTCGACACTGGATGAAGAAACCGCTCAATCCTCTCCATGCATTGGGATGAAGTTGAATGGGACTTATCCCCAAAATGTTCAGAAACTCTCTAAAAACCGAAACTACCGGGAAGAAGAAACCCGCTCGAAATGCATTAAGACTTATAGTGAGGAAGTTGGGGTATGAATGGAAAGAGAGAGAACGCTCAGAGGGGAGAGCCAGGTAGGTGCCTTCAAGAATAGGCAATTCACCCGCGATCCAACACAAATCCGTCTCAGTCAAGCAAGACTCGACTCCAACCTTCTCGCGATACTGACTTTCTTTGCTGAAATGGAGACACTTCACATGCTTCTTCAAAATATATGGTTTGAACCGATCGGGTAGACACGAAATAGATTTCTTCCGCGTAGAGATAGATTCTCCTCGCGAGGACGATGTACTCTCCTCACCCTCTGCGGATGATCCTTCTTCACTCCTCGAAGAAACCCTACATCCGCTCCCCATGGGAACTTCTTCGGGACGTTTGTCGTGACACTCTTTTCGATGGTTTTCCCTATTCGAAGCTATGGACGAACCTTCCCCAGAACTCTCTGCATCACTCATGATCGTTGTACGTTTGTTCATGAAACCGGTTTTCGGACAAGAAAACGAGAGCGAAACCCTAATTCGTGCAAAAAAGAGCAAAAAGAGGAGAAATGATGAGAAATATCACATAGGCCCCTAAGAATGTCATCAACTGTGGCGTATCTTAACTCTGGTGGAAAAGGACGAGGAAAACGCTAATAAACTCAAGGAATCGAAACGCCGAAATACCTTTTCGATGAAATGTCTCCGGTGAGCCAAGCTTGACGATGATACATTCCGAGGAGTCTAAAAATGGAAATTAAAGCAATAACCGAAGATAATGAGAGACGAAGAAGGAGACGACAACGATTAGAATCAGACAACAGGAAGAGAAGGTTACCTAAGAGCAGCAATTCGAGCGATGTCACTTCACTGAAAGAACCAGAGCGAAATTTTCCTAGAAGGTGAGGTGGAAGACAGACTAAGAGGGAGACGGTCAGAGTTGCCCCCCTTTTATAGGCAAATGCAGATGTCAAAGCGCCACATGTAAAAAAAATTAAGGGAGGAAAAAAGAGGCGCCAACAGTTACACATTCGAAAATCGCCTCGAAATTTGAAAAAGAGAGAGAAACCGGTTACTAGGAAAAGATCCCTTCCGCGAAAGACAACCAACGAAGCTTTCACTTCATTGGCATTCTGAGCGAAAGGCTTGGGGGGCTGGCTGTGGAACCACGATCTCGTCCGCGAACCAACATCACCCCCAGTCTCCAAAATGGAGCACCTTTGCGGACATAATTGCCCCAGTTTCCAAAATGGTTTGGTCCGGCCCACGAAATCCCATCTGTAACTTGGGCCATCAGTGAGTATAAATATAGCCGAAAGAGGAAAGTCGAAGGGATCTTTTTCTGTTTTTGCTCCCTTCACCAATCCCAAAACCCCTAAAAACAGCAAAGGAGAATGGCGGCTGCCATTAATGCAGTGTTCCAGCACTGCTGAGCTATGCTTCTCTGTCTGATCTCAGACCTCATCGTCCTTCCGAAACCAATATCTAAACACTCCCCGTTATTGTCTCATTTCTCTGATTCTGTTGGTTTGCTGACTTGGGCGTCAGAGAGTTTTCTCCCAGAAAATGGGTTTCCGAGATCATTTCAGGTCATCGCCACCAGAGGGGAGCTGATTCCATCGGGAAGGGAGTTCTAAGCCACCGCTGTCCATCGCGTCCAGGGTTCGAGCTGCATCGAGGAGTCTCCCAGGTGAAGGGAGATCAGATGAAGTTCAACCCGTGGTGTTCTGGAGTGCTAGCCAGATTGCCGCTTAATCCGGGATTCTGTAGCTGCCAAAAGCAAAGGACTAGAGGAAGAGAAAGCTGCTAAAAATGCGTTGAGCCGGGAGTTGAAGGCAGTGCTCACTGAGAAGGAAAAACTGGAGGCTAAGCTCCTTCAATCTCAAGAGCAAGTGAAAGCACTGTCTGATTCCAGCGAAAAGATTCGACTGGAGGAGATTAAAGAATATGTAAGTGAGTTCCGGTTTCGGTTTCGGCTAGAGTACTTCGCAAAGCCGTATTATTACCCGGGGGCTTTCTTAGGGTTAAAGAAGATGTTTGATAAGCACAATGTCCATGTGATTACCTTTAACCCCAAGTAGACATATGGGTATAAACTATCTCGCATACCGCCTTACAAAGTGCATGCACTTGGGATTGTAAAGGGGGATCACGAAGGCGTTCTCGAAGCTTGGGATATTTTTGCCTTGAAGGAGGAGTATGTATGGGCAGCCGCACCAACCTCTTCGACTCAGTTGAGTGGTGACAAGAGGAGTTGGCCTGATCCCCCAAGCTCTTCGAGTCGAGCCCCTTAGGTTTATTTACATGCTTCGTGAACTGGTTTTTGGGATACATTGATCTTAAAGTTTCAAGACATTGTGCTCTTTTCTCCTGGGAAATATTTTATAAATGTTTGCGGCTTGGATTTCCTTTATGATTTGTTAATAGGTGTTTCGTGCAAGTTATTCTTCTTATAAAGCTTTTGTAATTTCCAAAGCTTTGCGTGATTTGACTAGTGACAGGGGCCTAAGTTCACAACTAGCCTCTATAGGATTTGGTTGGAGTTGGGCCCAAGGCCCACTAAAAGAAGAGGCCCAAAGCCTTATTTTTAGGGTGAAAGAGGAAAGTGGGGTTCAGTGGCCACATGGGACAAAAAGGAAGGCTTCAGTAAAAAGGAGAGGGGGGAGACTTCAGAGAAGAGGGACCGCAATTGGGCAAGAGGGGGAAAAAGGCTGAGGAGACCATTTTTGGAGGGCGAGTTTTCTGGGGCGGGAGGTCGGAGCAAGTACCGAGAGAGGCATCAATGGGGGATTTCTGGCAAGGACAACAACAAAAGAGCAATTGGAGATGGGAGCTCTCTAAAGCTCGACGGGGACTGATGGGAGAAAAAGGGGGATTCACTTTCTGGAGGGAGAGGCCGCGATTTTGGGGACAGAGAGATAGCCTTCGCCCCCTCCGACGGCTCCGCCAGCTCCGCCATGCCGGATCGGAGCAAGAGGAACGTTCAGGGGCTATTTTTGGGTTGCTCCGGCATCCGAAATGGCATTTATGCTGGCCGACCCTCCCCTCTCCTCGACGCCCAGTTGGTGGTGCGCGTCGGTGGCTACCCAAAGCGGTCGATGGCTCTCGAAGCCCGCTTCTCCTTCCTTGCCCCCCTTTCTATAGCCAATCTCATCGGTTGAGCTATCAAGGTGCGTGTTCGATCTCGATTCGACTCATTCACTCTCTCAATTGATGCTAACTGAATGCTTGGTCCGATAGTAATGTTTCCCCGCGCGCAATGCTTGATGTGCAATGTGTTTATGTGCGTGTTCTACCTTGGCAAGACTAAGCTCTAATTAATTAGCTAGAAACATGAGAAAGGAGGGGCTAAGCTAATATTGAACTCTAATTAATTAGCCTGAGATGAAGAAAAGCTTGGTAAAAGGCAATAAGCATGCTAATACAAAATAGCTCTTGATAACTAATAGACCTTAGTTTTAGGCCTAGACCATGTTGGTGAAACTTCGCATTTTGGGGCTAGCTCGGATACACCTTTGATAGGCTATACATCGGATTATAGCTGCACTTAGGTGAGTCATGGAAGGCTAGTGGTTTTAGTACTTTGCTTGATATATGAGGTGATTATATAGCTTTTGGGATCATCTATACTTGCTCGATGTCTTGTTTGAATGCTAGAAAGTATATGTTAGCCCATTAATGTGCCTTTGGTGGAATAATTGCCACTAAAAAGTCCGACGCCCGACTAATGAAATAAAGGGTGAGTATACTCGGTCAAGGTAATTCGACGGGTTAGTAAATCTCTCAACCTTAACTTTTGTATATATATATATATATACATGCTCTTCATATAGAAAACTGACTTGAGCATCGGAGAGCCCGCCCCCGGGGAAGCATTCTCCGGGGTGTTTTCAGGTGGATCTAGAGTATGAGAAAGCTGTCGGAGCTCGCGAACAACCATATACAATCTGGAGAAGTGTGAAGGAATAATATCAACATCAAAACTGAAGCGCGGAGCCAGAGACCCGGTCCTACGCGAAGTCAGAGACTAGGAAGTTGCTCAGGACGTCCCCAAAACAAATAAATCCTCAACAAATCCGAGCTGAGGGTGTGTTGACCCTTAGCACCTTCATGAATCATTGAATTGGAATTCAACACTGGCGCCGACCATGGGGATGTCCTCACGCACTAGAGACGCTCTTGTCATGACGAAATGCCCGCCCTACGAAGAACCTCCGACAACCAAGCTCCACTACATTCCACTTCGGCGTTAGTTAGCCTTCACTCCTCTCTACTTATACTTCATGTAGCTCTCACTGCTTCACCTTTGTTTTTGCGTTGGCTTTACGACATCTTACAATGGCTGAGGCTCGTATGTCCCTGAAGCCGACGCAATCTATGGTATCACTCCACTCGCCACCACTCATGCCTTTCACAAGGATGTAAAAAGAAAAACAATATGAGGCCGAAAAGGAAGAGACGCTGCACTTTAGAGCGAATGAAGCAACATTGTAAGAAAAACTAGCGAGGCATCCTCCGCGAAGGCCTCCCCGGCCTTTGCCCTTGGCCTCCCCGACCTTTGCCCTTGGCCTCCCCAGCCTTGGCCTTCCCGTTCTTCGCTCGACCTTTCCCGACCTTCGCGAAGAACTTATGGCATGTGCTCGTCGCTCCCCAGCTTGAGCCTATTGCCTTCACGAAGACACCCCCCTCAAGAAGGCCCCTCCTTCGCGAAGGTCTCCCCTTCACGAAGGCCTTCTCCTCTTAGCCTTCACAAAGGCCTCCCTTCACGTATGGCTTCCCAGCCACGCCCTCCACGGGCTTAAAGAAAGAAAATTACAAATACGATACGATAAAAGCAATACGTAATAACAAGGTATACAAGGCAAAACACCCTAAAGCAACGCATTCGCGAATTATTAAGCAATACATAATCCAAAATACCCAAAAAGCAAGTATGTGCAAGTAAAAGCAAGTATGCGCAAGTAACAACAAGTATGTGCAAGCAAAAGCAAGTATGCACAAGTAAAAGCAAGTATGTGCAAGCAAAATGAAGTATGCACAAGTAAAAGCAAGTATGTGCAAGCAAAAGCAAGTATGCACAAGTAAAAGCAAGTATGTGCAAGAAAAAGCAAGTATGTGCAAGTAAAAACAAGTATGTGCAACCAAAAGCAAGTATGTGCAAGCAAAAGCAAGTATGCACAAGTAAAAGCAAGTATGCACAAGTAAAAGCAAGTATGTGCAAGCAAAAGCAAGTATGCACAAGTAAAAGCAAGTATGCACAAGTAAAAGCAAGTATGTGCAACCAAAAGCAAGTATGCACAAGTAAAAGCAAGTATGTGCAAGTAAAAGCAAGTATGTGCAAGTACAAGCGAGTTTGAGCAAGTGAAAGCAATATTTGACGGTATTGGGCTCAACCACATCGAGCCAATACGCGTAGCAACACCAGACGGTACTGGGCTTGGCAAGTATTAGCCAGTACGCATAGCAACACCAGACGGTATTGGGCTCAGCCACACCGAGCCAATACGCATAGCAACACCAGGCGGTACCGGGCTTGGAAAGTATTAGCCAGTACTCGTAGCAACATCATACGGTATTGGGCTCAGCCACATCGAGCCAATACACATAGCAACACCAGACGGTACTAGGCTTGGCAAGTATTAGCCAGTACGCGTAGCAACACCAGACGGTATTGGGCTTAGCCACATCGAGTCAATATGAGTAGCAACAACAACAATATTTGACGGTATTGGGCTTGGCAAGTATTAGCGAATACGCATGTAAAGCAAGTGTTAAGAGCAAGTGTCAAAAGCAAGTCTAAAAAGCAATACGTAAAAGCGATACCCGAAAGCAAGTGAAAGCAATACCCGAAGGCAACACGCACGTAAAACAATAACCATTGAACAGTATTGTATAAGCAAATCACGAAAATCAACACCCTTGAGGAGCAATATGCGCGAGAAAAAGCAATGCAAGTGTGGGGCTTCTCATTGAGGGAATATGATTTGTGTCATGAGCTTGCGACTAAGCATCGTCGGACTTGTTAGTTGGTGCGACTTCACCATCCATCTTTCAGATCTTTAGCCTAGCTGTGTGAGTAGGTACCCACGGTCGGCACTAGTGTAGAATTTAGAGTTTAATTGATCTCCAATCAACACTCCACGGATCTCGGCGATAACTCTCCTTTGTCTCCCTTCACTAAACTTCTCAAGATCAGCTAGATATATGGACAAGATGAAATAGGACTTGCATCTCCTTCCTCTGGCGTTTCTGAAACAACCTGTGAAAGGGATTTCCCAGGAGAAAACTCTCTGACGCTCAAGTCAGAGATCGAAGTAATTAATGAAACAAGACAAGAAGAAGAAGAAAACAAAATTCAAGACAAAAAAGAGAGGTATAGAGGGTTGCATGAATTGCTTCGATGAGGGGATGAAAGCTCATAACACCCCACACCGGCCAAGAGCTCTCAATGGTAGGTATTTTGAGAAATGTGTGATGAGAGACAATAAAAGAGTCCCTTCTCCCTTCCTCTTTGGGAGATTTTATACCCCATCACTAGATGTTTGTTTTCTTAAAGGGCCAAACTTTGAGGCACAATTCATTTTAGCCCAATCTTCCAATTTTTGCTCCCACACTCTAGACGTGATTGATCATTTACAAACCAATTTACAATCTGTTTGAATAGAGGTTCAACTACATTAGGTGGAACCTATTAAAAAGTCTAAACTATTGTACGATTAAAAAAATTCTTGGTTTACCCTTCATGTTTTCCCCTTTCCTTTCTTTGAGGGGGGTATTTTTATAGAGGTGAACAAAGTTCATGATAAATAATTCACTAACATACCATATCATGGCATGCCTGGACTGATGTAGCAAGAAGATTTGTTACATCCCGTTGATGGGGCTGCGAGGAAGTCCTAAATTTGAATAAACTCAATCAGAATCGCCATCAAGCCCTAAATTTGAAAAAAATCAAAATTCACTATCAAAACCCTCAAATTAAGAAAAAAATCCAAATCAAAGATATCTCCTAAATCAATCAAAATTAACTGAAGAGGCTCAAATTTGCACATGTCACCTTGTCTCCGCCATTAGAAAACTTGTCTCGTTGCCATGGGGAGCCTCCATTCACCATTTTCGAGTACATCGGATGAGCAAAGCCGCGATTGTCGTCGCCTCGTCGTCCTCCAGCACCAACCTCCTCTCGCCCTCCCGGAGTCGCAGCACCACCACTTCAGCCTCGCAACACCATCAACTCGGCTTATGAAGCGGACCGCCATCCCTTTCTCTCTCTCTTTGTTCTTATCAAGCTCGCAGAAGGTGTTCTAGATAGAGGCAGACTCACTTTGTTACTTGTTTTCCATTTTTTACTTAACTAACGAAATCTTTAATGGAATTACAACAATTTGGCATATGGCGGAAATTTTGAAAAGTTATGGGTTATCACGCTGAATAGTTCTATCTATGGGCGTTTCGCAAAATTTGCACGAACTAAGGGTTAACTCACAGAATATTCATTGAATCTTTCATATGGGTCATATTCTATGAACTCGAAAGGAAAGTAAATATTATAGCTGATGTTTGATTTGATGTATCGACCTCATTTAAATTTGTTTGGTACTACATTTTATAAATACATTTTAATGTTATAAATACTTATTTTTTTAAAAATGATGGAATAACAAACTTTTTTTCTTCACAAATAATATCTTAGTTCGTTGTCTTCACAAATAATATCTTAGTTCGTTAGTTATCCGAGCCTTAGAAGCGTCATCTCATGCCAACCCGGGGACTTCCCAGTAGGTCACCCATCCTGGTACTACTACCGCCCTAGCACGCTTAACTTTAGAGTTCTTTGTCCTCACTTAAACCATGAAAAGGAAGAGCTCTTGTTGATATGAGTAGCACTATAATCCTTACAAATGATTACAAATCTAGGGTGTTACGATCACCCCTACTAAAACCCTTGACGGCCTCGTCCATGCCCGAAGATAGCCCCTTGGGTCGAGCGACCGTCCACCGGACCATCAAGCCCACTCGTAACCCAGAGTCGACTCTGATACCATATATAAAGCCCGAGACTTAGAAGTGTCATCCCAATCCAATCCGAGGACTTCCCAAGAGGTCACCAATCCTAGTACTACTCTTGCCCTAGCACGCTTAACTTCAGAGTTCTTTGTCCTCAATTAAACCCTAGAAAGGAAGAACTCTTGTTGACATGGATATCACTCTAATCCTTACAAAGGATTACAAATCCGGGGTGTTACAACTTCTATATGTCTTATTGTTTTGTCTAGGTATATAAAAGTTTATGACCATAAAAAATGGGCAATTTGTTGGATTCCCAGATTTTGATGGTAAAAACATTTAGGTTGATAGTGTGCTAAGTATTGAAAGTACAAGTATAGAACTTTTCTAATCCGAACAAGTACATGTTTATGATGTTCATAAAGGTGTTCAAAGTGTTGGTCGTGATCAAGATTAACAGAGTGATCGAGAGCGAGAATATTACTCCGAAAATAAATTTTCTCTACGGAGGCGGTAAAGGCTTTTGGAAGTCAAGGAAGTGTAGAAAGAAAGTATGAACATTGACGAAAACTTGGGGAACAAGGAAGAGGATAAGATCTTAGCTTCCAAGGAAAAAAGAAAACTAGTTATTTATTGTAACAATCTAGGAGGGCATGTAATTCGTTCTTATAGGTTATTTATAGTAACTAGTGAAAACTTGGCGATATAATCTTGTAGTCAAATCTCATGTAACGTCTATATAAGAGGACAAATTCTACTTAGGTAAAGATACCAAGCTTTTGAGCAATATTGAGATCAACTGGTGAAGGAAGAGTTCAAGCATTCCGAATCTTTGCGAAGAAGAGTTGTTATAGTGGTGGAAGAGAACTAAGTTAGATGGGAGTCTAATGTTAGTGTTCAGGCTGTCTTGTAATTATCACTCAAGAAATCAATAAGATAAGCATACTCGTTCAAAATCTTTCAAGTAATAAGTTTAAGATAGTGGTTATTTCTTGATTAACTTATTGGTTAATTGGAATTTCCAACCTAAATACTTGTGTTTAAAGTCATTAATTTTCTAATTAATATTTATGTTGCATACTTCTAAAGGTCTAATACCTTCATAATTACAACACTAATAGTCCAACATAGAACCAAACCCAAGGTCGAATAGTTTAGTTCATGTCAACCATACATGCATTGATTAAGTTTAGTTCATGTCCACCGTAGTGGATATGCGACTAGTGGCAGAGTCAGAGAATTCTGAAAGATGAGACACAAAATTAATATTATATTAAATTAATATTAAATAAAATTAGTTATAAATAATACTAATATTCATTTAACATGCATAACTTCGAACTTTTTTTTCTTCGAAGTACCAACATTGATCTCCATCAACATTTTCAGATTCATTAGGAATAGCCGGAGACTCAACACTTGAAACCAACAATCTCTTACTCCGCATAATAAATTTGTCCATATTCCTACTCAAAATAATTCAACTTAACAAAAGTTTAATTTAACACAAGTTTAATTTAGCACGTAAATCAAACAATATTAAGTTTGATCTATAAACAAATTCATTCTAACAAATATATACCCCAAATCTATACATGATCCATCGCGATTTGAATTCATAAGATCAAAAATGGGTTGTTGTTTCAGAATTCAAATTGAGATGGTTTGGGTATGGATTTGATTATTTTATGAGTCAAATCCTAATTATTTGAGGACGAGAAAAACGAATGTGAACTTTAAGGTTTCTTTGTTAGGTACACACCACTAATTGCCTATCAGTCTTCCGAACTCATCTGAATTTGGTGGTAGACGCTAATCGTGGAAAGAAGTCTTTAGGGCAAGCCTTATTGAGATCGGTGAAGTCGATGCAAACTCTCCACTTCACAATCTTCTTTGTACTACCTCCACATTAGCTAGCCAGTCGGGATAACGTGCTTTTCTATTTTTTCCGGTCTCCAACAAAGCACGTACATCTTCATCTATCACCTTGTTCCTTTCTGGTGCGAACTTCCTTCGCTTTTGCTTGACCGGGGGATCCACATTAAGTTTGTACACGATCATGTTTGGACTGATGTCGGTCATGTCTTCGTGTGTCCACATGAAGCACTCAGAGTGGGACCGTAGGAAGTCAATTAATTGCTTTCTAATTTCGTCAGGTATATCTGCGCTTATCTTCATGACGTGGATTGGTTTTCTAGGATCAAAGGTAACCTCGTCGAGTTCGGGGGGCTTTGTCCGCCCTTTGATGTGATTTTGGGTGATAGTCGGTTTTAGGGAGATTATGTAACACTTATTTACCGACCTCTTCTGATGCGAAAGTCCCCGTTGAGTCAATCGCAAGTTCCCTGGAATGCAACTAAGCCAAGCCAAGCAACGAACTTTGTCTCGTAAACGCCTTGGAGGTTTCTCGCTCACCAAAGTGATGGCTTTGATCTCGTGGTTGCCGTTGAAGCCTTGGTTGCACACCCTTGTTGAATTGCATAAAAAACCGAGAGGAATTCGCTTGAAGACACTCGAAAGAGATCGAGTTCGCAACGACCAAAGAGATGGCCGTGAAGGATCCAAGATAGGATCTTTGTGACGATCAAAGAGATGATCGATTTCTTGGACTGAAAGAGACGAGTTGATTGATAACCACAACAAGATAGATAGTTTTGACGCCTAAAGCTCAAGCAAGGAGATAACCTCAACTTTGATAACTTAAGCAAAATAAACGTAAATTGTCTCAAAGGGAAATAACAAGTATTCATAGCCTAAGATAAACTAAAATATAGAAAATAAACTACGGGAAATAACGGGATTATACTAGCGGCCAATGACACATGACGCGCTACGCCCATGCATAAAACCTCAAAATAGAAACATTCCAAAAATAGTATCAAAATATCCAAATAACTACATAACACAAAAAAGATAGATGATGGAGAGCGGGTGCAAGCCACATGGGACGCACTGCATGGGCAGCGTGAAGCAGTGTCGCAACAGGCAGCGCACCGCGAAGCCCCTCGGCTAAATAACCTAAAACCCAAAATCATGACAACGGTGACGTCGATGGGTTCGGTGGCGTTGCCGAAGCTGGCAAAAAGCATCTCGTGACCAAGGATTGGGTGGCTTGTGCGATGGCTCTGGCACGCGCCGTAGTCACGGGTCCGTTGGAGCGGACATTCATCTTGTCCTCCTCATCCTTCGCCATCAAGGGTGAGGGTAGGGAGCCATCATTCTCCCCTTCTTGGCAGCGAAACGTCCCCGCTTCATCCTCGATGTTCTTAGGGGGAGTGTAGGGAGACATATCAACCACATTGAAGCTTGGATGCACACTATAGTCGTTGGGAAGCTCAAGGCAATGTGCGTTGTCACCAAGGTGCTCCAGGACCTTGAAGGGTCCATCTCTGCGGGCATCAAGCTTGATGCATCTTTTCGCTGGGAAGCGCTCGCGACGAAGGTGAAGCCACACCATGTCGTCGGGCTCGAAAATCACGTGGCGCCGACAGCGGTCATCTTGCACCTTGTATTGCGTTGTGTGGTGCTCAAGCTACGCTCTGGTCCGCTAGTGTAGTTGATGCGACCCTGACCTCCATGACCTCCACTGAAGAGGAGCAAGCCATGAGCATCCAGTCCCTTGGTCCTGTCACCAGATCCCGTGTCAGGGACATCAGCCAAGCCACCCAGTTGCTAGTCTTACGCCTCGTCACTAGCCAAGGCGCGCTCGACGCCACGCCCACGCTCGTGCTCCTCGCCACCGTCAGCGACACTGTCGACGCCCAGTCGAAGCCCCTGCCTTCCGAGCCTAGCATGACGGCCACAAAGTCCATCTTGACCTAGCGCCATCCCGGGCCTCGCCGTTGCCTCACTCGCTCCATGCCATGGCCTTCGCCAAACGCCGTATCGCCCCGCCAACATCCAAGACGACGCCTATCACCTAGTTGAGCTATTTAGAGGTTTTTACTACTTTTAGTTATTGCTATTTTTAGACTTTCCATTTATGTAATTTTGCTATTTCGGGCGTGCGCTCTACTTGTGTCGAGTAGGCTAGCCCATTAGGCGGGACTCGGCCCATCCGAGCCCCGCGTGTCTTTATAATGCCAACTCGGCCTCCATTTGTAAGGTTACATCTCATTTTATTCCTCCTTCTTGGATTCGGATGTCAAACACTATCAAACCTATCTCTTGTAACTCTCGCATGCCGTCGCCACGGCATCCGTCGATCGTCGCTTCGATCAAACTGTTGTTTGTCACTTCAAGCATTCGGGTGCCTAGTCCTGAGGCTACTCGTTCCTCCTTCGCTGTGTCAACTCCGCTGCCGCCGCATCAAACCAACCGCTTCCACCCTCGCTAACCTCTATCAAGGCTGTCGTGACTTAGTACGAGACCTAGATTCGCTCATCGCCAACGCTCTTGACCACATCCGAGGCCAAGGACGCATCAACTGGTATCAGAGCGCCAGTGGTCTTGTAAGTCACTTACCCTTGAGTTCATTTGTTCACGTTCATCTCATCAACAACCACCACCCCCTTCTGCCACCACAATAAATTTTCCTCTATCTCCCTTGCCTTCGGCTTGCATTTTGGCCGATTTTTGTTTTCTATCCCAACGAGAAGATCGTGTCCGAGATTCTCGACCATTCGGTTTCCTCAAGCCAAGCGCTTGGCCAATCACCACCCACAAAATCGGAAGCCAATCCCTACATTCACTCGTGTGATCTTGGCCGAGTATCTTCTGGATTTGTTTGCTTGATTTTATGCTTAATTATTTAATATAATTCATAGTATATCTTGCATATTTCTGTGATTTACTTGCCTGATTTGTTTAACAAAAAAATCTGCATCATATCTTATTTCTTTCTCCTATCACGAGATCTTAACAAACTTGTGATTTATTTCCTCTTCAACTACGGCCGAATACTGTTAATTATTTAATTTTCAAATTTAATCAAAGTCAAAGATTGACTTAGAATTTATTATTTAAAAAAATTGTCGGATTTGAAATTTAAAAAAAAGAGGCAAATCCAAAATTCATTTTTGCTTGAAGGAAAAGCCAAAATAAGGCAAGCCTTCGAGTTTACTTTCCACCACTCGGTCGTAATCCATTTTGCCGCCCCTCTGCCGTCTAGGCTTGAATCTTAGGAGGTTGGTCACGTGTCATATTGCATTATTGACTGCCTTTTGTGTTCGATAATTAATTGCTTGATCAAGTGTGCGTCTAGTAGTGATTTTCCTAGGTCATTCGTGTGTTTGTTTCTAAGCTTGCCTACGCCGCCCTCACAGCTTCCCAGATTGTTTATCTTGCGTGAACTTGTGTGCTTGGGTGTGGTGATTGCTTGGCTAT
This sequence comes from Rheum nobile, assembly GCA_027886185.1. NCBI lineage: Eukaryota > Viridiplantae > Streptophyta > Magnoliopsida > Caryophyllales > Polygonaceae > Rheum > Rheum nobile. Next base: position 325,100 of record WOAB01000257.1, on the reverse strand, counting down.
TGTTGCTTTATACCTCTTATTCGCCTTTACTCGCATGTCTGGCCATATTGTCATAGGTAGCATGACGGCGCCCACGAACACGAGTGGAGACGACACTGGTTCTGGCAACAACCCACCAAATCCACCACCGCAACAAGTCAATCCCCCACACCAGGATCCTCCGGTGATCCAAGAGCTCTCGGCTGAACAACGAGAGATCCAAGAACTGCGTCGGCAAGTGGCCTAACTCCAAAGCCAGCAAGGCCGACAGGCGCCAAAGCCACAAGTAGAGATGGATGCCGCGGGCCTACAATGCCCGACCGTAGCTGGCCCAACAATCCTCGCTTGGACAAAGGCAAAGGTGTTATGCCCTCAACCTCTCACCAACAGACGCCCCTGCAGTGCATCCAATCAGTCATTGAGAGCCGCCAATGCTACAGCTTCCCACGCTGCCGCTACAATATGCAAGCGGCACCCGGTGACGACGACAACGACTTCGATCATGATGACCAATCTCAAGGTGAGTTTTACGACCCCTATAATTTTGATGACAGGTATGGTACTAGAGAAGAACAGCGCCGATGTGATGACACCCATGCGTCGCGTGACCTATGCGCGCCGAGACCTGCCTGGCTCCAGCCAATAACGACGCCCAAACCGGCACAACAAGCACGGCTCCAGGCATGGTGACCGGCACCATTCGCGCCATCCAGCGCCTACTCCCGTGTCGTTCGATATCAATGACCGCCTTGTCCACTAGAGTGCTAGGATGCCACTCTATGGCTCCGATGGCTACGGCTCCACCACCCCGTCCTTCCATGATGAGTGACGTGGCCTAAGGTCGTTATGCCAAATCAAAGTAAACCTCAACTTTCAAACTATTATAGTAAGCAAGCAAGGGTCGAAATCCCAAGAGAATCACAAGCGTCTATATTCCTGTCACAAATTGAATATCAATCGAACAATAGTAACAAAGGTTTTTTTTGAGGTTTTAATCAAGTAGAAAATAAAACAGAATAAATAGTATGCAATCAAATGTGAGAAAATACTTAGCCAGGCAATTTCCACTTAAGTTTTGGTTGGTTGATCCTAGATTACTTCCAATTCCTTCCTATGATTATTCCTGTCCCGATCTTGTGTAGATTAATAAGGAAACCATCCCTAAGAACCCTTACCAATGAATAACCCTAGCACCACTAGTGATTCAACCCAAAGGCAGCAATGAACATAAGAATTAACCAGGATACACATAACACCTCAACCAGAAGCATTCAACATGTAATCAAATCTCTACATAGATAAAATCCACCAAAGCAAATAAAACCTATGCTTGCCACTCCAGACCAGGACGTTAGCCCAACAGTTTCCTAGTCATAGCAATATGAGTAACATTTAATAAACCTAGATGGCCTGTCTAGACAAATCAATAATTATTCAATGACATTCTGCTTAAGAGAAGAGATATAGATCAATAGGAATTAAGAAAGGGAACATAACCTCACAACCAATAATCAAAACTTAAGCTTTCATTGCCAGACTAAGCAAAGGTGGTTAGCCTTCCATAGTCTTGAGAAAACAACGATGATGTAAAACTAAAACCTGATATATGTGTGTCTTCTTGGTGAGCTCTCTTCCTAGGTTAAATAGAAAAGAGAACTAATATGGGCCTAACAAATTCCTAAGCCCAATAAAAAAAGAAACGAAATAAAATGGAAAAATAAGAAAAGAAATTAGAAAAGATAGACTCGGGAAAAGTCAGAACTTCCAGCGTCGACGACCCGCGATCGCGGCCCATTTACCGCGATCGCGGCCTCTTGTGGCTCCGCGCTCTTCACATTCCTCCGCGCCTACGGAAAACTCTCGACTTGCCCGAGGAATCGCGATCGCGGCACCCTTGCCCGCGGTCACGGTTAATGCTCGGCCTTCACTCCTTGGCTTCGCCTCCTAACCTCTCGTCTTTACTTCCTTGGCGTCTTCTTTTGGTGGCTTCCTTCCTCAGTGTCTCCTATGATATCCAAAATAGCTCAAACACCTCCAAAAATACCAGACTTCGCCCCCAAACGCCATGCACAAGAATGTGTCTAAATCTACCCGAATGGCACCAATAAAACCCTCTAATAACTCTTACTTAAGCCCTACAAAGTAGTCCTTATCAATGAGTTCGAGGAGTTCAACGATTAAGAGATGGAAGATTCGGGTCTGGTCAACCCGGGGTCCTTCCACCCACTTCTCGGCGACCCCATTGAGCTCCAGGACCGTCCGACGGATTACATTCCCCCGTGCCTTCACACCGGCAGTCCTCCTCTTGACCTCCATGGTGATGAGGGGCGCGTTCAACATGGATACCCACCACGAGACATGCCACATGACGCCCGTCGCCACGCACAAGATAACGGCCAGCCTCGCCGACAATGTAGACGCGACGACGCGCGTGATGCCCACGCCGCTTATGCTGAGCATCGTGCCATCGATGAGCGCGACTGTCGGCAAATGGGCCACACCCAGGGCTATAACGACTGCGCCTTCATCGACAAGCGCCTTGACATCCAGCGCCCGACGGCGTGCGTGATGCCCACGCCAATTTTTGGTGAATATGATCCCGCTGTTTTTCTTGAGTGGGAGCAAGACACTGAGTACATACTGCACTATTGCCAATTGACCGAGAATGACATGGTCGCCACCGCCACACTCCACTTTTACGGCACCGCCAGGGTTTGGTGGCATCGCTTTGTGAGTGACCGCATACGACGCTACCTAGAGCCTCTCACCGAATAGCACCAGCTGGTCTATGTGATGAATCAGAAGTATGTTCCCCAAGACTACAAGAACTAGATGAGGATGGAGATCTCCATGGCTCGCTGTTTTGGGGCGAAAAGATTGACCTGACCTGAATCGCCTTAAGATCAGAAGGGCAACTAGAAACAACAGTTTTGATTATATCTGAATTATCCAAATCAAACAAAGAGCAAGATGAAATAAGACTAAAAATATGTAGAGACAAGTTTATCTCCCCTGAATGAGAGTCTGGTCGAATCAAAGGATTCAGTCGTCGGTCGCTTTAACATTGGAATGAGGATTCGAGCTTTGGAATTCTGATGAATGCAAGTAGGAGCATAGTCGTATGTATTATGTCAATTTTTTGTGTCCTTTACAATGATCTTCAATCCCTTTATATACACCTTTATTTTCCAAAGATCTGGTTAAACTAGCCGTTTTGCCTTTGTGATCTTCGTCCTCCAACTTTTATTGCCAGATAGCCATGATCTTATGATATTTATGTTTTGATTACATGGGTTGTAACTGCTACATGGAAGCATATATCAACCTCCATGATCCGGGTTTTAATGGCGTCTTCGATCTTGTCGTGGCCGTGATCCTCGCTTTGTCGTTTAATTAGTTGGTCGTTTCAAACGGGAAGATCACTCCATCTATTGGGCCGCTTCCTTCGAAGGTCCATTAAGAGTGAGGCCCAACAATTGCCCCAAGGAATCGAACCGGTCCGGAGATAGCAGTTGAGGGGCGGTTGGATTTCTTCTTCTCGTGCCTTCTCTGGAAGTGATCTTTTCTCTGCCGATTTGCTACAGTGGATTGATGACGTGTCACTTTCTTATTGGTTGATAGATTTGACCGCAGGCGAGCAATTTTCTCATAAATGGCAGTCACTTCCCTTTGTTTTCACCATCCTCTTTTTGCTCATGAAAGGTTTTATGTTTCAAAGGTAAGGGTTTTTTTTCGAATTTCTTACTATTCTTCTTGCACCTTGTCGTTTATGAGATCAAATAAGTTCAGAGCTTCATCTTCTAGCGTCGGTGGGAAAGATAGTGAGTTCTCCCCCTCGAATCTCCTTAGTTCAGAAGATTCCCTGGTCGGAACGCTAACTCAATCGGAGTTGGATGTGATTTTGGAAGTGGGTCAATTTCCTTCTGAGACGGTGGCTCGTCTCCCCTTACCCTAAGAGCGGCCTGACTAGTGTCGCGACGGATGGGTTTGCTTCTTTCAATATCCCTTCAGAATTGGTCACTCTTTCCCCTTCTCGAGTTTGGTGAGGAACTTCTTGTCTATTCTTAATCTTGCCCCTTGTTAGGTGATGCCACATGCATGGCGTCTTCTTAGGGTAGTCGACCTTTTGGTGTCTAGTGTTGAAATTGATTTTGACTTTGATGCTCTCTGGTATTCGTATTACCTGAGTAGTCAGTGTTCTTCCCGTTTCCAATTGCGCCTTAGGCCAGATAGGGAGCCAATCGCTTTGAACCATAATGTGAACGATCGTGGATGGAGGTCACGATTTTTCTTTGTCGAAAGGAAGTCGCTTGAGGGGGGATTCGACTGTTCTTTCTTGCACGATGTTTGGAGGACGTTGGGTATCGTATTAGTCTCTGAAATTTTATGCTTTTGACGTCTTGTTAACTGGTTCTCACGTGTTTCTTTTTTCAATGCCGAGCCAAGATGAGAAGGCATATTCTGATTTCACCTCGGTTACTGTAGTTTTGCTTGCTTTTTCGGAGGCAGATAGATCGTTCAAGAACATGAATTTTTTAGCCTTCCCTTCGAGCATGGTGACTCCGTCCTCTTCTGTTACCAAAGGCACATGTTCGTTCCTTCAGGTATGCATGTGGGTGGTCTTTGGAGTGACCATATGTGATGTGGCTAAAACCTACCCGCAAGTGTATGAGATCAGTTGCAGTAATCAAGTGTCGATCCCACAGAGACCAATGTAATATTAATTGAAACACTACTAGTGAACTAGGCCAGGAAAATAAGGAATTGGGGAAAACTATAACTAAACTATGAAATACTAATAAAGAAAACAAACAAAAATCTATGGGATAAATGTGTCTAAGGTTAAGGATCACCACAACGATGCTTCAGTAAATAAAATCACACTTCACCTGAATCTAATCCAAATTATTTGAAGGTAGGTTATCTAAGGTAATCTACTAACTCCTTTCAGACGATAGTAAACGTGCCTGGACTAAACTAACAATCGCTGTCGCGCAGAGCTAATCTCATCCAAACCCTTTAACGCACTTAGTGAATTTTTTAGCCTTCCCTTCGAGCATGGTGACTCCGTCCTCTTCTTCTTCATTCTTTTTCTTTTTTCTTTCTTTTTTTCGGATCTTTTTCTTCTTCTTTTTTTTCAGTTTTTTTTTTGTTTTTTTCAATGAAGAAGAAGGAAGCAAACTTAATGAACAGAATGGCACATATTATTGATCACCCGCCATTTTATGCTCCTCCCCCAAGCTTAGTCCATGTCCACACTTAGCAAACTAAAATTCAATCCCCTGGATAGGTAGGATATATAATAGGCTCGGATTGCTTTGTGGAGCTTCAAAAGAAAAAGTCTATAAGGCTCAGAGGACTTCAAGCAGAGGGAAATAATATTAGGGTGGTCAAGTAAGATATAGGCTCATGAAAAAAAATGTCTCAATCAAAATGTAATGCATATTAGTCCTAAATGCAGTCTCAAAGAGGTATTGAAGCAAGTTCTAGAGATAGCAAGCAAAGAGAGATCACATAAGAAAATAAGAGGGCTTATGCAATTGTAGTCCAAGAAAGGCTAACATGCTCACCAGGACATTTTGTCTAGAGTATCGGTCCTAACACATCTCAATCAAAGTCCACATGCTCAGGTCATTGTCAAAAGTTTGATCAATCATATCATGCTCATAATGCAATTGTAATATTAACAGCCAAGACATATTAAGAGGATTCACAATTTATGTACCATTATAAGAACCCACAAAGGAATAAATAGGGGAACAAATCCAACATCCAAATGAAAATATGCTATGCAATGCATGAAAAAAAGAAAAAAAGAAAGAAAAACAAACACACATAAATATGAAAACTAACACTAAAATGCAAACAAAGTCTACACATGGAATTATCCCTCTCCCAAGCTTAAATTCTACATTGTCCCCAATGTAGACATAGAAGAAAGAGGAAAAGAAACTCACCAAATAAATCAGGCATTAAGGCATCTTCACTCCATGCTCTGGTGTTGTCGAAAAGTAGTACAAGCCCAGAAGAATTTCAGCAACATCTTCGCTTTTAGTAGCACTGTACACAACATAGACAAAACAAAACCCCAAAATGCAAGACTATACACTCCAACTGTTAATTGGCATAAAAATGTAATTACATGCTTAGGTAAAAATTAGACACATGTTCAGCACAAAAGAGAATTAGTCCAAATCTAAGCACAAACTTATCACAAATTATCCAATGCCAACAATAGACTTGTTAATCATCACTAATTCAGCATACAACAATCCCAACAAATCCATCATTATATAAGCAAACTCAACAGCGAGCACAACCCCATTCATGTAAAATTTAACCACCACAACCAAAAATTTAATTCAGTGCAATGGTCACCCAATTACCAAATAATTGCAAGTAGCATAGCATCATCAAATTAAATAAGCATATAATCAACATAATCCTGATGCAAAGTGAGTCAGCAAAGAGTACTCATAATCAACCCAAAATATTCAAAGTTGAAGGCAAGACTCAATTCAGAGTAGAAGATTGAGTACCAGACTCACCAAAGTGGCTCGGATGGGAGTGGGTCGGTGAGGTTTCGGGCTGGAGATGGGTTCGCGGACAGGTGGCCATGGATCTGGGTGCACGGGAGTGGGTCGCGCTGGTGGTTCGCGAGCAGCAGCGGTGGCGTGGTGAGGAGGATTTGGGCGTGGGCTCGTGCAGGGGCGAGGCCGGGCTAGTGGGTCGCGAGCGAGTGTAGGGCTACATCCCGTGTGGGTCGGTGTTGGTTGTCGGCGGAGGCGTGGTGGGTGGCTAGGGCAAATCTGGGTTCGGGAAGATGGTGGCGAGGGGTATCAGAGGTGGCCTCGCTGGTGGATGTGAATTGGCGGTGGAATGGAGGTGTGGTGGAGGCGGTGAGGTAGGGTTCAGACGAGGAAGGTTGAAGAGGGGGCTGGAGTTGGCATCGGGAAAGAAATGAAGGGGAAGAAAAGAAGAAAACTGGGAAATATTTTTTTTTTAAGAGAAAGCAGCGGACAGATCGAAACTCGGTCCAAAACTCGACCGAGTTCTAGGCCGAGTTTCTTTCTGTCGGGACAACTCGGTCAAAAACTCGATCGAGTTTCCCGAGTTGGCTGAAGCTTCCCTTTTTTTTTCTTCTAGAGAACATACCTGATGGGTTGCCTCCCATCCAGCGCTTGTTTAACGTCGTTAGCTTGACCTTCACCAATGTCATGTACTCGGATCAGGCTGGTCAGTGATACCCAACTTGATCGGATCAGGCTCTATGTAAGGCTTCAGCCGAATTTTTCTCACTCTAAAGTATCCCGAGTTCTTGTGCCATAGCTCCATAGAATCATTTTGTAGAACTCGGTTCAGGTAGTATGGACCGGACCATCTTGTACTCTTACTTCCCGGAAACATGCTCGATTTGTGATGATATAGAATCACATGATCCCCTTGCTTGAATTCAATTGGAGCATGATCAGTAGAGTGTCTTTTTCTCTTCTTTCGTCTACTCCGAACATCAAATTCTAAATTGGCTTCCACCCTTGGGTTCTGAATTTCCAATGCAGCTTGTGATGACATAGCTACATCGGGCAATATATCAGGAAGCTTTTCTTGCACCTTATAGCAGGTAATGATGCTAGAGGTCGGGGTAGAGCTTTGTAACACCTTAAGCTCATCAAGCATCGGGTCCTCCTTGGTCTCTTGGGTAAATTCCTTCCTATCAAACTGTGGCTCATCCCACTGCTTCTTAACCCCAATCATGATAGAAGTGCATTGCTTAAAGTAGTGCACTTCAGGTGGCTCTGTAGCCAAATTTGAGATAACCAACGCAGCCATTTGATCTTTCAAAATATGATTTTCTGTGGTTAAATCATCTACTTGAGTCTTCAAAGAGTCCACCAAACCTGAAACTGAATAAAACTGGGTTAATAGGGGTATAAGCACATCATCCTGCATAGCTGTAAGAACAGTACGAACTTTCTCGACTTCCCTATCATGTCGTATAATGAAGTCATCAAGCTTACTGTCTTGCATGGACGGATAAGTCTCAGCCTGGAGCGGTATGTGTGATTGTTCCATCCAATTGGTGTGACAATCTGCTTTATCATGACCTTCAGCTCCACAAAACTCACAGAAGAGGTTAAAAGTCATTGGGTTTTGGCCATAACCCAAATTAGAATTTACAAAATCATACCTCTGAGTACTTGTATAAGGCTTAGATGAAAGAAATTGATAGGAATTTACCTCATACCTACCTGGATCCATTTATTCGACTCTTTCTGAATAGCCTAAAAAGAAAAGGGAAAAAAATCAAAGCAAAAATAATGACCTAGACTCACTAATAGAGGTGACAACTAATATTAACAAATTGGTCCCCGACAACGGCGCCAAATACTTGATGTGGCTAAAACCTACCCGTAAGTGTACGAGATCAGTTGCAGTAATCAAGTGTCGATCCCACAGAGACCAATATAATATTAATTGAAACACTACTAGTGAACTAGGCCAGGAAAATAAGGAATTGGGGAAAACTATAACTAAACTATGAAATACTAATAAAGAAAACAAACAAAAATCTATGGGATAAATGTGTCTAAGGTTAAGGATCACCACAACGATGCTTCAGTAAATAAAATCACACTTCACCTGAATCTAATCCAAATTATTTGAAAGTAGGCTATCTAAGGTAATCTACTAACTCCTTTCAGACGATAGTAAACATGCCTGGAATAAACTAACAATCGCTGTCGCACAGAGCTAATCTCATCCAAACCCTTTAACACACTTAGAGTCTAGGAATAAACTGAAATAACGTTCGCTGTCGCGCTCCGCTAATCCAACTCAAACCTAGAACATCTATGATAGTCTATTAATCCTCAAGAGTAATTAAGTTGTTGTTGCACAAATAACACTCAGGTTCAATTCCTAGGATTCCAGTAGAAGTTATCACCTTTCAGTCTCAAACCCTAATAGGATCCAATTCGCATAAGCTACTATGGACATAAAGCATCAATGAACGAATCAAATATTATTTCAACTCAGACAAAGAAATAATTCTAATTACATACGCATCGTCGGGATCACCATATCCCTAGAACTAGGAATTTAGCCAAGCATGATCGAAGACATCAATAGATTTAAACTAGTCATCAACATATATGGATTATGCAATAAACACTGGAGATAAAATTGAATCTCAATAACAAAATAATCCAAATTGACAAAATACTAGAACGATAATACCAATCTTCGAATTGTGCAAGGCTTAAAATTCCTTCATGAAATCGAATCCCTCTCTGTGCTTACGGCTGTTCAAAGCTAAAGAAAACAAAACTCCAGACAAAACTAAAAATAAAACCTAAAAACAAAACCTCCGCCCCCCTCTAAAGCTGCGTAACCCTCCTCATATCAAGCTGCCGTACGTCCCCATCCAAATCAAACAAGGTCTCGTGTGCGGTTGCTCCAATTTGCTGTGGGCCGGCCCATCTTGTTAAAGATGCTGCTATCTTTTAAATTTATATCCACCAAATATATATTTAGTAAAGATGTTGCATTTGCTTCTGGGAATTCACGTGCCCCATTTCCACTTGGGCTTGTATCTTGGGCTTGTATCTTGGTCTCGTATCTTCCTTATAAATTACACCTAAAATATCCGAAATCACAAAAATACGAGTGTAGACTCCGAATACAAAATAATGCAAAATTAACAATAAAAGATATAAAATATGCATGCAAATGAACTATTCTAATATGCAACTAGACTCCTAAAATATGTATAAATTGGATGTTATCAATATGCTTATACGTTTATACTTGCCTGACAGTATCCCAGGGTGCAAGGTCGAGTGCTCGTCTGTCCGGAAAGAGTCTTCTGGACCAAAATTTGTCAGCGGTGAAAGCTTCCTTGTCGGCTAAGTTTGAAGCCAAGGCTCTTTCGTTGGCTAAGATCGTTGCCTTAGACTCGCCGTCGTCTAAAACTTCAATTGCAAAGAGGAAAGCGTCTGGTGTCCCAGAGCTTCCAGTAGGCATGGTGAAGAAGAGAGATTTGGAGGAGCTGCTTCACACTCTAGACCCAAGGTGATTGGTGACTTGAACCCTATCGATTGCGTTGATGAGGCTGAAGCAGTCGCCTGGCGAGTAAGTAAAGAAAAAGTTCTGTATGAAATGTTTTTGCTAATGCATATGTGTCTCAACACTTTCTTTTACATGATTGGTTGTTCATAGGGCCTTCAGTATTCGCTTGTCACGTTCTCCAATGTGCAAGAATTGAGCGACAACGTCGATAGACGAATATCTAAGGTTGAGGGCCAACTGAAGGCGGCTAGTGGGCGCGTCAAGGCGGCCAGTTTCTTCTCGGCCAACACCTGCTTACTCTCGGCCCGAGAGTAAGCAGGTGTTGGCCAAGAAGAAACTGGCGGAGATCGAGAAGAAGCTGGTCGAGTCGCAATCCGATTTGGGGAGCTTGAGAGTAACGTTGAAGACGTTCGTTTAAAGGAGGCCCAGAAGGTCACAACCAATGTCGGGACGTATTTTTACCTCAAGTCTAGTATCAAGATGATGTAGGAGTATGCCCTGAGGGCCCATTCGTCTTAGAAGATCGAGGATGCGAGGGCGAACATCGACCTTTTGTACCCTAGTGGCAAACCGGGGATTGAGTTGTTCAAGTTGATGGGACTTGGTGAAGACGAACAAGGAGAGGAGTTTGTTCCCTTGGTGTAGAAGGGGCTTCCTGAGGCGACCGAGGGTCAATATGTCGTCCCTACGGAAGTCAATGAGAAGTCAGGCGAGTCTTGATTTTGTTTTATCAAATGACATTGTTTTCTTCCGGTGTTGTGAACATTTTACTTTAAACGCTTTAGGTAGTATGTTGTGCCCCATCGTGGAGATGGGATGGACAATGTTTTGGCGACCTGTCTACCATCGCGGGTCGCGTATTTTGTAAACTCTTTGGGTTTTTGCGGCATACCTTGTGTTTGTTTTGCGTTTGTCTTGCGCTTTTTTTTTTGCAGGTGGATTTTACCGTTTGCGCCTTGGCCGAGACGCGAAGTGTGTAGCCGTGACGACCTGTAGTTTGTAAATGTTAGTGTAGCATGATTTTCGTTTGTCCAGGGAAGAGTGGTTTGTAGTGTATGGTAAAGACAAGTACCTGGGGTAAGACAAGTCTTTGTAAAATATAACGTTTTGATTTGTTCCTCCATTCCCTGTGCATCGATCGATTTGTATGTTGTAAGCGTTGTTGTGTGTATAGTAAGGATATCCTTTTCAATGTCGAGTTTGTCTTCTAGGCCTCTCTTTCCTGTTCAGATTTCGTTTAAGAGTAAAAAAGAAAGATCTTGGCGCGACCGTTGGGGGGTGACCCAACGGCCCTCCGATGCTTAAGTTAGTGATCGTATTTCAAGCGAGTATAATTGAATAGATGTAAAAAATGTAAAGGGGAAAATAGTTCAGAAATGATACAACTTTAAGTGGGTCGCGTTCCAACTTCTAGGGATCGGTTTTCCGTCTTTTGTTTCTAATTGATATGCTCCTTGTCGGACGATTTCCTTGATGAGGTAAGGTCCTTCCCATTGGGGTACTAACTTTTCGTCGGTTGGATTTCTGGTATTTTGGAACGTTTTTTCTCTGGTATTTTGGAACGATTTCTGGTATTTTGGAATTTTTTTCTTAGGACCCAGTCCGACGATTTCCTTGATGAGGTAAGTGTCGTTTGCAATGCGTGATCTTTGGTTCCTCAAGCTTGTAGTCTAATCCTTCTCTTGCATAGCCAACGTGATGGCTTTCCTAGACCAAAGTGATGGCCTTTACTCGTCCAAAGAGATGAACGTAAGGATCAATGTGATGATCCCGGAATACCGAAGAAACGTGTTTGAATTTCTCAAAGCGACGAGCTACGGGATAGATCAATCTGTGGGATCGAAGAGAAGATGCAAGGGATTTTGGAAAGGAGATAAACTCAACTTTATTCTCAAAATCTTCATAAGAATACAAACTAGGGTTTCTGGTTTTAAATATCGATAAAAAGTAAAAATAAAATAATAATAAGTTTTTCGGAAATGAAGACGAAACAACAAACATTCGGGACCGTTTCCGCAGTTGCGGAAAATACTTTCGCGATCGTGGAAAAGTTCCTTTAAGACCCGAGCGATCGTGTCAATTCCGCGGTTGCGGAAAATACTTCCGCGATCGCGGAAAAATTCATGTAAAGACTTTGGAAATCAGCGTCGTTTCCGCGATCGCGGAAAAGTTCCTGTAAAGACTCGGAGTTCAACTATATTTCCGCGGTCGCGGCGACGTCCACCGCGATCGCGGAAAACTTCTTGTAGAGCCAATTGTTGTTCGTTCGTCTGGCTCTCCTTGGCAGGGGCGACTAAGGCGGGACTTTACCTAATCCTTCATAGGTCAAGAGGAGGACCCATTTAGGACTAGATGAACCCGCATCACTTGCGTGCGTCCGCGAGACTAGTGATTGTGTTGCTCGCTCCATTGCCCTTGTGCGAGCTCTTGTTACCGGGCCACTCGAGTGCACCTTCATTGCTTCATCTTCGTCCTTCGCCGTCATCAAGGGGATCATGGAGCTATCAATCTCCCCTTATTGGCTGCGAAGCATCCTCGCTTCGTCCTCGTCGTCAAAAGCAAGAGGCGTATATGGAGAAAGGTTAGCGACGTTGAAAGTTGGATGCGTACCATAGTCATCGGGTAAATCCAAGCGGTAGGCGTTGGCCCCAAGGCGTTGTAGCACCTGGAAAGGACCATCCCCTCTCGCGTCCATCTTGTGGCGTCGCTTCAAAGGAAAGCATTCCTTGCGCAAGTGCAGCCACACCAAGTCGCTGGGCTCATAGGCAATCGGGCGTCGGTTTTTGTTGCGTTGCGCGGCTACTTGCTCGGACCTCCGCTCCAGCTGCTGCCTCGTCCTCTCATACAAGGTATTGACCTGGTCCGCAGGCTCCACTCCCTTGATGCTGTCCTTTTCCTTCATTGGCCGTGGTACTTGATCCAAAGGGGTGAGCGGATTGAGGCCGTAGACAACCTGGAAGGGCGTCTTGTGCGTAGCCGAGTGCATGGACCTGGTATAAGCAAATTCAACAAAAGGAAAGCACTCTTCCCACTTGCGGAGGTTAGACTTTAACATAGTACGCAATAAAGCACCTAAAGTCCTATTAGTAACCTCCGTTTGACCATCCATCTGGGGGTGATAACTAGTAGAAAACAACAACTTAGTCCCCAGCTTGGACCACAAAGATTTCCAAAAATAACTCACAAATTTAGTATCACGATCCGACACTATACTTCTAGGGATACCATGCAATCTAACAACATGCTCAAAAAATAAAGAAGCAATCTCTAAAGCATTGTTAGTAGTCTTGCATGCAATGAAGTGAGCCATCTTAGAAAACCTATCAACTACCACAAAAATTGAGTCCCTCCCTTTCTTAGACATGGGCAAACCAGTGATAAATTCCATACTAATATCTTCCCATGGGACATTCGGGATAGGCAAAGGGGTATACAATCCTTGGGGACTCAATCAAGACTTAGCATGCACACAAGTAATACAAGCCTTGCAAAAACGTGTAACATGATGCAACATTTTAGGCCAAAAGAAATGTTCCTTTAATGCAGCCAAAGTCTTAGGAATACCAAAATGTCCTCTACCTTTATGAGCTTCTTGAATTAGCAACCTACGTATAGACATTTTAGGGATATATAGTTTCCCGGCCTTAAATAGGTAGCCATTTTCAACATAGAATCCATTAGACTCTCCCTTTTCCATGCACGTTTGAAAAATTACAGCAAAGTCATCATCATGCATATACACATATTTAATCAAGGAGAAGCCTAAGATAGAAGCATCAAGGTGAGTAAGTAACACATACCTGCGAGAAAGGGCATCAACAACCAGATTCTCCTTACCTTTCTTGTATTTGACCACATAGGGGAAGGTCTCCATGAACTCCACCCATCGTGCATGGCGTCGGTTGAGGTTGTCCTAGCTCTTCAAGTACTTCAACGCCTCATGGTCCGAGTGAATGACAAACTCCTTAGGCCATATGTATTGTTGCCAAGTCTTCAACACCCGAATAAGAGCATAGAGCTCCTTGTCATACGTTGGGTAGTTGAGTTGGGCGCATGTGAGCTTCTCGCTAAAGTAAGTAATGGGACGCCTATCTTGCAGCAAGACCCCTCCAATTCCATGATGAGAGGCGTCACACTCTACCTCAAAAATCTTGGAGAAGTCCGGTAATTTCAGAAACGACGTGTGGCACAACCGGGCCTTCAAGGTGGTGAAGGCAGTCTCGTGTGCGGTCGTCCACTCAATGGACACAGCCTTCTTTGTAAGCTCATGCAATGGGGCTGCAATGGTGGAGAAATCACGCACAAATCGGCGGTAGAAGCCAGCCAAGCCTAGGAAGGACCGAACCATGGTTGGAGTCGTGGGACGTGGTCATTCCTCTATGGCGCAGACCTTTTCTTGGTCAACTTTCAACCCATCCTTGCTTACAACAAAACCAAGAAAAATAGTGGAATCCGAGCAAAACGAACATTTACCAAGAGTGCATAAAGTTTCTCATTTCTAAGACACTCTAAGACCTTCCTAAGATGCTCAACATGCTCATCTAACGATCTGTTGTAAACAAGGATATCATCGAAATAGACAACTATAAATTCGCCTAAGTAAGCCCTTAGAACATGATTCATCAATCTCATAAAAGTGCTAGGAGCATTGGTTAAACCAAAAGGCATAACCAACCACTCATAAATGCCATACTTAGTCTTAAAAACAGTTTTCTACTCATCACCCTCATGCATCCTAATTTGATGATAACCACTCTTAAGGTCAATTTTAGAAAATAAAGTAGCACCATGCAATTCATCAAGCATATCATCAAGTCGAGGAATAGGGTGTCGATACTTCACTGTAATTTGGTTGATTTCCTGACAATCAACACACATGCGCCAACTACCGTCCCTCTTAGGCACTAGAATCACTGGTACTGCGCATGGGCTTAAGCTCTCTCGGACGTGGCCCTTATCCATCAACTCTTGCACTTGACGCTGTAATTCCTTGGTTTCTTCCGGGCTCGCGTGGTATGCAGCTTCGTTAGGAAGAGAGGCGCTGGGTACAAAGTCGATTTGATGCTCAATTCCATGGATAGGTGGCAATCCTGCGGGCAGCTCGTCTGGCATCACATCCTCAAATTCCTGCAAAAGAGAAGTCACTGTAGGGGGTAAATCAACAAAATCTTTAACATTTAGAAGACACGCGAAAGGAACAAGTAAAAAGCAAGGAAGACGTCCCTGAATGATTGGAGAGACATCCCGAGACCAAGCCAAGAGAAGCCAGTTTTCACAAGATCCTTGAATGCCAGTGTGAGCTGGCTTGGGAGGTTGTTTTGGGGCCGATTTTTGTGGCTTCTCATGGTCAGCTGAGTCCAATGGATGTCCCTTGGCTTGTTCAAGTGCCTTGACTCGGTTCCTTTCAACATGATCTTGCATAATCTCTTGAGGGCTCATAGGAAGTAATGTGACCTTTCTTCTATTGTGTATGAAGACGTAGTTGTTGAGAAATCCATCATGAAGAGCTCTCTTGTCATATTTCCAAGGTCGCCCTAAGAGGAGATGAGTTGCATCCATGGGTACTACGTCACAAAGAACCAAATCCTTGTAATGGCCAATGCTGAAATTGATAGTGCATTGTCCCTTCACAACATTGGAATCATCACCCTCGGAGATCCATTGTAGACTATAGGGTTGTGGGTGTGAAGTTGTGTCAAACTTGAAGTGCTTGATCACCTTTTCATTGATGATATTGCAACAACTTCTACCATCTATAATGACACTCAAAGAAGCACCCTGGACCGCACACTTAGTATGAAACAAATTCTCACGTTTGTCAAGTAAGGTACCTTCTTTGGCGGTAAGAACGCGGCGTGTAACCAAGATAAGAGGCAAGTTGCCTTGTTCATCCATAGAACTGCAGATGTAACCGTCCAATTCCTCCTCCTCCTCCTGGCCGTACGTGTCAAATACCGGTCCGGCGTCGGGGGTGTCCTCGTCAAACGACTCGTATTCGGAGGTGTTCAAGAAGAGGACTCGCTTGTTGTTGGGGCAGTCCCACTGCATGTGGCCATGCCCTTGGCACTTAAAACAGACCTTGTCCCTTGCCCTATCATCGGAAGGAGGCGCTCGACGCTGCGGTGGCTCATTGACGTGCGCCGGTGTGTTGCTCGGCCGAGTGGCCGACGCCGGCGTTGTAGTCGTCGGAGCAGACTGCGACGAGGAGCGCACATTAGAAGGAAATGAACCTGAATTAGGGGAAGGAGCATACCTGGAATTAGTGCGAGACCAAGACGCTCGTTTGGCCGCTTGAGCTTGCGACCATATCTCTTGTGCCGTATGTGCGCACTTTTGAAGGTCTCGTATGTTAAGCACCCGAAGTTGGTTTCTAATAGGCTCATGCAGGCCACGGAGGAACATACTCCGAAAGTCCTTGTCAGTGTGATGGATACATGCTTTATGGGATAATTCTTCAAGTTCAGCATAACAGTCAAGGGGAGAACGGTTACCTTGGGACGCGAGCTGTATCTTGAGGTGCATTTCGAAAGTAAAGTCCTCGGGGACATACTTATTTCGCACGATCCGCATAAGATGGCACCAAGAAGTGACTAGACGCTCTTGGCGATGCTCAAGGTCAGCTCGGAAACGATGCCACCAAGCCTTGGCGACGCCGTCGAAGTGCGAAGAGGCGGTTTCAACCCGTTCGTTATCCAGGTAGCGATAGTGATCCAAAATATACTCTGTGGACTGCTGCCAATCAAGAAACTTAATGGGATCAAATTCACCAAAAAAGTTTGGATGTTTTACCATAATGTTGGGGCGATGCGGTCCCTGGCACCCAGGACTCGGCCGGCGCCGGTCCGGTGTGTGGCGGCGGTTGCCGCGGCACGCGGGGCGCATCTCCGCTTGGCGTTCCATCTCATACGCCTCATCATCATCAAAGTTGTTTCGGGAGTAGTCCGAAGCACGGTAATCATCATCAAGCTCGGAGTCGGAATCGTCATGCCGCATATGGTGTCGGCTTCCTTCCTGACGATGACGACGGGAGCGATCCAAGGAGTAATCCTCATCTCTAGGAGCAAACGTAGGATTATACCGAATGCTAGGGTCCAAACGCTTAGCAGGATATCTTCAATTTGAGAGCGGAGATGACCATGCGGGGTAGACAAGGCGCCCTTGCGTTCCAGTGCCCGACTGGTGGAGGCCGTGGGGTTCAATAATGGATTAGTCGTGGGAAACCTCAAGTCACTCACAATCGGACGAAGTTGGGAAAGCTGGGCAGCCTGCGCGGCGAGTTGGCGAGCTTGATCGTCATGCGAAGCTTGAAGTGCGTCATTCGAAGCATGAAGTTGGTCAATTTGCTCATAGGCGGAGTCCATGTGTCCGGGGCTGCGGTGGCCAATAGAAGGAGAGTAGCTTGTCGTAGGAAACTCCATAGTACCTATATGAAGCATACAACACAAGAAGTAAGTTGCACCAAGCAAAATAATAAGTCCAAGCCAAGTCCTTGTCTCAAAAGTGAACCAATAAATTTTCCGCTGGGCGTACTAATTTTGGTTGCTCGTGAGGATGGAGAGGATTGAACGGGAGGCAACAAAGCAAGAACTAGCAAATCAAGTCCCAAACAACTGACAAATTTCCAAGTGCAAGCAGATCAAATCAAGTTTCTCAGAATTAATCACAAGAGAGTTTAAAATTTTGCCCTTTTCAACTAGAGTTGCGTAGAGACATGAAAGAAGAGAAGATGGAGTATGACTGTATGGTGCATTCTCTTGCCCTTTCTTTGTATCTTTTTTTTTTGTTTTTGAGGCTTCCGTCTTCCCAAACCTATTTTTTTGTTTGATGGAAGGTGAGAATGGTATGTTTGTTTTTGTTTATAGGTCACACTGTTTTTTTTTGGTGATATGATTGTGAATCAAGCAAGAAAGAACCACACAAGCAAGTGTAGGAAAAGAAAGAAGAGACGAAGCAACTATGAGGGAAAAAGATCTAACAACTAGTCTAGCAATTAATCCAAAGATGAAGCAAGAAGTAGTCAACAAGAAACAAGGAAATCAAATATGCAATTAAGGAAACAAGATATTGCTAGAAGGAGATATTTAAGGGCTGTTGAAAGTCAAAGATTACTCTTATCTAAGAGTAACCAAAACCTAAGAAAAATTAGGGTTGTAGCCGTGAGAGAGAGAGGGTGGCGAACGGTAGTGGTGGTGTTCACGGCGGGGCAAATTCTGGCAAATGGTGGTGGTGAGAAATAAAAAATTATGGGTTTGCAAGCGGAAAATTTTCAAAGAAACGGAATAAGAGAGAAGAAACAAACTTAGCTTGGATAGGCTCTGATGCCAGTTGATGCGAACAACCCCTGAAGTGTCGTTTGCAATGCAGGATCTTTGGTTCCTCAAGCGATAGTGATCCAAAATATATTCTGTGGACTGCTTCCAATCAAGAAACTTAATGGGATCAAATTCACCAAAAAAGTTTGGATGTTTTACCTTAATGTTGGGGCGATGCGGTCCCTGGCACCCAGGACTCGGCCGACGGCGGTCCGGTGTGTGGCGGCGGCTGCCGCGGCACGCGGGGCGCATCTCCGCTTGGCGTTCCATCTCATACGCCTCATCATCATCAAAGTTGTTCCGGGAGTAGTCCGAAGCACGGTAATCATCATCAAGCTCGGAGTCGGAATCGTCATGCCGCGTATGGTGTCGGCTTCCTTCCTGATGACGAAGACGATATCGATCCAAGGAGTAATCCTCATCTCTAGGAGCAAACGTAGGATTATACCGAAAGCTGGGGTCCACACGCTTAGGAGGATATCATTCAATTTGAGAGCGGATACGACCATGCGGGGTAGACAAGGCGCCCTTGCCCTTGCGTTCCAGTGCCCGACTGGTGCAGGCCGTGGGGTTCAATAATGGATCAGCCGTGGGCAACCTCAATTCACTCACAGTCCGATGAAGGTGGCAAGCTGGGCAGCCTGTGCGGCGAGTTGGCGGGTTTGATCGTCATGCGAAGCTTGAAGTGCGTCATTCGAAGCATGAAGTTGGTCAATTTGCTCATAGGCGGAGTCTATGTGTCCGGGGCTGCGGTGGCCTATAGAAGGAGAGTAGCTTGTCATAGGAACCTACATAGTACCTATATGAAGCATACAACACAAGAAGTAAGTTGCACCAAGCAAAAGAACAAGTCCAAGCCAAGTCCTTGTCTCAAAAGTGAACCAAGAAATTTTCCGCTGGGCGTACTAATTTTGGTTGCTCGTGAGGATGGAGAGGCTTGAACGGGAGACAACAAAGCAAGAACTAGCAAATCAAGTCCCAAACAACACACAAATTTCCAAGTGCAAGCAGATCAAATCAAGTTTCTCAGAATTAATCACAAGAGAGTTAAAATTTTTGACCTTTTCAATGAGAGTTGCGTAGAGACATGAAAGAAGAGAAGATGGAGTATGACTGTATGGTGCATTCTCTTGCCTTTTCTTTCTATCTTTTTTTTGTTTTTGAGGCTTCCGTCTTCCCAAACCTATTTTTTTGTTTAATGGAAGGTGAGAATGATATGTTTGTTTTTGTTTATAGGTCACATTGTTTTTTTTTTGTGATATGATTGTGAATCAAGCAAGAAAGAACCACACAAGCAATTGTAGGAAAAGAAATAAGAGACGAAGCAACTATGAGGGAATAAGATCTAACAACTAGTCTAGCAATTAATCCAAAGATGAAGCAAGAAGTAATCAACAAGAAACAAGGAAATCAAATATACAAGTAAGGAAACAAGATATTGCTAGAAGGAGATATTTAAGGGCTGTTGAAAGTCAAAGATTACTCTTGTGTAAGAGTAACCAAAACCTACGGAAAATTAGGGTTGTAGCCGTGAGAGAGAGAGGGTGGCGAACGGTGGTGGTGGTGGCGGACGGTGTTGTTGGTGTTCACGGCGGGGCAAATTCTGGCAAATGGTGGTGGTGAGAAAAAAAAAATCTGGGTTTGCAAGCGGAAAATTTTCAAGGAAACACAATAAGAGAGAAGAAACAAACTTAGCTTGTCTAGGCTCTGATGCCAGTTGATGCGAACCACCCCTGAAGTGTCGTTTGCAATGCAGGATCTTTGGTTCCTCAAGCGATAATGATCCAAAATATACTCCGTGGACTGCTGCCAATCAAGAAACTTAATGGGATCAAATTCACCAAAAAAGTTTGGATGTTTTACCTTAATGTTGGGGCGATACGGTCCCTGGCACCCAGGATTCGGCCGACAACGGTCCGGTGTGTGGCGGCGGTTGCCGCGGCACGCAGGGCGCATATCCTCTTGGCGTTCCATCTCATACGCCTCATCATCATCAAAGTTGTTCTGGGAGTAGTCCGAAGCACAATAATCATCATCAAGCTCGGAATCGGAATCGTCATGCCGCGTATGGTGTCGGCTTCCTTCCTGACGACGACGACGGGAGCGATCCAAGGAGTAATCCTCATCTCTAGGAGCAAACGTAGGACTATACCGAATGCTGGGGTCCACACGCTTAGGAGGATATCCTTCAATTTGAGAGCGGAGACGACCATGCGGGGTAGACAAGGCGCCCTTGCCCTTGCGTTCCAGTGCCCGACTGGTGGAGGCCGTGGGGTTCAATAATGGATCAGCCGTGGGCAACCTCAAGTCACTCACATTCCGATGAAGGTGGGCAAGCTGGGCAGCCTGCGTGGCGAGTTGGCGGGCTTGATCGTCATGCGAAGCTTGAAGTGCGTCATTCGAAGCATGAAGTTGGTCAATTTGCTCATAGGCGGAGTCCATGTGTCCGGGGCTGTGGTGGCCCATAGAAGGAGAGTAGCTTGTCGTAGGAAACTCCATAGTACCTATATGAAGCATACAACACAAGAAGTAAGTTGCACCAAGCAAAATAACAAGTCCAAGCCAAGTCCTTGTCTCAAAAGTGAACCAAGAAATTTTCCGCTGGGCGTACTAATTTTGGTTGCTCGTGAGGATGGAGAGGCTTGAGCGGGAGGAAACAAAGCAAGAACTAGCAAATCAAGTCCCAAACAACAAACAAATTTCCAAGTGCAAGCAGATCAAATCAAGTTTCTCAGAATTAATCACAAGAGAGTTGAATATTTTGCCCTTTTCAATGAGAGTTGCATAGAGACATGAAAGAAGAGAAGATGGAGTATGACTGTATGGTGCATTCTCTTGCCTTTTCTTTGTATCTTTTTTTGTTTTTGTGGCTTCCGTCTTCCCAAACCTATTTTTTTGTTTGATGGAAGGTGAGAATGGTATGTTTGTTTTTGTTTATTGGTCACACTATTTTTTTTTTGTGATATGATTATAAATCAAGCAAGAAAGAACCACACAAGCAAGTGTAGGAAAAGAAAGAAGAGACGAAGCAACTATGAGGGAATAAGATCTAACAACTAGTCTAGCAATTAATCCAAAGATGAAGCAAGAAGTAATCAACAAGAAACAAGGAAATCAAATATGCAAGTAAGGAAACAAGATATTGCTAGAAGGAGATATTTAAGGTCTGTTGAAAGTCAAAGATTACTCTTGTGTAAGAGTAACCAAAACCTAAGGAAAATTAGGGTTGTAGCCGTGAGAGAGAGAGGGTGGCGGACGGTGGTGGTGGTGGCGGACGGTGGTATTGGTGTTCACGGTGGGGCAAATTCTGGCAAATGGTGGTGGTGAGAAAAAAACAAATGGGTTTGCAAGCAGAAAATTTTCAAGGAAACACAATAAGAGAGAAGAAACAAACTTAGCTTGGATAGACTCTGATGCCAGTTGATGCGAACAACCCCTGAAGTGTCGTTTGCAATGCAGGATCTTTGGTTCCTCAAGCGATAGTGATCCAAAATATACTCCGTGGACTGCTCCCAATCAAGAAACTTAATGGGATCAAATTCACCAAAAAAGTTTGGATGTTTTACCTTAATGTTGGGGCGATGCGGTCCCTGGCACCCAGGACTCGGCCGACGGCGGTCCGGTGTGTGGCGGCGGTTGCCACAGCACGCGGGGCGCATCTCCGCTTGGCGTTCCATCTCATACGCCTCATCATCATCAAAGTTGTTCTGGGAGTAGTCTGAAGCACGGTAATCATCATCAAGCTCAGAGTCGGAATCGTCATGCCGCGTATGGTGTCGACTTCCTTCCTGATGACGAAGACGATATCGATCCAAGGAGTAATCCTCATCTCTAGGAGCAAACGTAGGATTATACCGAAAGCTGGGGTCCACACGCTTAGGAGGATATCATTCAATTTGAGAGCGGATACGACCATGCGGGGTAGACAAGGCGCCCTTGCCCTTGCGTTCCAGTGCCCGACTGGTGCAGGCCGTGTGGTTCAATAATGGATCAGTCGTGGGCAACCTGAAGTCACTCACAGTCCGATGAAGTTGGGCAAGCTGGGCAGCCTGCGCGGCGAGTTGGCGGGCTTGATCGTCATGCAAAGCTTGAAGTGCGTCATTCGAAGCATGAAGTTGGTCAATTTGCTCATAGGCGGAGTCTATGTGTCCGGGGCTGCGGTGGCCCATAGAAGGAGAGTAGCTTGTCGTAGGAAACTACATAGTACCTATATGAAGCATACAACACAAGAAGTAAGTTGCACCAAGCAAAAAAACAAGTCCAAGCCAAGTCCTTGTCTCAAAAGTGAACCAAGAAATTTTCCGCTGGGCGTACTAATTTTGGTTGCTCGTGAGGATGGAGAGGCTTGAACGGGAGACAACAAAGCAAGAACTAGCAAATCAAGTCCCAAACAACACACAAATTTCCAAGTGCAAGCAGATCAAATCAAGTTTCTCAGAATTAATCACAAGAGAGTTGAAATTTTTGCCCTTTTCAATGAGAGTTGCATAGAGACATGAAAGAAGAGAAGATGGAGTATGACTGTATGGTGCATTCTCTTGCCTTTTCTTTGTATCTTTTTTTTGTTTTTGAGGCTTCCGTCTTCCCAAACCTATTTTTTTGTTGGATGGAAGGTGAGAATGGTATGTTTGTTTTTGTTTATAGGTCACACTGTTTTTTTTCGTGATATGATTGTGAATCAAGCAAGAAAGAACCACACAAGCAAGTGTAGGAAAAGAAAGAAGAGACGAAGCAACTATGAGGGAATAAGATCTAACAACTAGTCTAGCAATTAATCCAAAGATGAAGCAAGAAGTAATTAACAAGAAACAAAGAAATCAAATATGCAAGTAAGGAAACAAGATATTGCTAGAAGGAGATATTTAAGGGCTGTTGAAAGTCAAAGATTACTCTTGTGTAAGAGTAACCAAAACCTAAGGAAAATTAGGGTTGTAGCCATGAGAGAGAGAGGGTGGCGGACGGTGGTGGTGGTGGAGGACGGTTGATCAATGCTATTTTGTAGCACATTTCTAGGGATTATTACCAGGTTCGAGGCGCCATTTGGTGGGATTTTATGCACAATTGGAGATTATGGAGTTGGAGTAGAGAAGTGTGGTTTTGGTGGTCTGGAGGAGCCTATTGGAGACATCTAGAGGAAGAGAAGTTGGCCGCCTGAGGAGACAAGCCAGATCCATGAAGAAAACCACTTGAGACGCGGAGAAGTGAAGAGCCGCGACCAAACCGCGGGGAGCAGAAGGCCGCGACCAAGATTTCCGAAGGAGATGGGCGATAGCGAAAAGGCCGCGTCCGCGGCCGAATTATCGGAAATTAATTATGCACTTCGAGAGCAAACCGCGACCGCGGCCAAAAGGCTGCGATCGCGGCCATCAGCGGGAGTCAGCCCGACGCGCTCCGAACTTCTGTTTTCTTTTTCTGTTTTTCCTTTTTCGTTGTTTTATTTAATTCCGAATATTAGTATTTTTCCTTTTTAGGGATGAGGTTTGTAATCTTGGGCTTTAGGTTAACTTATTTAACCTAACTCTCACAGCCTCCAATCATCATCCCATAAAACCCCGGATTATCGTATGTTCAGTATGGAGAGTTTTTCCCTTTCAAAAATTATGTCTTTCAGTACTATGAGTAGCTAAGCACCCATTGCTTAGCCCGACATGTGAAGCTTTTTCTATGATTTGATTGTGAGGTTAATTCCCTATTCCTATTTTCTTTGGATTTATATCTTTCTTCTTGAGCTTTATTCCATTGAGTTATATTGATTTCTCTAGATTAGCTACCTAGTGTTATTGATATTATTCATACTGTAGGATTAGGTTCTTGAATAGTATTGGTTGGATCTAACTCATCAGTTGTGGTAATTATCATTATTAATATTAGTTTCCCTAGCCTGACAACCTAGTTGAGATTAATATTATCTATAGTGTTAATTATTACTTTCTGGTCAACTTGTTGAGATCAATATTATTCATCCCTAATTCAGAAGTAGCATCCATGATTATCTAGGACTGGTAGGACTAGATTGTTATGAAAGAAGAATTGATTGCATGTTAATTATTACGGGTTGTGATTATTGACATGTATCCTGGTTGATACTATGCTCTATGCTGTTGTTGTCCAGTTGTTCAATAGTAAGTGTTGCTAGAACTGGTAGGGCTAGAACTGGTAGGGCTAGTAGCTATATAAGATTAGGGACAAGAATAACTAAAGGAAAGGAATAGAGATGAGCTAGGACCAATCTATCATAGAAAAAGTGGATCTTGCTTGGCTAGGTGTTTTCCTCATATTTGATTACATCCTTTGATTTGTTTATTTGCCTTGATTGCTTGTTACGAAACCAATCCAAAACCCCCCTTTGTTACTTGCATGCTAAGAAACACATAGATTGATTACTTACTCCCTGTGGGATTCGACCCTTGCTTGCCTCTAGTACTTGTTTAGGTTTGTTAGGTTTTATTTTGACCGGGTTAAGGACGACTGAAAACCCGTCTGCCAACGGTGGTGTTGGTGTTCACGGCGGAGCAAATTCTGGCAAATGGTGGTGGTGAGAAAAAAAAAATTATGGGTTTGCAAGCAGAAATTTTTCAAGGAAACACAATAAGAGAGAAGAACCAAACTTAGCTTGGATAGGCTCTGATGCCAGTTTATACGAACAACCCCTGAAGTGTCGTTTGCAATGCAGGATCTTTGGTTCCTCAAGCGATAGTGATCCAAAATATACTCCGTGGACTGCTGCTAATCAAGAAACTTAATGGGATCAAATTCACCAAAAAAGTTTGGATGTTTTACCTGGTTATCTCGTTGTAGAGGTTGTTGTCCTTGATCAGACCTTGTCTGAAGGCTTCGATGGAAGTGGTGACGTCGCAATGGGGGATCGCGACTTTTTCCTTATTGTACATGTTAAGATAGCTTCGGAGAGGTTCATTATACCTTTGGGTGATTCGATACTGCCTCTCGAGCCTCCGACTGCTGGCGAACTGGATCCTAAAGGAATTGACCAGGTCCGTGAACGAGGCGATCGTACCCTGAGGCAAACTCATGAACCAGGTTAGTGCGGGGCTCGCGAGAGTCGTGCCGAAGCTTTTGCGCATGACAGCCTCGCGACTCTACCTCAAAACAGATGCAGTCATTAATTTTTGTTTATAGAGAGAAATATGATCGTCTGGATCGTTGGTGCCGTCAAAAGTCGTCATGTTAGGAAGGTTGAACTTCTTAGGGATTTCGACTCTGGCGATTTCTCCGATGAACGGAGATTCCTCATATCCGTCTGATGCTTCTTTCTCGATCGGCTGCGGAACTCCGGGAATTCTAGCGATGTGATCGTCGAGCGCCTTCATGTGCTGACTGAGCGTCTACTGGACGAGAGCCAGGATATCGGGGGGATTGGTAACCTATAGTTCGTCGATTCGGATTCCTGCTGACTCGATCGGTGTGGAGAAAGTAACATTGTTAGTCGAAAATGGATTGGCTAAAGGAGTTCGAGATGTACCCTCAGTATATCCAGGGCGTCGGACTCTCAGGGGAGTCAGCTCGACGCTATCCATGTTAAGGCGCGTCTGGATGTTGCTATGGATGGGAATTTGCCTGGTTCCAGAGGCCATTGATTGTACCTGCGATCTAAGAGGCTCATTTTCACGGGTTAGTTGTGCGATCTCGGCCTCAGATTGGGTGGATAAGGTAGCCAAGGCTTTGGACTTTTGGCGTTGCTGGCCGAGGTCATCTTGAAGGGTAGTCATTTTTTGGGCAAGCTCTTGAAGTTGGTTCAGAGTAGGGTTTTTGGTTGTGTTTCCTTGAGTTTGGGAGTCGTCTTCGAGGCATGGTTCCTCGGTACCGGTAGGCGGGTTAATAGTCATGGTTGGAGGATTTTTGAGATGGTGATCGGTAAGTTTCCCCACGGTGGGCACCAAATTGTTTTGGGGCGAAAAGATCAATCAACCTAAATCGCCTTAGACGGGGTAACGAGTCGATCAGATAGTATAAAATAAATCCAAACCAAATAAACAATCAACCACGTATGAAATGGATGGACAATTGTAGTATGATATATTGATTGTATGATGACAGGAGTGAATCGAACTACAACTTATCCTTGAGGAACAAGGGATCAGGTCTTGTCCGACCGGCTATTCTGATGGCTCGACCGGCTATAATCAGACAATGCTCTAGGGGAATTGAATGAGGATCGATATGCTAACAAGCTTTTTCGAGAGCTGAGTAGGTGAGTGTTGCTCGCAGACGTTTCGTCAGTCGATCATTCTTTCATGGTCTATTTATGGTATCTTCTCCTTCGTCTATTACTGTTTTCATGATATTCTCCATTTATTCCCATACGTGATCTCTAGGATCCTTCCTTAATGGCATCATAATCCTGTGCTTGATTTGGTTACCGTTTGCCTTGGATCGAGCAATTAATGCTCTAGGCAAAATTCTCGGGGTTCGTCGGATCCCATGCGTTCGAGGAATGTCCGACGCCTCCCTCCAGTCTTCTTCGGCCTACTTCTTCACTTGAACCTTGGCCCAATCTGCTTGCATCTACTCCATTGGAGCATGTTGGGCCCAACAGTAAGCCCTTAAAAATGATTCATAAGTCTCATAAAAGTGCTAGGAGCATTAGTAAGGCCAAAAGGAATAATCAACCACTCATAAAGGCCATACTTAGTCTTAAATGCAGTTTTCCATTCATCCCCTCATGCATCCTAATTTGATGGTAACCACTCTTAAGATCAATCTTAGAAAACAAAGTAGCACCATGCAATTCATCAAGCATATAATCAAGTCTAGGAATAGGGTGGCGATACTTCACCGTGATTTGGTTGATGGCTCTACAATTCACCGTGATTTGTTTGATGGCTCTACCATCCTTCTTAGGCACTAAGATGGCCGACACGACGCAAGGGCTTAAGATCTCTCGGACGTAGCCCTTATCAATCAACTCTTGCACTTAGCGCTGCAACTCATTGGTCTCTTCCGGGCTCGCACGGTATGCAGCTCGGTTGGGCAAAGACGCGTTTGGCACAAAGTCGATTTGGTGCTATATTCCTCGGATTAGAGGCAATCCTTCAGGCAACACTTCGGGCATAACATCCTCAAATTCCTGCAAAAGAGTAGACACCACAAGGGGTAAATCAACCAAACCTTGACATTTAATAGACACGCGAAAGGAACAAGTAAAAAACAAGGAAGACGTTCCTGAATAATTGGAGAGACATCCTGGGACCGGGCTAAGAGAAGCCGATTCTCGCATTTGCCTTGAATGCCAGGATGTGGAGGCATCGGAGACGGGCTGGCCGCGGCTTTGGTGGCCTTGTCACGGCCTAGTTTAGATGGCATGACACCCTTGTCACCTTGGGCAGTGGCGGTTGCATTCATGGCTTGTTCTAAAGCCTTGGCTCGGTTCCTTTCGACTTGGTCTTGTAAGATCTCCTTAGGACTCATAGGAAGTAATGTTACCTTTCTTCCATTGTGCATGAAGACATAGTTATTGAGGAAACCATCATGAAGGACTCGCTTGTCAAATTGCGAAGGTCACCCTAAGAGAAGATGTGTGGCATCCATAGGAACTATATCACATAGCACCGAGTCCTTGTAATACCCAATGATGAAATTTATTGTACATTGATGCTTGACAACACTGGGATCATCGCCTTCCGAGATCCATTGAAGGCTATAAGGTTGCGGTTGTGGAGTCGTCTCGAACTTGAAGTGCTTGATCACCTTTTCTTTGATGATATTACAACAACTCCTACCATATATGATCACACTCAAAGAAGCACCTTGGACTTCACACTTAGTATGGAAGAGATTCTCGCGTTGGTCCAATGATGTACCTTCTTTGGCGGAGAGGACACGTCTTGTGACTAGGCTAAGAGGCACGGTGCCTTGCTCATCCATGGGGCTGCAAACATAGCCGTCGTCATTGTTGGCGTCCTCAGAATTGTACTCGTCAAACACGGGGCCGGGGTCGTTGCCGTCTTCGTCAAACAACTCATAGCCGGAAGTGTTGGAAAAGAGTACCCTCTTGTTGTTAGGGCAGTCCCGCTGCACATGACCTCTTCCTTGGAACTTAAAACACACTCGATCAAGAGCCCTTTCTTCGGAAATAGCGGTGTCGCACGGAGGAGGTTGATTGACGCGCGCCGGGGCACGAGGACGGCTCGCCGGCATCGGTGTCGATGGTGCGGGAGTGGATTGCGAAGATGAACTCTCATTAGTAGAAGGGCAACTTGACATAGGATTAGAACCATACCTTGTGTTAGGCCGAGAACAAGACGCCTTCTTAGCCATTTGTGCTTGCGTCCAAATCTCTTAAGCCGTGTGTGCCCACTTTTGTAGGTTCCTAATGTTGAGCACTCGAAGTTGGTCCCGAATAGGTGCATGTAGGCCGCAAAGAAACATACTCCTAAAATCCTCATCGGAATGGTAGATACCAGCCTTGTGTGAAAGTTCTTCAAGCTTGGCATAGAAATCAAGTGGGGGTCAGTTTCCTTGGGAAGCAAGTTGTATCTTGAGGAGCATCTCGGATTTGAAGTCCTCAGGAATGTACTTGTTCCTCATGACAAGGATGAGGTGATGCCAAGTGTCTATAGGGGCATTACCACATCGGTCTCGGTCAGTCCGAAACCGATGCCACCATGCACGCGCGACAATAATATAAACTTGAAAAGAGAAGACATAAAAGAAATTACAAACCTCGGGTTGCCTCCTGAGCAGCTCCTTGGTTACTGTCGTGGCTTGACATAGTGCCCTTCAAATCAGCTTGTGTTGCTCACACCAACCGAACACTTGTTGTTGACACTTTGGCCTAGAGGTCTAGGCTCGTATTGCGGTCTGAACTATTGTTGTTGACCTCCAGGCTGCTAAAATTGTTGTTGGCGTGGTAGAAACTATTGTGGCCTCGGGTGGAACTCCTGGCCATCACGGCCCTGGATTGTAGGTGTTGGAGTACGGGTCATATCTCGGTTTAGGAGATCCAAAATCTCCCATGGCCTTTACTTCAGCTGTGGGCTCCTACAGCGTTGGACACACATCTGTGGGGTGCATCGTGTCATAGCATATTCTGTAGGACTTAACCTACTGCGGTCCACCTTTCATCATGAAATGCCTCATCAACTCATTCATCTCAGCCATCTCAGAAAGTAGTGAGGATGATGGGTGAGAGTCTGCGGCCTTAACTGCTTGAGTGCTTGCTCTCTTACCGAATTGTTTTGAGCCCTGAGATAGCTCAAAGAATATCTCGAATACTACAGCCGACGTCTTGTTGAGAATGTTACCGCCACAGGATGCGTTCACCATCATGCACTCATCATCAAGAAGTCCACCATACAGATATAGAATGAGGTCTTGGTCAGAATAACCATGGTATGGACAACTTGATATCAACCTCTTGAACCTCTCATAATACTCATACAACGTCTCAGTAGCATGCTATTCGATGTTGCTAATGTTTCTCTTCAAGCTATTGAGCTTCGTTGCAGGGAAGTATTTCTCCAGGAAGGCTTTCTTCATCTTCGCCCATGTATCTATGCTTCCTGGGGCCAAATAATAGAACCAATCATTGGCCGCATCCTTCAAAGAGAAAGGAAAGGCCCTCAGCTTGATCTAGTCCTCAGTAATGTTCCTTGGATTAATGTTGTTACAGACAACGTGAAATTCAGAGAGATGCTTGTTGGGGTCTTCTCCATTCATCCCATGGAACTGGGGTAGTAAATGAATCAACCCATTTTTTAACTCAAAATTCACGTCATCAGCCAACTCCGAAAACTGCACAGCAAGCGGCTGCTGCTCTAGATTCGGCGCAGTCAACTGCCTCAAAGTCTGTTCTTCGTCAGCCATCTCGAGTTGCTCACGAAATTCTCTGCGGTTCTTGGAAATTGTTCGCTCAATCTCTGTATCAAGATCTAAGATTGAAGAGTCAGTAGCACGGGTGTGGACCATAAGATAGGTCCAAACATAAGTTGGCACACAATACAAACAAGCAAGACAATTTTAAACTTTGTCTCCCCGGCAACAGTGCCCAATTTGACAAGGCTAAAGTCGTTTAGCCTATCAAAGAATCCCTAAAAATCTAACTAAGTATAACAGGCAAGTAAGGGTCGAACCCAAGGGAGGTAAGCAATCTTCCTATATGTAAATGTTGTATGCCAATAGTAACAAAAGGGGGAAATTGTTGGTTTGTGTCAAGTAACAATGTAAATCAATGCAAAAGATGTAGTCAATGGATGAGAAGTAACTTAGCCAGACAAATATCCACACTTCAGTTTGATTAGTTGATCCTAGATTATCTCCAATTCCTACCAATGAATATTCCTATTCCGATCTTATGTATATAGACAGGTCAACTAGCCCTGAAAATACTTACCATTAAACAATCAAGAAACCATCAAGATTCAATCTGACGGCAGCAGTAGGCATATGAATTAAGCAGGATACATGCAACACTTAACAACCCGTCAGTATTCAACATGTAGTCGATTCTCTTCACAATAAACATTCACAACCAGTTCATGTAAATCGTGGTTACTACACAAGATAATGGATTTCAACCAAAAATATCAAAACCCTAGCAATAGAAAATCACTAATATCAACTAGATGATCAGGCTAGTCAAATCAGCAAGAATCAAAGGGATGAAACACAAAGAGAATCAATATAATCAAAGGAAAGGAAATAAAGTTATAATCTCACAACCAAATACAAACGAAGGCTTCAATCGTCGGACTAAGCAATGGTTGTTTAGTTCTTCATAGTCTTCAAAGCATAAAACTCTAAGGAAAAATAATCAACGATGATAAAGTCTGCCTCC
The DNA here is from genome assembly GCA_027886185.1 of Rheum nobile. Taxonomy (NCBI): domain Eukaryota; kingdom Viridiplantae; phylum Streptophyta; class Magnoliopsida; order Caryophyllales; family Polygonaceae; genus Rheum; species Rheum nobile. The sequence goes on along the minus strand of WOAB01000257.1, from coordinate 293,948 downwards.
AAAACTGATGTTATGAAGGAAGATAAAAACCTAGCAAAACCTAATTCCTAAAAAGATAACAATTATAATCTCCTAAAATATAATAAACGGAATAAAAGAAAACAAAAGAAAATAAATAAAGTAAACAAAACATCTCGGAGGAATTCCCGAACGTGCTCTTCACTCCGCGCATGAACAGTACCCGCGACCGTGGTTTGGTCTCTGAAATCTTTGTTGTTTGCTGTTGAATCCGCGTCCGCGGAAATAATTCCGCGCCCACGGTTTTGGCTCTGCCGCAATCTCTACTTCTCGCTTGCGGTCTTCTCTTGTGGTGGCCTTCATTGCTCCTTAATGCTTCAATACTTCACTAAAATCTTCCTTTCCACCACTTCTTCTCTACAAATCCATTCTCCTCAAATATCTTCTAAACCCACACAAAATGGTACCTAATATCTAGTAGCAACTCCTAGTTACGCACTACAAGGCTAAAGTCGTTATACCTATCAAAGAATTCCTAAAAACCTAACTAAGTATAGCAGGCAAGTAAGGGTCGAACCCAAGGGAGGTAAGCAATATTCCTATATGTAAATTTTGTATGCCAATAGTAACAAAATGGGGGAATTGTTGGTTTGTGTCAAGTAACAATGTAAATCAATGCAAAAGATGTAATCAATGGATGAGAAGTAACTTAGCCAGACAAATATCCACACTTCAGTTAGATTAGTTGATCCTAGATTATCTCCAATTCCTACCAATGAATATTCCTATTCCGATCTTATGTATATAGACAGGTCAACCAGCCCTGAAAATACTTACCATTAAACAATCAAGAAACCATCAAGATTCAGTCTAACGGCAGCAGTAAGTATATGAATTAAGCAAGATACATGCAACACTTAACAACCCGTCAGTATTCAACATGTAATCGATTCTCTTTACAATAAACATTCACAACCAGTTCATGTAAATCGTGGTTGCTACACAAGATAAGGGATTTCAACCAGATATATCCAAACTCTAGCAATAGAAAATCACTAATATCAACTAGATGATCAGGCAAGTCAAATCAGCAAGAATCAAAGGGATGAAACACAAAGAGAATCAATATAATCAAAATGGTACCAAATATCCAGTAGCAACTCCTAGAGCGTATCAGTCACCCTAAAAGAAGATGTGTGGCATCCATAGGAACTATATCACATAGCACCGAGTCCTTGTAATACCCAATGCTGAAATTTATTGTACATTGATGCTTGACAACATTGGTATCATCGACTTCCGAGATCCATTGAAGGCTATAGGGTTGAGGGTGTGGAGTCGTCTCGAACTTTAGTTCTTGATCACCTTTTCATTAATGATATTGCAACAACTCCCACCATATATGATCACACTCAAAGAAGCTCCTTGGACTGGACACTTAGTATGGAAGAGATTCTCGCGTTGGTCCAATGATGTACCTTCTTTGGTGGTAAGGACACGTGTTGTGACTAGGCTAAGAGGCACGGTGCCTTGCTTATCCATTGGGCTGCAATATAGCCGTCGTCATCGATGGCGTCCTCGGAATTATACTCGTCAAACACGGGGCCGGGGTCAACGCCGTCTTCGTCAAACGACTCATAGCCGAAAGTGTTGGAAAAGAGTACCCTCTTGTTGTTAGGGCAGTCCCGATGTACATGACCTCTTCCTTGGCACTTAAAACACACTCGATCAAGAGCCCTTTCTTCGAAAGTAGCAGTGCCGCGCGGAGGAGGTTGATTGACGTGCGCCGAGGCACTAGGACTGTAACACCCCAAATATTTCCTTGAAAGTATTACCGCCGATGACCTCAGATTACACCTCTGGGGTCACCCAAGGCTTAACCAAAATTATGACAATCATATAACAACACAAAACTTTAATAAATACTCATATATTATTCAAACCATAGTCACGAATTACATCTGTAAATGTCAAATACGACCAAATACGGAATCGTTTCAATACAGCGGAAGTCTATTAAGTAAATAAATATCATAATGATCTTGATATAAGCGATCTCACGCCTAGGATCTTCAACCTTGAAAAACTATTTAAACCTCCATCTGCCTTCAACATCGTGTACTAGCCTTCACGGAAAGGAAGTTTTCCTGATGTGCCGTATGAGACGGATGACACCAACCAACCATGCAAAGGAATAAACCGGTTGGTTAGTCTAATGAAAGACTATGCAAGGGTAAAATAGAAAAGGTTCTAAGTAGTCGTATTAGGTTACACCTGTCGCTTCTCGAATAATAACCGATGACAACAGTGAACCTCAACACTTCTACGGAAACATATGAAAAGATATGAATAAGAGAAGACTCCAACAGAGTGAGTCTTATGGAAAACGTATGAAGAGAAGACTCCAAAAGATCGAGTCTTATCGGAAAATATGACAAGTGTTTGGGAACGTTATAGTTTCACACAAGCGTTTGAAAATGACTTGATCATTTGGGTCCACGACCAACCTCACCGCGTAATGCGAATTCAGATTTGGAAGGAAGACTTACTCTAACCGAAGTCCGAGCGGTTTCCACATTGTACTCCTCGCCTGAGGGTATATTAATTATATGCATAATCACACTTATCTTGTTTAATTCCAAACCGTATATTCACGTTACAACTTTTATCATAAAAATATATCATCTCGATACGAGAGATATCTTGGGAAATTTCCCGAATGTTTGGCACCAACTGTGTGTACCACCCCTATACTCGGATAGGGGTAGGTCATGACCAGGAAAGGGTGTTAGGGCTTGAACATCCTACGCACCACAGTTATAAAGAAACGGCCAGCACTCGCAATAAGATACATAGCGTTCCTACAAATACTCGTTCTAACTATACATTTAGGTTCACACATCAAATCCACACCAATACCATCACGATAATAACATATATAATAGCGTTGTTTCTAGCAATATATAAAACCTATTATAATATCATATTTTAATCACACATTTATAAAATCTATTCCTAAATGAAAACAACATTTCATCCCAATTTAATTAACAATTAAAGTAATTAGTAATTAATGGAAACTTGGAATGATAAGCAAGAGCGAACCGCCACTTGCCTTGACTAGACAAACGAAGATTTGCGGGTCGGGAATACTGGACACGAACTTCACAGCCTTCTGGAAATCCTGTCAAAGCCCACCGAAGTTCCAAAGTCCATTCCAACGATGCACGCAAAATGAGGCATAAATAGGGTAAGGCGAGCTCCAACGCCGGGCAATCCAAACGATCCGAGTTCCCCAACAGCGAACGTTACGAAAACGTGGGAAAATCAAACCGGCGAAGCTCGGATAAGATCGACGAGGACAACGATTCACAAAAGCCCGCGATCGCGGTTTCAAAACCACGATCGTGGTTGTCCACGTACAAAACCGCGCCCGTGGTGTCAAAACCGGTTGCACCTCTGGGTCTCTGGTCGCGGTTGTCCTCTCGATGTTCTTGCTAGAATCTTATTTTTAATACTTTAAAAATATTCTAAGACCCAAGGCATACCACGGTATATTATTACATTAAAAAAGATCATTATAGAACGAGGGTTGGGAAAATTACCCAAATACCCTTACTAAAGTTGAGGGGTATTACATCACTTCCCCTTAAAAACAAGTTTCGACCCCGAAACTTGGCCGAAAAATAGCTCGAAAAGAGGGATATTACATCACTGCCCCTTAAAAAAGGTTTCGACCCCGAAACTAGGCCGAAAACAGATCGGGGAAACGACTAAGCATATCAGCCTCAGTCTCCCAGGTTTCCCAAGTGACCTCTTCAGATCCTGACTTGGACCACATAATCCACACTAAAGGTACCACTTTGTTCCTCAAGTGCTTCTCTCGACGTTTGAGAATACGCACATGTATCTCCTCGTAGGTACCATTTGCCTGAATCTCGATGTCTTTATAATTCAACACATGAGATGCATCTGGCACGTACTTTCTCAGCAAAGACACGTGGAACACGTTATGCACTGGATGCGCCGACGACGGCAATGCTAAACGATACGCTAGAGTCCCCACTCTGTCAAGGATCTCAAACGGTCCCACGTAGCGAGGGTTAAGCTTTCCACGCTTGCCGAACCTGAACACACCCTTGGATGGCGATAATCTGACAAATACCTTGTCACCAACCTCAAACTCGACATTCCTGCGCTTCAGATATGCGTAAGACTTCTGTCGACTCTGAGCGGTCAACATCCTCTGTCTGATCAAAGCAATGTCCGAGGCAGTCCTTTCGACTAACTCTGGTCCGAGCAGTACCTTGTCAGCATTCTCATCCCAATAAATTGGAGATCTGCACTTCCGACCGTACAATGCCTCGAACGGGGCCATCTTAATGGTAGCATGCCACCTATTGTTGTATATGAATTCAGCCAGACTTAAGCTATTCTCCCAGCTGGTGGGACGATCAAGTTAGCAAGCTCTCAGCATATCTTCCAATGTCTGGATGGTCCTCTCAGACTATCCATCCGTCTAAAGATGAAACGCAATACTGAACCTTAACCCAGTTCCCATGGCCTTGTGGAGTTCCTTCCAGAATCTCGACATGAATCGGCCGTCATGATCCGATACAATGGTCTTTGGTGTACCATGCAAACGGAAAATCTCGTGTAGGAACACTTCTGATAGCTTTTGGGTTCCCCTTGTTGACTTGATAGCCACGTCGTGAGCACTCTTCGTGAGCCTGTCAATGATCACCCATATAGCATCCTTTTGATTCTGAGTCTTCGGCAACCCCGTGATGAAGTCAATAGCAATATCCTCCCACTTTCACTCTGGCACTGGGAGAGGTAGCAATTCACCACCTGGTCTATGGTGTTCTATCTTGACCTTTTGACAAGTCAAACACTTCGCCACAAATTCTGCTACGTCCCACTTCATATTGTGCCACCAGAATTTCTTTCTGAGGTCTTTGTACATCTTACTGGATGTTGGATGTACAGAATAAGCTGACGAATGGGCCTCCTTCATCACCAACTGGCGAAGGCCATCCACGTCAGACACAGAAATCTGATCCTAAAACTAGAGTGATCCATCCTCCTAAACCACGAATCCGGGAGCTTTCTCGTCCATCACTTCACTGCTTAACTTTACCAAGACCACATCATCAACCTGCCTCTCCTTGATCTGATCAAGTAGCGTAGCCTGAATCTCCAACATACTCAGGCATCCTCGACGCTGATCGTACAAGTCATCAATCTCGTACAATCCTTGGCTTTGCTTGGTTTGAGCAGTGAGTAGAGCTACTACAGTCTCGTGTGGCGTCTTCTGGCTCAATGCATCAACTACTATGTTAGCCTTGCCCGGATGATAGAGCAACTCGATGTCGTAGTCTTTGAGTAGCTCTAACCAGCGACGTTGTCTCATATTCAACTCCTTCTAAGTGAACACATACTTGAGACTCTTATGATCGGTGAAGACTTGACACCTAACACCATAGAGATAGTTCCTCCAAATCTTCAACTCCAAAACCACAACCGCTAACTCTAGATCATGCGTCAAATAGTTTGCCTCATAGGTTTTCAACTGATGAGATGCGTACGCAATAACCTTCCCATTTTGCATCAGTACACATCCTAACCCATGCTTTGAAGCGTCACAATAGACCACATAACCATCGGTTCCTTCTGGTAGCGCCAAAACTGGTGCGGACGTCAAACACTTCTTCAACTTTTGAAATCTTGTCTCGCACTTGTCGTCCCATATGAACTTATTATGGACCTTGCGGAGCAACCCTGTCATAGGTAAAGCGATCTTATAAAATCCCTCCACGAACCGTCCGTAATATCCTGCAAGTCCCAAGAAACTACGCACCTCCTTCACATTCTGAGGCCGCTTCCAGTTGGCTACCGCTTCAATCTTCTGAGGGTCGACCATAACCCCATCCTCATTGGTCACATGGCCTAAGAAAGCCACTTACTTGATCCAGAAATCACACGTAGACAACTTCGCATACAACTAATTTTGTCTAAGGATAGACAAGGTGATACGAAGATGTTCCTCATGAGCCTCCTCACTCGGGGAAAAGATCAGAATATCGTCGATGAAGACCACCACGAACTTATCTAGGTACTGGTGGAAACATCGATGCATCAGATCCATGAAGACTTACGAAGCATTAGTAAGCCCAAATGGCATGACTACGAACTCGTAGTGCCCATACCTCATCCGAAAAGTAGTCCTCAGAATATCTTCCTCACGAATCATGAGCTGATGATAACCAGATCTCAGATCGATCTTGGAAAAGACTTTTGCTCCTTGCAGTTGATCCAACAGATCATCAATCCTAGGCAACCGATACTTATTCTTAATCGTGACCTTGTTCAACTCTCGATAGTCGATACAAAGTCGAAACGAACCATCCTTCTTCTTGACAAACAAGACCGGAGCGCCCCAAGGCGATGCACTCGGCCTTATGTATCCTTTCTCAAGAAGGTCCTCGAGTTGCTTCTTCAACTCTTGCATCCCAGGGGGAGCCATCCGATACGGTGGCTTAGAAATCGGCACGGTACCAGGCTCGAGATCAATAGTGAACTCCATGTCACGATTAGGGGGTAAACCGGGAATCTCCTCCAGAAAGACATCCGGATACTCGTAAATTATAGGAATATCAAGAACTGAAGTCTCATCTCTCTTGGGCTTATCCAGATAGCACAGGTACCCGACACAACCTTGTCGAAGTAGCTTACACGCAGCCGTCGCAATGATGAGCTTTCCGTTATCAGCGTCATTACAACCCTTAAATTTGCATACAAACTGGCCCTCAGATGACACTATCACAGTCCTTGAGATAAAATCGATTACCGCCCCATGACGCGTTAGCCAATCCATCCCGAGAATAATGTCATATGGATCCATGGCTATACAGATCAAATCTGCTTCAAACTTCCTACCTTGAATAGAAATCAGAAATTCTGACAGACGCTTGGCTCCTACCAACTGTTCACCATTGGGAAGATTCACTACGAAAGGCTCACAAGCCTCATTGCACACTAAGCCTAGCTTATTCACACAATTCTCCGAAATGAAAGAATGTGTAGCTCCCGAATCAAACAATATACACACAGAAGTAGAATGAAGGTATAGAGTACCTTGAACAATCGGAGCATTAGGTCCGTCAGCCTTACGCATCTCGTAGAGTCGCTGACCTTGACCTCCTGAAGCAGCTAGGGCTTTCCCCTTATTCTGGGCAGTTGTCTGCGTCGAAGGGCTAGGAGCCACTTGATGTGACCATGCCTCCCATGACGGCCCAAGACGAGAAAGAAGCCACGAGCCTACGCTCAGAGGGCCCAGGAACAAGGTCTAGGTCCAAGGCCATCGCCGTCACGTCACTTGTCGTACGCGCCGTCGCCAGCCAAGGAAGCCCAGACGACAACCCGAGACTCGTCGTCCTCGCCACCATCGAGAGTGAAACAACGCGTTCTTCAGAGACCACATCGCGTTCATCCACTCACGAGGCCATCGACCCTTAGTCGTCTTTCCTCGCGGTGTTTGTACCCTTTAACACGTTCGTTTTAAGACAATTCTATATTTGGTATTATTGCTTTGTTTTTAGATAGTTTCCTTTTATAGTCTTTTTATCTTATAGGGTTTGTGCCTTTTGCATGCTTGCATGGGCTAGCCCTTAGGCTCGTTTCGGCCCAAGCCCATTAGGTCTTGGTTGAGATACCTTGGCTATTTAAAGCCTCCTTTGTTCTTGTTATTTCGCACGTTCAATTTTAATCAAGGTTTCAAGTAGAGTGTTTATCCTCCTTCCCTTGATCGGACGTCTCCCATATCCCTCTCATCCCCAATCCCTCCGCTGCCGACGCTACGGCAGCGCTTGATCTTTCAAGCAAAAGTGTATCTTCGCATCCCCTTCATCCGCATTCGACGCTATGACACCAAAGACTTGTCTTCTCAAGCCTTATATCCTTCACTCAATCGCTTTCGCCAACGCTACCCCTATGCCCCGACAACCGCATTCACCACCCCACCACCATCGTGCTCATCATCGCGTTCTTCAACGCGTTCCCGCCATCTCACCGTCGAGATGATTCACCACCAACGCTACCCTACGCCCCGACAAAATTTTTCTTGACCCCGATCGTTTGCTTTCATAAAATATAGCGAAAAACCATAACTTTCCATCTTTGCATTACCTATTCGGTTTCTACAAGGTAATACCTTGGTCGAAATTTTTTCCCTTGTTCCCCAAGTTTTGGTGTGTTAGGTAATTTGTTATATTGCATGCTAGAATATTTTGTTTCCTTATTTCTTGCGTGGATAGAGTTTCCTTGTTTGCTTGATATTACTTTTTAGGTTGTTAACCGAATTTCCTTAGATAAGATATCATCAAATCTTATCTTCTCTCTCCTATCTCTAAGATCACACTTGTGATATTCTTGTTACTTAGACCTTTTTATTTTGTTTCCTTTTGCAAATCCGAAAAGATCAAAAGATAAGATCTCGGATATTACAAAAAAAAGGGAGATATCAAAAAAAGATATTAAAAAAAAAGTTTCCAAAGTTAGGTAAACCCAAAATAAGGCAACCCTAACCCACATCGGTCTAAGCTCATCTTCTATATCTCTCCGCCGTCTAGGTCAAGCTTCCTACAAGGTACTTTCTTGCTAATTAGGTTGCTTTGTTTACGTTTGTTTTAGGGTTTCACTTTGTTCTTGTTTGTTTGATTTCAACTTGTTTGATACACCATCTCTTGTGCAAGCCAAGCCGCCCTCACGGCAAGCCAAACAAGCCCTACCTACGTGAACTTTGTGACTTGACTAGTGATTTGCTTGGTTGTTGTTCTTTGTTGTCTTTTGGTTCGTTTTTACTCCCATGTCTAGCCCTATTGTTATAGGTACCATGCCGGTGGGACACAGTGAAGACCAACGCGACGTCGACAACACCAACATCCCACAGCCGCCGTTGGTGCCACAAGACCAACCGCCTCTCAACCCCCTACCACAAGATCCGATCTTGGAGTTGTCCGAGGAGCAATGAGAGATCCAAGCTCTTCGACAAGAGAACGCCGCCTACAAAGCCCGAGAACGCGCTGCACAACTCGTGCCAACTCCAACTCCTCTGAGTGCTATGGACGCGCCGCCTGCACCTGGAGCCACCGACGCGGGTCCATCCAAGACGAGAGTAGACAAAGGCAAAGGAATCATGCCGTCGACGTCTCATCATCAACCACAACTCAACCGCATGCAGAGTGTCATTGAGAGCCACCAAGGCCTCGTTCCCCAACCGGATCACTACGTGCCCAGAGCCACACCCACTGGCTATGACACCGGCTCCGACCGCGACGCCGACGACTCTCGCGGTGAGTATTCTGAACCTTACAACTTTGATGATCGCTATGCCTCTAGGAGAACCCAGAGACGCGTGCCGGGTTCAGCGCCACGCGAAGGCCGCCCTCGCCGAGTTGAGCAAGCCGACGCGACGCCAAGAAGACCAAGTCGCAGACCAAGTGGGCATACGCGACGCGATGATCAATTGAGGACCCCACAGACCCAGCCGCGAAGCCATGATGTACGCGATCACCTTCGACACCAGAGTGTTCGAACACTGCGTTACGGATCTGATGGCTATGCGTCGATCACACCCAATGTCCAAGACGACTTTGACGAGTATGACGACGAAGAGATTGAGGACTCAGGTATGGTCAGCCCCAATTTTTTTCACCCCCCTCTTGGAGATTCACTTGAATTGCAGGATCACCCATCGGATTGGATACCTCCACCGTGTCTCTAGCCCCAAGGAGACCGCGTTCGTGACATTGGCGGCGAGCGCCGCGATGTTATGCAGAGAGACAATCGAAGCGATACCTACGATACCCAGCCGCGAAGACGTCAACGCGATGACGCCTACGCGCCCAGGGAAGAGTTCGTTCGTGACGATCGCCAACAATGCGATAGACTCCAGGTTGGACGCGATAGACCACATGGAGTGCGCGCCACCTGCACCTGGAGCCACCGACGCGGGTCCATCCAAGACGAGAGTTGACAAAGGCAAAGGAATCATGCCGTCGACGTCTCATCATCAACCCCAACTCAACCGCATGCAGAGTGTCATTGAGAGCCGCCAAGGCATCGTTCCTCCACCGGATCACTACGTGCCTAGAGCCACACCCACTGGCTACGACACCGGCTCCGACCGCGACGCCGACGACTCTTGCGGTGAGTATTCTGAACCTTACAACTTTGATGATCGATATGCCTCTAGGAGAACCCAGAGACGCATGCCGGGTTCAGCGCCACGCGAAGGCCGCCCTCGCCGAGCCGAGCAAGCCGACGCAACGCCAAGAAGACCAAGTCGCAGACCAAGTGGGCATACGCGACGCGATGATCAATTGAGGACCCCATAGACCCAGCCGTAAAGCCATGATGTACGCGATCACCTTTGAAACCAGAGTGTTCGAACACCGCGTTACGGATATGATGGCTACACGTCGATCACACCCAATGTCCAAGACGACTTTGACGAGTATGACGACAAAGAGATCGAGGACTCAGGTATGGTCAACCCCAATTTTTTTCACCCCCCTGTTGGAGATTCACTTGAATTGCAGGATCACCCATCGGATTGGATACCTCCACCGTGTCTCCAGCCCCAATGAGACCGCGTTCGTGACATTGGCGGCGAGCGCCGTGATGTTATGCAGAGAGATAATCGACGCGATACCTATGATACCCAGCCGCAAAGACGTCAACGCGATGACGCCTACGCGCCCAGGGAAGAGTTCGTCCGCGACGATCGCCAACAACGCTATAGATGCCAGGTTGGACGCGATAGACCACATGGAGTGCGCGCCTTTAAGAACCCTCTCTACGACGCCGCGCCGAACAACACGTTCAATCATGCACCTGCACAGCCTCGATACCAACGACACGAAGTTAAGGTAAAGATCGAGCATTTCTTTGGTGAATACAGTCCCTCTGTTTTTTCTTGAATGGGTACAGGCTACGGGGTACACCCTTAGATATTGTCGAGTGCCACCTGAGGAGCATGTCGACGCCGCGACCCTTCACTTCCGAGGAGCTGCCCGTGTATGGTGGCATAGATTCGAAGATGACTGTGTGCGACGCCACAAGACAAGAGTCACAGAATGGCATCAACTAGTCTACGTGATGACAAAGAAATACGTGCCTCTAGACTACAGGAATCTAATGAGAATGGAGATCGCCATGGCTCGACAGGGTTCCAAGACCCTGTCGAGCCATGGCGATCTCCAGATTTGGAAGGAAGACTTACTCTAACCGAAGTCCGAGCGGTTTCCACATTGTACTCCTCGCTTGAGGGTATATTAATTATGTGCATAATCGCACTTATCTTGTTTAATTCCAAAACGTATATTCACGTTACAACTTTTATCATAAAAATATATCATCTCGATACGAGAGATATCTTGGGACATTTCCCGAATGTTTGGCACCAGCTGTGTGCACCACCCCTATACTCGGATAGGGGTAGGTCATGACCGGGAAAGGGTGTTAGGGCTTGAACATCCTATGCACCACGGTTATAAAGAAACGGTCAGCACTCGCAATAAGATACATATCATTCCTACGAATACTCGTTCTAACTATACATTTAGGTTCACACATCAAATCCACACCAATACCATCACGGTAATAACAGATATAATAGCGTTGTTTCTAGCAATATATAAAACCTATTATAATATCATATTTTAATCACACATTTATAAAATTTATTCCCAAATGAAAACAACATTTCATCCCAATTTAATTAACAATTAAAGTAATTGATAATTAACGGAAAATTGTAATGATAAGCAAGAGCGAACCGCCACTTGCCTTGACTAGACGAACGAAGATTTGCGAGTCAGGAATACTGGACACGAACTTCACAGCCTTCTGGAAATCCTATCAAAGCCCACCGACGTTCCAAAGTCCATTCCAACGATGCACGCAAAATGAGGCATAAATATCCGTGATCAACTAGAGATCTTGCCAATCAAGGATTTGAATACACTCACACATACGGCGATGCAAATTCATGCACAACTCTCTCGCTGGAAGTCTTACACTTATCCAAGTGGCCAAGCAAGGTACTCTTCTAACCCTAGTGGATTACCTTATTCTAATGTTCGCCCTAGTGCCTCTACCACAGTTGCGTCAAGCCAAGCCCCCAAGGGCAAGCCCCTGCCGCCAAGCACCGCGCCGCGCCAGAACACACCACACCAAGCGCCAGTGAGCACAGACCGCGCGCGCGACGTTGAGTGTTACAAATGTGGTGGAAGAGGCCACTACCATAAATATTGCCCCAATGCTCGGAAGGTTTTGTTCTCCACTACCGTTGCGGGCTACGAGTCTTGTGACGACGAGGACCAAACCCTAGAGCCCATCGACGAAGACATCGAAGACGAGGAGAACGCCTATGACTGTGAACCAGCTTCGCTGCATAAGGGCACACCCTTGAACTTGGTGACGCGTCGTCTCCTCACCGTCAAGGAAGCCAGCTTACGCGATCAATGGGAGAACTTGTTCCACACAAGGGCTCTCGTCCAAACAGCTTCCTTGAGTGTTATTGTTGATGGAGGCTCGTGTGCTAATATTGTGAATGAGAAGGTCGTCAACCACTTCCAATTACCTACGACACCTCATCCACAACCTTATGCCCTCCAATGGATTTCTTCAAATCCAGGTAACACAATATCTCGCTAATGTTTAATTTCTTTTTCCATAGGGCAATACTGTGATTCTATCCTTTGTGATGTCATTGCAATGGATGCCACCCATATTTTGCTTGGGCGCCCATGGCAATTCGATATGCGCGTGCTCCATGGTGGCTATTTGAACACTTATGTGTTCAATTACCATGGGAAGCGCATCACTTTGCATCAAATGTCTCCCTATGAGATTTTGCAGAAACAGGTTGAACGCAATCGCCAGAAAGCCATAGAGGTCGCATCTACTAGGTCAAACGAGTGTCCAGAGGCACTCCAGAGGCAAAACTCCTCCAAATCTGGCAACACTTCGTCTCCTCCAGGCACTGGCAAGAACAAACACAACGCCATAGCTGGGACTCCAAGTGCCCCACATATTTCGAGCAGTGCCTTGCCATTGACAAAGTTTGTCGATCTGTTGCCACAGACGCATCCTTTGCAGGGCAAATGTGAGCAACGCGTTCTTTTAGCCAAGACTAGTGACCTCACTGCGTGTTTGACTGGCAAAGCTCCTTGTTTTCTGCTTGTGCCAACTCCATGCATCCCTGAGTCGCCAACCACCGCGTCGTTGCCACCAGTCATCGCGACCTTGCTCGCCGCGTTCGCCGATGTATTTCCTGATGAGTTGCCATAAGGTTTACCTCCCTTGAGAGGCATTGAACCTCAGATTGACCTTGTGCCAGGTGCCTCCTTGCCCAATCGCGCTGCCTATAGAGCTGGCCCGAAAGAGACCCAAGATCTACAATGCCAAGTGCAAGAATTGTTGGATCGAGGCTATGTAAGGGAATCTGTCTCCCCTTGTGCTGTGCTTGTGATCCTTGTGCCCAAGAAAGATGGCACATGGAGAATGTGTGTTGATTGTCGCGTGATAAACCAGATCACAGTCAAGTAAAGGCATCCTATTCCACGCCTTGATGATATGCTTGATGAACTTCATGGCGCCACACTATTCTCCAAGATAGATTTGAAGACTGGTTATCACCAGATTAGGATGAAAGAAGGTGACACTAGTACAAAAAAGGGCTTTCCCTACGGACATATTTACTACGGTTCCGTGTTTTTTCGTAGTAAATTTGTTATCAGGTTTAAATTACCACGGTTGTACTAACAACCGTAGTTTTTGTATGTCCTTTTAACTACGGTTATGCTAGAACCATAGTAAAACAACCGCTAAATTTACTACGGTTCCGTGTTTTTTCATAGTAAATTTGTTATCAGGGTTAAATTACCACGGTTGTACTAACAATCGTAGTTTTTGTATGTCCTTTTAACTACGGTTATGCTAGAACCGTAGTAAAACAACCGCTAAATTTACTACGGTTCCGTGTTTTTTCGTAGTAAATTTGTTATCAGGGTTAAATTACCACAGTTGTACTAACAACCGTAGTTTTTGTATGTCCTTTTAACTACGGTTATGCTAGAACCGTAGTAAAAAAACCGATAAATTTACTACGGTTCCGTTTTTTTTCGTAGTAAATTTGTTATCAGGGTTAAATTACCACGGTTGTACTAACAACCGTAGTTTTTGTATGTCCTTTTAACTACGATTATACTAGAACGGTAGTAAAACAACCGCTAAATTTACTACGGTTATACTAGAACCGTAGTAAACCAACCGCTAAATTTACTATGGTTCCGTTTTTTCGTAGGAAATTTGTTATCAGGGTTAAATTACCACGGTTGTACTAACAACCGTAATTTTTAGACAGAATTTTAACTACGGTTCTAGAAGAACCGTAACAAAACATATGTTAATTTTTAGACATACTTTTTTATTAATTAAAAAAAATAACATATTTACTATGGTTCTTATCAACCGTAGTAATATTGTAACTTTTATTCGCGGGAAAACCTTAAAGTATATATAGTATAATTTTGCAAACTCGATCGTTCACAGCCTACAGGTACTTGGCTGCCTCAATTCCAAGCCCTAGTCGCTGCGGTCTCCATCGTTACCAGAGCAGTCGCCGCGCCTCTCCATCGTTACCAGAGCAGTCGCCGCGCCTCTCCATCGTTCACCAGAGCAGTCGCCGCGCCTCTCCATCGTTCACCAGAGCAGGTCGCCGCGCGTCTCCTCGTTCACCGGAGCAGGTCACCGCGCATCTCCTCGTTCACCAGAGCAGGTCGTCGCGGCTGTTATCAGCGATTTGGAAGTGAAGCAGTTCGATCAAGTTCGCAGCAAGCCTAGGTTGGTGATTCTCTTTCATGCCTCTGACTGATTTGGATGATGGATTCTACCATAGATCTAATTTCAAATCATAAAAGCATTGGTCATAGTCATAGGTCCCAAAATACGTTTGCAAGTCTGCTTATTTTTATCTTATATTGAGTATTGCTTGGTTAAATGTTCTTAAGTAAATATAATGTTTTGATATTAGGAGTTGGTATCGCAACAAGCATCTCAAGGTGAAGTTAACTTTTCTGGACGGCAAGACATATTAGCTTCTGTTTTGGGAAAGAAAGAACATCCTGGTCGTGTTAGGGCAGCTGGATCAGGAGTGCGTATTACTCAATACTTTGGAAAAGGTGAAAAGAAGAAGCAAAACTGGTTCAGATGGAAGCTGAAATATTAAACTTGAGACGGGAGCTGGCAAAAGTGAAAAGAAAGGACAATTACCCACATCATGGAGAGGGTAAAATTCCAAGTGAAAATGAAAGTGTTCAAGATATGGATTTTCCAGAGGTAAATTTCTCAATTTTGATTTGTGTTTTATCTAGAAAAATAATATAGGATTTAAAATGTCTCTTTGTCTGATTATTTTGAGGTTGACAATATATAGGGTTGGACTGAATGTTTGTTGGCTTCAGAAGAACCTGGTCATTCAATTGTGGCTACAAGGAAAGTATTTTATACTTATGACACTAAGACTGTGATGATTCATAACAAGCCATTACAACATGGAAACTTGAAAGTTGAAGTCATTGAGGCTAAGATGCCAGAAGCCCCTTTGCCATTTCCTACAGACGAAGCTTGTGTTGTATTTGATGTAGTGAACTCTTTTGTTGAATGGCCAAACAATCTCATTTTCTTAGAGAAGGTAAAAAGTACAATATTCTAAATGCATGAACTCTTTGTTAATTGCTAATAATATTTTGATATTCTTTGTTAATGTTGAATGTGCTGCAGATTACAAGTGGAAAAAATGAAAAGAGAAAGAGGGATGACTTAGATATTGACACTCATTCAGAGTCATCTAACACTATCAACAAGGGTCAACCAAGGAAGGTGCCGAATGAGCCGGTGATGACTACAGAACAAGATTCTAAACTGAAAACATCTTCGCCGACTATACAGATGATGTATAAAATTGCTCGGAACATGGAAGCTACACTCTTAATTCCGATTCCGAAAGAATTGAGTTATGAGGGTCAATTGTGGATTACTAAGGAAGAGATATTTCAATGGATATTTCAAGAAGAAATTCAAGCCACCCACATATCTGTGTATTTCGGGTATGTTATTTATATCATTAATATATATATGTTTTATGTAATGACATATTGTTTTCCATTATACTTATGCTTGTTGATGTTACTGTGCACTAAATTGGTTGCTTCCGCTGAGGTACTATCTGTTTATATATTTGAATGAGATAAGTTCTCGCTTACTTTTTCTTATAATAGTAGAGTCATATCCCTTACACTCTTTGCTAATTTTGTGGATCATCTTAATCCTTGCAGGTATTTGATAGACATTTTTCTTCAAGATAACAAGAATATTTCAGCTAGGTTTGGGCATTTGTGTCCACATAAAATCGCTGAAGTTCCAATAGGGTTCAAGGAAGACCGAAAAAAAGAGCGAAATACACTCGCAGGAGAGAGAGCAACAGAGCGAGCGCGCTATATTGCAGATGCAATGAAAAATGCTAAGAAAACCCAAATGTTTTTTGCTCCATATAATGCCAAGTAAGTTGAACATTATTTTCTTTCTATTTGAAATATTATTCCTGATGAAAAAATAACATATTTAACTTTGTTTACTACTATATATAGGAGACATTGGATGCTATGTGTTGTTCATCCTTTCAAGGAAATAGTATATTGGCTTGATCCCCTTGGAATAAAAGTAAGGAATGACATCAAGAATGTAATTGAAATGTACGTAAGGATTTGTTTATTACTTTCAAAATATTATAGTTCTGAATGACATTGTGACATATTCACTTGTTTATAAATAGGGCTATGAAAATGTGGATTGCACAAAGGAATTTGAACAAACCTAAGAAGCATATAAAGTGGATTGAAGTAAAGGTTAGATTTTTATGTATGTACATGATGATTTATTCACATGAATGTTTAGGAGTAGACATGCATGATATTTACATATCATTGGGCATAAATTTAATTATACTTTTCATTTACTTTTGCAGTGTCCTAGTCAGCCAAATAATACAGATTGTGGATATTATGTTCTTCGGTATATATTAGATATTATGAGAATAGAACAAGACTCTACTCCTGTAGAGGTATATGTTAAACTAATATTTGCACGGTAGAATTTATATCTAATTGATTTTAATCAAAGTAAAATATATACTTTTGATATGCACAGTGTTATCCAGAACCGATTGGGTCGAAGCCACTGTCAAAGGACAAGATAGATGAGGTTCGAGATCAATGGATTACTTTTGTGCAAAGATTCATCTTTTGATTGGTCAAATTATGCAAGTGATATTATTAGGAAATATTATTTAGTTTACATGATATTAGTGATTTGTTCATTACTGATTTTGAATTGATGACCAAGTTAGGTACGTTGTTACATGATCGATCGGTACGTATTGTGAGCGATGTTTGATTATATTTGGATGGTTGTTGGATGTTCATTGGAATTGTTTGTCCTAGTTAAATAATATAAATTCGATCAGATTTATATATCCATCGTATTGTTTATAATGGTAATCCAATAAATGGAATATACAATATAACTACGGTTGTAACAAATTAACTACGATGACATTTTACTACGGTTGTAAACATTTTACTACGATTGAATCAATCCTTTTTACTACAGTTGAAACAAATATTTACTACGTGCACATTTAACACGGTTCATTGCATTTTACTACGGTTGAAACAATTTAACTACATGTAAAATTATCACGGTTACTTTGGTTGAAACAACTTTACGACATGTTATTTTACTACGGTTGTTATGCATTTACTACGGTTGCCAATTAACTACGGTTACACATTTACTACGCTTCCCGAACCGTAGTAAATGTGTAACCGTAGTTAATTGGCAACCGTAGTAAATGCATAACAACCGTAGTAAATAACAACCATGGGTAAACGACGATTATGTAATATTTACTATGGTTACCACTTAACTACGGTTCGGGAACCGTAGTTAAATGGTAACCGTAGTAAATTTGTACCCGTAGTAAACAAGTTTATAACGGCCACATTAACTACGGTTCACAACCGTAGTAATATATGCATTTTGAACCGTAGTAAACTTGCCATTTTGTACTAGTGTGATGAGTGGAAGACCTCATTCAAGACGAAGTACGGGCTCTACGAGTGGCTTGTTATGCCATTTGGGCTCACAAACGCGCCCAGCACCTTCATGCGCGTGATGAACCACGTCTTAAGGACATTCCTTGGCAAGTTTGTTGTCGGTCAATTCGATGACATCCTTGTGTATTCACGGAGCCTAGAAGAGCATGTCGACCACCTTCGACTTGTGCTAGAATGCCTTCGACGCGAGAGCCTATTCGCCAATTTGGCCAAGTGCTCCTTTTGCTCCACGTCAACCAACTTTTTGGGCTACATTTGTAATACCCCTCATTTTTAGTAAGGGTATTTGGGTAATTTTCCCAACCCTCGTTCTGTAATCGTTTCGCGTTTGGCGAAGTTTGGAATTTTGTAACGCGTATAATCTCTGTAATAATTCCCTCAGCATTATAATATACATTCGATGTATTTTCGAGGCTTAAAACATTTGTTTGGGTACAAATATTTATTATTTTGGGATTTTTTCACGTGTTTAATCTTTTCTCGGGCAAAAGACGAGAACGCGGCATTTTCCGCGACCGCGGAAAATGGTTGAGCGTCGTCTTTAATGGCTTCGCCGTTCCGCCGGTTGAGCTGGCCATCGTTTCGCCAGGGGAGGAGTGGAGCGTTTCGTCTGGCCGAGGGTTGAGCTCCTCGGTGGCTATATAAGGGGAGGTCGGAGGTGGGGGTTCTCCATCCACAGCCTCATCGATCTCCATCTCTTTCTCGATCGTTTTCATCTCGCTCGCCGGAGTTTTCGTCGTCGTCGAAGCAGTGCCGGTGGTCTTCGTGGTTCGTTTGGTGGTGCTTTGTAAGCGTCGTGGTGGTGGTAGTGGAAGCCCTCTAGTCCGAGCCGTTGTCGTCGTCGTCGCCGATGAGTTTTGGTTCGATTAGGGTTTGTCGGATTCATGTCCACGATCGCGGACATGAACATCCACGACCGCGGATGGTGCCCAGATATCCGTGACCGCGGAATCCAAGCCGCGACCGCGGTTTGCCTTAGCAAACGCGATCGTGGCCTTGGACGATCCGGTCACGAATGGGACCCTCGTTTCTTTCATTTCCGTTCGTTTCCTTAGATTCGTATTATTAATTATCGAATCTAACCTAGGGTTTTGTTGTGGGTTCGTTGTCGTCGTAGGAATCTGTAATCCGATTCCGTTTCCAGTTCCCGGACCTAAAAACCCATCATCGTTCGTTCGTCTCGATCAAGGCAAGTGGCGGTTCGCTCTTGCTTATCATTCCATGTTCCGTTAATTATCAATTGTTTTTAATTGTTAATTAAATTCGGATGAATGTTGTTTTCGTTTGGGAACAATATTTATAAACGTATAAAATGTGACATTATAATAGGTCGTATATACTGCTAGAAACAATGCTATTATATCTGTTATTACCGTGATGGTATTGGTATGGATTTTTATATGTGACCTTAATATATAGTTAGAACTAGTATTCGTAGGGACGCTATGTATCTTATTGCGAGTATTGGTTGTCTCTTTATAACCATGGTGCATAGGATGTCCAAGCCCTAACACCCTCTTCTGGTTGTGACTATCCCCTATCCGAGTATAGGGGAGGTGCACACAGCTGGTGCCAAACATTCGGGAAATGTTCCCAAGATATCTCTTGTATCGAGATGATGTATGATAAAAGTTGTAACGTGAATATACGTTTTGGAATTAAATAGGAAAAGTGCAATTATGCACATAATTAATATACCCTCGGGCGAGGAGTACAACGTGGAAACCGCCCGGACTTTGACTAAATAAGTCCTCCTTCCAAATCTGAATTCGCAGAGGCGGTAGTGTTGGTATCCGACAGGGCCGTGGTTCGCGAGGCGGAGCCTGAAGCATACCCAAGGGAGGATACCGAGGAAGAGGACCCAGAGGAGGACCTCGAGGGGTACGGCTACGAGTCAGATGGCTTGGAGCACTTGCTGGTGGACAGTGAGGATCCGGGAATGCAATTCATTTTCCCGAGTCCGATGCCGCCACCTGAGGAGGAGTATTCGCCGTTGTCCCCTGCCGCTTGGAAGGCACTTGGTATTGCAGGTACCGTCAGGAGGATGAGTGGGCCGCTGGGTGCACCAGAGGACCCGCAAGTGATCCCAACTCCGAGGAGGCCAATGGTGAGTCCTGGTTCGCAACATGTGTTTCGCCAGAGTCAGATGGTTTCTTCTGAAGAGCGTCGCCAGGTGGATGAGGCAGTAGAGCATGCTCGAGCGAGGGCAAGGTCATGGGAGTCAATGGGTACACCGAGGGTGGTCCCGACTCAACAGGCCAGGCCGAGGCTCTGAATGCTTGAGGAGCGTCTGGAGGAGTGGTCGAATGCCTTGTATGACATGGAGGAGAGGACATACGAGACAGAGCTCAGTCTCTCCCGAATGCTTGGGGACGTCCATGAGCTCCAGGAGAACATCTGCCAGGCAAGGTTGTTACCCAACCCTCAGTACGAGGTGAATAGGGTAGACTTTCAACCAGGTTTTTTGGAGGAGTTTTGCTACCCACCGGGATCTGACGGGGCTGAGCCAAGTGTTCCCGTGTCTAGAGAAAGACCGAGGGCGCCGAGATCTAGGGACGAGCCGTGTGCTCCGGGACCAAGTAGGTCGAGGAGTCTGACACCAGACCCCGAGGATAGACCCCTTCCGAAGAGGATATGTATGAGGGCTCCTGATTATAGGAAGCGTTTCAGGGCACCATGATGGGGGCCGGTGTTAGGTCTTAGCGTTTCTTATTTTAGCTAGTTCGTTTTCATTTTGTTAGACTTGTAGCCTTCTTGCAATTTTGTCTTATCGCTAGAAAGGGCTTTTCTATGTTTATCAAACTCAGTTTCAGTTCATCGCATCAATAAGAAGTTTACCAGTTTGATTTATTCCGAGTCAATTTTATACGTTATGCATGTTAGGATGATATTAATGTTGTGAAATACTTGGAAATTGATCGGTAAACAGATGGTGAACACAAGCAACACCATTCGTGCTGGTGCTGGGCCAAGCAACAACCCCAGACTGAATTTGAGGAATGCTGCGAATCCAGTGGATGAGAACGAGTCAGTTTCTCACAACAATCCCGGGGGCAGTGACCAAGTTCCGGTCAACCCTCAAGTGGTATTCGACGTCGTGGCAATTGAGGCTATTTAGGGGATCGTTATGCAAGCGGTCACCGATATCTTGCGGCCAATCGCACCACAGGCACAAGGTGTGCCGGTTCCTCAGGAAGTTCCTAGATTTGAGGAGCCAGATGTCCATGTGCCTCATGAGGATGCAG
Source organism: Rheum nobile (assembly GCA_027886185.1). Classification (NCBI taxonomy): domain Eukaryota; kingdom Viridiplantae; phylum Streptophyta; class Magnoliopsida; order Caryophyllales; family Polygonaceae; genus Rheum; species Rheum nobile. Next base: position 272,503 of record WOAB01000257.1, on the reverse strand, counting down.
TCAGGAACAGAGGCAACTATGGTCGAGCGCTGAAGGCCATTAGCTCTATGAGGCCTGACATCTATGATGGAAATGGAGAGCCAGTCAAAGTGGCATATTGGTTCTCATACATGGAAAGATTATTCAGAAACGTCGAGTGCATTAAAGCTGAGAAAGTGCACATTGCTTCCCTTCAACTGAAGGAGGTGGCTAGTGAATGGTGGGAAAGAACCGGTCTAGCTGATCATCCTGGTTTGAACTCGGGAATGCTCAAAATGAAATTGACTGATCGTTTCTTTTCCCGACCTATAAGGGAAGAGAAGCATAAGGAGTTTCTCTATCCAAAGACGGATGGATTGAAAGTGACCAAGCTTGCGGCCAAGTTCAATCACCTGTTGCAGTACGCTGGGCCGGAAGTGTCCAGTGAAGAGCAGAAAATCTGGCATTTCCACGAGTGGATGAATCCAGACATCAAGCCACTGATGATGTGCCACATATGCTCTACTCTAGAGCAGTACGTGGATGCTGCCTACAAGTTGGAGGTGACTCTGGAGGAGTCGACTAGGAAGCGCAATCGCCAGAGACCGGCACAGAGCCAGCCTCAGGCAAGTGGGTTCAAGCGACCTACACCGCCGTCAAACTTTGCCAAGTCTGGCCAGGCAAGAACGGAGGTAACTCAGGCAGGGTCTACTCAGCGTTCGGGTCAGGGCAATAATACTATCCAGTGTTATAATTGTGGCACACCGGGGCAAAAGAGTAATGAGTCTCTGAAGGATAAGAGGACGTGTTTTGCCTGCGGGAAAGAGGGGCACTTGCAGACGTTTTGTCCGCAAAGGAGACAGAAGGGAGTTGAGTCACATCATGGGTCTGTTAGTCATAGCAACCGACCTTGATTCAAACCAGTGGTGGCTCCTAGCCCTTCGACGCAGACAACGGCTCAGAACAAAGGGAAAGCCCTAGCTGCTTCAGGAGGTCACGGTCAGCGACTCTACGAGATGTGTGAGGCTGACGGACCTAATGCTCCGATTGCTCAAGGTACTTTATACCTTCATTCTACTTCTGTGTGTATATTATTTGATTCGGGTGCTTCTCATTCTTTCATTTCGGAGGATTGTGTAAGTAAGCTAGGCTTAGTAAGCCATGAGGCTTGTGAGCCTTTCGTAGTGAATCTACCCAATGGTGAACAATTGGTTGGAACCAAGCGTCTGTCAGAATTTCCAATTACAATTCAAGGTCGGAAGTTCAAAGCAGATTTGATCTGTATAGCCATGGCTCCATACAACATTATTCTCGGGATGGATTGGCTGACGCGTCATGGGGCAATGATTGATTTCAGCTCAAGAACTGTGATAGTTTCATCTGGGGGCCAGTTTGTATGCAAGTTTAAGGGTCATAATGACGCTGATAACGGCAAGCTCATCAATGCGATGGCTGCGTGTAAGCTACTTTGACAAGGTTGTGTCTGGTACCTGTGCTATCTGGATAAGCCCAAGAGAGATGAGGCTTCCATTCTTGATATTCATGTCATTCGTGAATTTACGGATGTCTTTCTAGAGGAGATTCCCGGTTTACCCCCAAATCATGACGTGGAGTTCACCATTGATCTCGAGCCTGGTACCATGCCAATTTCTAAGGCACCGTACCGGATGGCTCCAGCAGAGATGCAAGAGTTGAAGAAGCAACTCGAGGACCTTCTTGAGAAAGGATATATAAGGCCAAGTGCATCGCCTTGGGGCGCTCCGGTCTTGTTTGTCAAGAAGAAGGATGGGTCATTCCGACTTTGTATCGACTATCGAGAGTTGAATAAGGTCACGATCAAGAATAAGTATCCGTTGTCGAGGATTGATGATCTGTTGGATCAACTGCAAGGAGCAAAAGTCTTTTCCAAGATCGATTTGAGATCTGGTTACCATCAAATCATGATTCGTGAGGAAGATATTCCGAGGACTGCCTTCCGGATGAGGTATAGGCACTATGAGTTTGTAGTCATGCCATTTGGACTTACTAATGCTCCGGCAGTCTTCATGGATCTGATGCATCGATGTTTTCACCAATATCTGGATAAGTTCGTGGTAGTCTTCATCGACGATATTTTGATCTTTTCCCCGAGTGAGGAGGCTCACGAGGAACATCTTCGGATCATTTTTTCAGTCCTTAGACAGAATCAGCTGTATGCGAAGTTGTCTAAGTGTGATTTATGGATCAAGGAAGTGGCTTTCTTAGGCCATGTGATCAATGAGGATGGGGTTATGGTCGATCCCCAGAAGATTGAAATGGTAGCCAACTGGAAGCGGCCTCAGAATGTGAAGGAGGTGTGCAGTTTCTTGGGACTCACTAGATATTACAGACGGTTCGTGGAAGGATTTTCTAAGATCGCTTTACCTATGACCGGTTTACTCCGCAAGGTCCATAAGAAGTTCGTCTGGGACGACAAGTACGAGGCCAATTTTCAGAAGTTGAAGAAGTGTCTGACCTCCGTACCAGTTTTGGCGCTACCGGAAGGAACTGATGGTTATGTGGTCTATAGTGATGCTTCAAATCATGGGTTAGGATGTGTACTGATGCAAAAAGGCAAGGTTATTGCGTACACATCTCGACAGTTGAAAACCTATGAGGCAAACTATCCGACGCATGATCTGGAGTTAGCGGCTGTGGTTTTTGCGTTGAAGATTTAGAGACACTATCTCTATGGTGTTAGGTGTCAAGTCTTCACCAATCATAAGAGTCTCAAGTATGTGTTCACTCAGAAGGAGTTTAATATGAGACAACGTCGCTGGTTAGAGCTACTCAAGGACTACGATATCGAGTTGCTGTATCATCCGGGCAAGGCTAATATTGTAGCCGATGCATTGAGCCGGAAGACGCCGCATGATACCGTAGTGGTTCTACTAACTACTCAGACCAAACTGAACCAAGGGTTGTGCAAGATTGGCATCTTGTACAATCAGCGTAGAGGATGCCTGAATATGCTGGAGATTTGGGCTACGCTACTCGATCAGATCAGGGAGAAACAGGTTGATGATGTGGTCTTGGTAAAGTTAAGCAGTGAAGTGATGGACGGGAAAGCTCCCGGATTCGTGATTCAGGAGGATGGATCACTCTGGTTTCAGGACCAATTTGTATGCCTGACGTGGATGGCCTTCGCCAGTTGGTGATGAAGGAGGCCCATTCGTCAGCTTATTCTGTACATCCAGGATCCAGTAAAATGTACAAAGACCTCAGAAAGAAATTCTGGTGGCCCAACATAAAGTGGGACGTAGCAGAATTTGTGGCGAAATGCTTGACTTGTCAGAAGGTCAAGATAGAACACCGTAGACCAGGTGGTGAATTGTTACCTCTCTCAGTGCCAAACTGGAAGTGGGAGGATATTGCTATGGATTTCGTCACGCGATTGCCGAAGACTCAAAGTCAAAAGGATGCTATATGGGTAATCATTGACAGGCTCACGAAGAGTGCTCACTTCGTGGCTATTAAGTCAACATGCGAAACCCAGAAGCTATCAGAAGTGTTCCTACACAAGATTGTCCGTTTGCATGGTACTCCAAAGACCATTGTATCGGATTGTGATGGCCGATTCATGTCGAGATTCTGGAAGGAACTCCACAAGGCCATGGAAACCGAGTTGAGGTTCAGTACTGCATTTCATCCTCAGATGGATGGACAGTCTGAGATGACCATCTAGACACTGGAAGATATGCTGAGAGCTTGCGTACTTGATCGTCCGACCAGCTGGGAGAACAGCCTAAGTCTGATTGAGTTCACGTATAACAACAGTTGGCATGCTACCATTAAGATGGCTCCATTCGAGGCTTTGTACGGTCGGAAGTGCAGATCTCCGATTTGTTGGGATGAGAATGCCGATAAGGTTCTGCTCGGACCGGAGTTAGTCAAAAGGACTGCCTCAGACATTGCTTTGATTAGGCAAAGGATGTTGACAGCTCAGAGTCGACATAAGTCTTACGCAGATCTGAAGCGCAAGAATGTCGAGTTCGAGGTTGGTGACAAGGTGTTTGTCAGGGTTTCACCATCCAAGGGTGTGTTCAGGTTCGGCAAGCGCGGGAAGCTTAACTCTCGCTACGTGGGACCGTTTGAGATCCTTGACAGGGTGGGTCTCTAGCGTATCATTTAGCATTACCGCCGTTGGCGCATGCAGTGCATAACGTGTTCTACGTGTCCTTGTTGAGAAAGTATATGCCAGATGTGTCTCATGTGCTGAGTTATGAAGACATCGAGATTCAGGCAAATGGTACCTACGAGGAGATACCTATGCATATTCTCAAACGTCGCGAGAAGCATTTGCGGAACAAGGTAGTACCATTAGTACGGATTCTTTGGTCCAAGTCTGGATCTGAAGAGGTTACTTGGGAAACCTGGGAGACTGAGGTGGATATGCTTAGTCGCTTTCCCGATCTGTTTTCGGCCTAGTTTCGGGATCGAAACCTTTTTAAGGGTATAGTGATGTAACGCCTCGTTTTTTTGGTTATTTCGGCCATGTTTCGGGGTCGAAACTTTTCTTTAAGGGGGAAGTGATGTAATACCCCTCATTTGTAGTAAGGGTATTTGGGTAATTTTCCTAACCCTCATTCTGTAATCGTTTCGCGTTTGGCAAAGTTTGGAACTTCTGTAACGCGTATAATCTCTGTAATAATTCCCTGAGCATTATAATATACATTCGATGTATTTTCGAGGCTTAAAATATTTGTTTGGGTACAAATATTTATTATTTTGGGATTTTATCACGTGTTTAATCTTTTCTCGGGCAAAAGACGAGAACGAGGCATTTTCCGCGATCGCGGAAAATGGTTCAGCGTCGTCTTCAATGGCTTCGCCATTTTGCCGATTGAGCTGGCCGTCATTTTGCCAGGGGAGGAGTGGAGCGTTTCGTCTGGCCGGGGGTTGAGCTCCTCGCTGGCTATATAAGGGGAGGTTGGAGGTGGGGGTACTCCATCCACAACCTCATCGATCTCCATCTCCATCTCTTTCTCGTTCGTTTTTGTCTCGCTCGCCGGAGTTTTTGTCGTCGTCGAAGCAGCGTCAGTGGTCTTCGTGGTTAGTTTGGTGGTGCTTTGGAAGCGTCGTGGTGGTGGTAGTCAAAGCCCTCTAGTCCGAGCCGTTGTCGTCCTCGTCGCCGGTGAGTTTTGGTTCGATTAGGGTTCGTCAGATTCATGTCCGCGACCGCGGACATGAACATCCGCGACCGCGGACCCGCGGATAGTTCCCAGATATCCGCGACCGCGGAATCCAAGCCGCGATCGCGGTTTGCCTTAGCAAACGCGATCGTGGCCTTGGACGATCCGGTCACGGATTGGACCCTCGTTTCTTTCGTTTCCGTTTGTTTCCTTAGATTCGTATTATTAATTATCGAATCTAACCTAGGGTTTCATTGTGGGTTCGTTGTCGTCGTAAGAATCTGTAATCCGATTCCGTTTCCAGTTCCCGGACCCAGAAACCCATCATCGTTCGTTCGTCTCGATCAAGGCAAGTGGCGGTTCGCTCTTGCTTATCTTTCCATGTTCCGTTAATTATCAATTGTTTTTTATTGTTAATTAAATTGGGATGAATGTTGTTTTCGTTTGAGAACAGTTTTTATAAACGTATGTGATTAAAATGTTACATTATAATAGGTCGTATATACTGCTAGAAACAACGCTATTATATCTGTTATTACCGTGATGGTATTGGTGTGGGTTTTATGTGTGACCTTAATATATAGTTAGAACGAGTATTCGTAGGGACGCTATGTATCTCATTGCGAGTACTGGCTGTCTCTTTAGAACCGTGGTGCATAGGATGTCCAAGCCCTAACACCCTCTTCTGGTCATGACTATCCCCTATCCGAGTATAGAGGAGGTGCACACAACTGGTGCCAAACATTCGGGAAATGTTCCCAAGATATCTCTCGTATCGAGATGATATATGATAAAAGCTGTAACGTGAATATATGTTTTGGAATTAAATAAGATAAGTGCGATTATGCACATAATTAATATACCCTCCGACGAGAGTACAACATGGAAACCGCTCGGACTTCGACTAAAGTAAGTCCTCCTTCCAAATCTGAATTCGCATTGCGCGGTGAGGTTGGTCGTGGACCCAAATGGTCAAGTCTTTTTAAACGCTTGTGTGAAACTATAACGTTCCCAAACACTTGTCATACTTCCCGATAAGACTCAATCTTTTGGAGTCTTCTCTTCATACGTTTCCATAAGACTCGATCTTTTGGAGTCTTCTCTTGATCATTCTATTTCGTATCTTTCTGTAGAAGTGTTGAGGTTTACTATCGTCATCGGCTTTTATTCGAGAAGCGATGGGTCTAACCTAATACAACTACTTAGAACCTTTCTGTTTTACCCTTGCATAGTCTTTCATTAGACTAACCAACCGGTTATTTCCTTTGCATGGTTGGCTGATGTCATCCGTCTCATACGGCACATCAGGTAAACTTCCATTCCGTGAAGGCTAGTACGCGACGATGAAGGCAAATGGAGTTTTTAAGAGTTTTCTCAAGGTTGAAGATCCTAGGCGTGAGATCGCTCCGATCAAGACCCTTATGTTATTTATTAAAAGACTTCCGTTGTATTGAAATGAATTCTGTATTTCAGATTGTATTTGGGATTTTACAAATGTAATCCGAGACTTTGGTTGAATAAAATGTTATGATATTTAATATTATCAGGTGTTACTTTATGGTCGATATAAAATGGTTAAGCCTTGGATGGCTTCGGATGTGTAATCTGAGGTCACTGGCGATAATACTTTCAAGGTTATATTTGCGGGTGTTACAACATTGTGAGTAGTGATGGTTTACGCGTCGACGAAGAAAAGATCGCGGCCATCAAAGAGTGGCCAACGCCTACAACACCGACACAAGTGCAAAGCTTTCTAGGCCTCGCAGGCTTTTATAGGCATTTTGTTCGCGACTTCTCCTCCATTTCCGCACCACTCCATGAGCTGAAAAAGAAGGGAAGCATAGTTTTGTGGCATGAGTCCCATGAAAGAGACTTCTCGGCTTTGAAGAAGGCCTTGTGCCAAGCACCTTTGCTCCAACTTCCAGATTTCAACAAACACTTCGAGGTGGAGTGTGATGCCTCAGACATAGGCATTGGTGGTGTGCTACACCAAGAGAAGAGGCCCATTGCATACTTCAGTGAGAAGCTCACAGGGGTCACATTCAATTATCCCACCTACGACAAAGAGTTGTATGCCCTCATACACATGCTGAAGACTTGGCAACATTACCTTTGGCCGCGTGAATTTCTCATCCACAACGACCACATCGCGTTGAGCTACTTGAAGAGTCAAACCCACCTCAATCGACGCCATGCTCGCTGGGTGGAGTTTCTGGAGACATTTCCTTATGTCGTTGTTCACAAGAAAGGAAACGAGAACATTGCTGACGCATTATCTCGCAGGTATGTTCTCTTGACTCATGTGCAAACTAAAGTTTTGGATTTTGCTTTGATTAAAGAATTATATGCTCGTGATCCTTTCTTTGCCCCTATTTTAGAGCATTGCCTGAGATCGCGTGAGTTTGAGTCGTATTTTCTTTCTGAGGGTTATTTATACAAGGCTAGTCGCATTTGCATCCCTAGGTCTTCCATTAGGCTCCTTTTGATTCAGGAAGTACACGAGAGTCGTGGACACTTTGGGATTAGTAAGACCTTGGCCGCGTTAAGAGAACATTTCATTTGGCCTAAGATGACCCACCAAGTGACTAGGTTTTGTAGAAGTTTTGTGACTTGCCAGAGAGCCAAAGCTAGATCTAGTCCTCACGGCCTCTACACTCCTTTGCCCATTCCTAGTGCCCCCCTGGGAAGATTTGTCTATGGATTTCATAACGGGTTTGCCCCTCTCTAGACGAGGTAAAGACTCTATTTTTGTGGTTGTAGATAGATTTTCTAAGATGGTACATTTTATAGCTTGTAAGACAACCCATAGTGCTAGTGAGATTGCCGATCTATTCTTTGAGCATGTGGTGCGTCTTCATGGAGTCCCGCGTACAATAGTTATTGATGAGGATTTCAAGTTCATTGGTCATTTTTGGAGAACTCTTTGGGGTAAGCTAAGAACCAAACTCCTATTTTCCACTAGCTACCACCCCCAAACCGATGGCCAAACGGAGGTCACGAATAGAACCCTAGGAGCCCTCATTTGCACGATGCTTAAAGCCAACCCTAAGCATTGGGAGGACTTACTTTCACTTGTCGAGTTTTATTACAATAGATGCAGGCACACGGCGACCAAGTTGACACCGTTCGAAGTGGTGTATGGCATGAACCCCTTGACACCACTAGATTTGTCGCCGTGACCTATCCGAGACCCAGTGCATGTCTCTGCATCCAATCGCGCTGAGCAAGTCCAAGAGCTCCATCGTAGAACCAGGGACCAATTGGAGAGAAGGGCCGCACAAAAAAACACTGGAAGACGCCGCATCGTTTTTGCACCTGGGGATTCCGTTTGGGTGCACATGCGAAAAGAGAGGTTTCCCTCGCGGCGTAAGCACAAATTGGCACCATGTGGAGATGGCCCCTTCCGCGTGATCAAGGCCATCGGGGACAATGCCTATCAACTTCAGCTCCCACCAGATTTTGGAGTCCACGCATCCTTCAACGTGGCAGACTTGACTCTATATGTTGAGCCAGAGTTTGATGATGGTGAAGCGGGGACGCTTCACAGCCAAGTGAGGGAGGGTGATGTGACCCTGTCTCCCATGACGGCCCAAGATGAGGAAGAAGCCATGAGCCTATGCTCAGAGGGCCCAATAACAAGGTTTAGGTCCAAGGCCATCGTCGTCGCCGTCGCATCACTTGTCGCACGCATCGTCGCCAGCCAAGGAAGCCCAGACGACAACCCAAGACTCGTCGTCCTCTCCACCACCGAGAGTAAAACAACGCGTTCTTTAGAGACCACATCGCGTTCATCCACTCGCGAGGCCATCGATACTTAGTCGTCTTTCCTCGCGGTGTTTGTACCCTTTAACGCGTTCTTTTTAAGACAATTCTATATTTGGTATTATTGCTTTGTTTTTAGATAGTTTCCTTTTATAGTCTTTTTATCTTTTAGGGTTTGTGCCTTTTGCATGCTTGCATGGGCTAGCCCTTAGGCTCGTTTCGGCCCAAGCCCATTAGGTCTTGGTCGAGATACCTTGGCTATTTAAAGCCTCCTATGTTCTTGTTATTTCGCACGTTCAATTTTAATCAAGGTTTCAAGTAGAGTGTTTATCCTTGTTCCCTTGATCGGACGTCACCCATATCCCTCTCATCCCCATTCCCTCCGCCGCCGACGCTACGGCAATGCTTGATCTTTCAAGAAAAAGTCTATCTTCGCATCCCCTTCATCCGCAATCGACGCTACGACACCAAAGACGTGTCTTCTCAAGCCACATATCCTTCACTCAATCGCTTCCGCCAACGCTACCCCTATGCCCCGACAACCGCTTCCACCGCGTTTACCACCGCACCACCAGCGTGCTCATCATCGCGTTCTTCAATGCGTTCCCAACCAAGACTAGATCTAAGTCACCACCTTCGACAATTCGGCTTGTCACAAGAGGCAAGAACACATCACCACCACTGGTTTGAATCGGGGTCGGTTGTTATGACTAACAGACCCTTGCTATGACTCAGCTCCTTTCTGCCTCCTTTGCGGACAAAACGTCTACAAGTGCCCATCCTTTCCGCAGGCAAAACACGTCCTCCTATCCTTCGGGCACTCATTGCTCTTGTGCCCCTGCGTGCCACAATTGTAACATTGGATAGGGTTCTTGCCCTGACCCGAACGTTAAGTAGACCCTGCCTCAGTCTCCTATGTTTTCGCCAGGCCAGACTTGGCAAAATTTGACGGTGGCGTGGGTCGCTTGAACCCACTCGCCTGAGGCTGGCACTGCGCCGATCTCTGGCGATTGCGCTTCTTCTCCGACTCCTCCAGAGTAACCTCTAACTTATAGGCGGCATCCACGTACTGCTCCAGAGTAGAGCATCCGTGGCGCACCATCAGTGGCTTGATGTCTGGATTCATCTACTCGTGGAAATGCCAGATCTTCTGCTCCTCACTGGACACTTCCGGACCAGCATACTGCAACAGGTGATTGAACTTGGCCGCAAGCTCAGTCACTTTCAATCCATCCGTCTTCGGATAGAGAAACTCTGTATGCTTCTCTTCCCTCATAGCACGGGAAAAGAAACGATCGGTCATCTTTGTCTTAAACATCCCCCTGTTCAACTCAGGATGATCAGCTAGACCGGTGCTTTCCCACCATTCGCTAGTGATCAGTGCTATTTTGTAGCACATTTCTAGGGATTATTACCAGGTTTGAGGCGCCATTTGGTGGGATTTTATGCACAATTGGAGATTATGGAGTTGGAGCAGAGAAGTGTGGTTTTGGTGGTCTGGAGGAGCTTATTGGAGACATCCAGAAGAAGAGAAGTTGACCACCTGAGGAGACAAGCAAGATCCATGAAGAAACCACTTGAGACGCGGAGAAGTGAAGAGCCGCGACCAAACCGCGGGGAGCAGAAGGCCGCGGCCAAGATTTCCGAAGGAGATGGGCGATAGCGAAGAGGCCGCGACCGCGGCCCGAAGGCCGTGCCCGCGGCCGAATTATCGGAAATTAATTATGCACTTCGAGAGCAAACCGCGACCGTGGCCAAAAGGCCGCGACCGCGGCCATCAGCGGGAGTCAGCCCGACGCGCTCCGAACTTCTGTTTTCTTTTTCTGTTTTTCCTTTTTCGTTGTTTTATTTAATTCTGAATATTAGTATTTTTCCTTTTTAGGGATGAGGTTTGTGATCTTGTGCTTTAGGTTAACTTATTTAACCTAACTCTCATAGCCTCCATTCATCATCCCATAGACCCCCGAATTATCGTATATTCAGTATTCAGAGTTTTTCCCTTTCAACAATTATGTCTTTCAGTACTATGAGTAGCTAAGCACCCATTGCTTAGCCCGGTATATGAAGCTTTTTCTATGGTTTGATTGCGAGGTTAATTCTCTATTTCCTATTTCCTTTGGGTTTATATCTTTCTTTTTGCACTTATTCATATGGATTGTTATTGATTTGACTAGACTGATCACCTAGTTAGGTTTAGTAATTATCTATTGCTAGGGTTTGGAATTGACTGGTCGGTGATTCCTTATCTAGAGTAGCATCCATAATTATCTAGGACTGGTAGGACTAGATTATTATGAAAGAAGATTGATTGCATGTTAAATTATTGCGGGTTGTGATTATTTGACATGTATCCTGGTTTGATCCTATGCCCAATGCTATTATTGTTCTAAATCTTGATTGTTTCTTGTGCGTTCAATAATAAGAGTTGCTAGGACTGGTAGGACTAGTAACTATACAAGAATAGGGACAGGAATAAACAAAGGAAAGGAATAGAGAGAACTTAGGACCAATCTACCATAGGAAAAGTGGATCTTGCTTGGCTAAGTGTTTTTCCCACATTTGATTACACTCTTTGCTTATTTGCTTTGTTTACTTTCTTGATTACAAAACCAACCAAAAAGTCCCCCCTCTTGTTACTATTGCATGCAAACAACACATAGATTAATCCCTTCCTCCCTGTGGATTCGATCCTTACTTTCCCTAACTAATTGTTTAGGTTTGTCTAGGTTTATTTTGATTTAGTGGTACACGACAATCGCTTGTCAAATTTGGCACTGTTGCCGGGGAGGGCAAGTGTTGATTTTTCTGTGTGTTTGTGTGTGTGTGTGTTCCGTTGGTGTGGATCTATCTTATGGTCCACACCTGTGCTACTAACTCCCCTCTACTTGGTGTTGATTCAGAGATTGAGAGGACTCTTTTCCATGGTCGCAGAGTAAATCGTGCTTTGGTTTTTGATAATCCTGCGTTCGAGATGGCTGAAGAAGAACAGACGTTGAGGCAGTTGACTGCGCCCAACCTGCAACAGCAACCATTGTCTGTGCGGTTTCCTGAGTTGGCTGAGGGCGTAAATTTCGAGTTGAAGTCTGGGTTAATCCACTTACTCCCTCACTTCCATGGGATGAGTGGTGAAGACCCCAATAAGCATCTTGCTGAGTTTCATTCGGTGTGTAGCAGTATGAAGCCGAAGAATGTGATTGAGGACCAGATTAAGCTGAGGGCCTTTCCTTTTTCACTGAAGGATGCGGCCAATGACTGGTTCTACTATCTCACTCCAGGGAGCATTGACACATGGGTCAAGATGAAGAAAGCCTTCCTGGAGAAGTACTTTCCGGCTACAAAACTGAACAACCTGAAGCGAGCTATCAGCAACATCAAGCAACAGTCTGGTGAATCGCTCTACGAGTATTACGAGCGGTTCAAGAAGATGATATCTAGCTGCCCCTTCCATGGCTATTCTGAACAGGACCTCGTACTTTATTTGTACGGTGGTCTTCTTGATGAAGAGAGAAGGATGGTGAACGCTGCTTGTGAAGGGAACATCCTCAACAAGACTCCTGCTACAGCTTTTGAGACCTTCTTTGAGCTATCTGAGGGCTCAAGACAGTTCAGTAAAAGGGCGGGCGCCCAATCCGTGCAAGCTGCAGAGTCTCAGCCCAATTCTACTCTTCTTGCTGAAGTGGCTGAGATGAAGGAGATGATGAAAAGATGCATGATGAGAGGTGGCTTGAAGCAAGTCAAATCATGTGGGATATGCTATGAGAATACACATACAACTGATGCATGTCCCACCCTGCAAGAACCAACTGTTGAGGTGAATGTTATTGGCGGATATGGCCCCCAAAGGCCAAAATATGACCCGTACTCCAACACCTACAATCTCGGATGGAGAGATCACCCAAATTTGAGGTACGGGAACCAGCAGAACACTCATCAGGGGCAGGAGACCCAGGACTATCAGCAGAGGCCCCCACAGTTTCTCCAGCGTCCGCAGTAGTACCAGCAGCCTGGGGGTCAGCAATAATTTAGAGCTCCTTATGAACAAAGACCCCAGGGCCAGAGTTCCAGTGTCTTTACATCTGTCGACGACCAGATAAAAGCTTTCAAACAAGGCATACTATTAATGTCAAATACTATGGTCCAAACAAATAAAGAGATGAGAGCACATATCCAAGCGCTAGCAAATACGGTGGCCCAGAATCAGCAGGAACATAAATCCAGTATTCAAAACCTGGAGAAGCAGATGGGTCAACTGTCTATGGCGGTGAACAGGCTAGAGGCTCGTGCGTCGGGGAAACTACCCTCTCAAACGGTAGTCAACCCGAAGGAGAATGTGTGCGCCATGATGCTGAGAAGTGGTGCTGAGATAGAGGCCAGGAAGGCTGTTGAGAAGGAGGTCCAGGTGACCAAGGAGGAATGCCACCAAGAAAACGAGGTCGAAGGCGAGTTCGGCGTGGGAGAGAAGGAGCCGCGACCGCGGCCTGTTCGCTGATGAAAATGCTGATTTATTCTCCCCCGAGGTCGAGAGAAAACCGCGATCGCAGCACGAAGGCCGCGACCGCGGCCTCTTCGCTGAGAAGATTTCTGAAGTTCTGAAGCGACCACGACCGCGGTCCCTAAACCGCGGCCAGGCCCCTGTGTACGTGGACGACTACGTACGACCTGATTTTCCTCCCCTCTTCTCCGAGAAGCCTCCCGTGCCATTCCCAGGGCTTTAGCGGACACCAGGAAGCCTGCCAGGGATAAGGATATGTTCGACTGGGTGAGCAACTGCGAGGTAAATGTCCCTTTGCTTAAACTTTTGACTAGTGTCCCTCGTTATGCTAAATTTTTTAAGGAGATCTGCACACAAAAGAGGAAGCGCTCAGTGAAGGAGAAGAAGAAGGTGTTGGTGAGTGAGAACGTGTCCGCTATACTGCAAAAGCGGATACCCAAGAAGGCAGATGATCCAGGGATGTTCACCATTCCCTGCAAGATTGGAGGTACCCTGTTCGACAGGGCATTACTTGACTTTGGTGCCTCCATCAATGTGCTGCCACTCGCTCACTACGAGTCCTTAGACGTGGGGCCACTTGAGAAGACGGGGATTGTCATCCAGCTGGCGGACAATTCAATTGTCAATCCAAAGGGAATTCTACAGGATGTGCTGGTACAGGTGGACCACTTAGTGTTCCCTGCAGACTTCTTCGTCATGGACACTGGGCAGGACAAGGATTCACCTGTGATGCTGGGAAGGCCGTTTATGAACACGGCCAGTACAAAGATTGATGTGAGTAGCGGTTCGCTCACAATGGAGTTTGATGGGGAGACGGTCGGGTTCAACATAGACGACCAGAAGAGACACCCTCCTGATAGGGACCCCGAGCGCTCATTGGAGGTGAGCGAACCAAGTTGAGGAGGAGAAAGCGGTATGTCATGCCATGACAATAACTAAGGCGCTGTCCGGGAGGCAACCTGAGGTATGTATTATTTTCTTTGCTTTTCTTTCTTTATTTTTGCATTAGTTTTGTTTGTTTTTGCCTTGTTTTTGTTTTTGTTTTTGTTTCCGACTAACCTGCAGGGAAGAGACCCATGCTTATTGAAGAAGGTAATTACCACCATTGTAAGTCTCTCCTGTCCCTGCACTAGTCAACCCCCCCGAAAAAACCTTAAACGGGGGGCAAAAAAAAAAAAGTTGTACGAGTACGAGTTGTCCAGTATTACCATGGAGAGGGGTGCGCATGTTGTCGACGGAGTAAATTTTTGTTACACAATTTATTGGCAACGATAGCGGCCCCACAGTTGACAGCCGCGAAGGAAGACCACTCATGGCCCACACCACGATCATATCTGGGCCCATTTTTTTGTGGTATTTGAAGGCCGTGCAACCCCGACATCACTGTTTTACCACTACTCACCAAGTGGTACATTTTGGTTGTACGGTAGGAGAAGATGCTGGAGTTGATGATGACACCCACCCAACACCAGAGACCTGTGCATATAGTGAGGACCACTAGCAACAACGGAAGTGTCCAAGCCAACTCGGCGACATTTGTGATCCTACTCCTTCTTTTCCCTATGCTTTATTCTTTTGTCTTTTATTACATTGAGGACAATGCAATGTTTAAGCATGGGGGAAGGTTTTATATTTCCTATATCGCTGAGGAGAAAAAGAAAAAGAAAAGAGCCACAAAATTTGAAAAAAGGCTAAAATTGAAATCCTGGGATAGGTCGAAAACTCGAAAGGGCGGCCTAGGTAATAAGCAGGTGGCTTGGACCAGCATTAGGCTGGGGTAATAAGAGGTCAAGAGTGATGTGAGCATACTGTGAGCCCATCTATGAAAAATGAAATGAGTGGCTTGGTGAAAACCCAAAAGGGCGCCTTGGCAAAATGAGTGAAAAGAAGAAGAGCGATTTCTAGGAATCCCTATTTTACTTGGCGAGGCGTCATAAGAAGAGGAGTCATAAGGGGGTTTCGGGTAGGTCACTCTGGAGGGATAAGAAGATAGATGGGAGATAGGATTAGTTTTGATTTCACTCTATGGTGTTTGGGATAAGCTTGGGGGAAGTACTCTACTTTCCTTTTAGCTTGGTTGTGTGGGGTGTTGATTTGATGTTGTAGTTATTGTGCTGAGCTAATTTTGTATGGTTGCTTGGAGTTTATTGTTTGGTGTAACTCTTGGAGTTGAGTTTTCTATGCTTCTTGAAGCCTTGGGGATTTGATTGGAGGAGTAGGTTTACTTTAGCTTACTCGAGGACGAGCAAGGTTTAAGCATGGGGGATTTGATCAATGCTATTTTGTAGCACATTTCTAGGGATTATTACCAGGTTTGAGGCGCCATTTGGTGGGATTTTATGCACAATTGGAGATTATGGAGTTGGAGCAGAGAAGTGTGGTTTTGGTGGTCTGGAGGAGCTTATTGGAGACATCCAGAAGAAGAGAAGTTGACCACCTGAGGAGACAAGCAAGATCCATGAAGAAACCACTTGAGACGCGGAGAAGTGAAGAGCCGCGACCAAACCGCGGGGAGCAGAAGGCCGCGGCCAAGATTTCCGAAGGAGATGGGCGATAGCGAAGAGGCCGCGACCACGGCCCGAAGGCCGCGCCCGCGGCCGAATTATCGGAAATTAATTATGCACTTCGAGAGCAAACCGCGACCGCGGCCATCAGTGGGAGTCAGCCCGACGCGCTCCGAACTTCTGTTTTCTTTTTCTGTTTTTCCTTTTTCTTTGTTTTATTTAAGTCTGAATATTAGTATTTTTCCTTTTTAGGGATGAGGTTTGTGATCTTGGGCTTTATGTTAACTTATTTAACCTAACTCTCACAGCCTCCATTCATCATCCCATAGACCCCCGGATTATCGTATGTTCAGTATTAAGAGTTTTTCCCTTTCAACAATTATGTCTTTCAATACTATGAGTATCTAAGCACCCATTGCTTAGCCCGGCATATGAAGCTTTTTCTATGGTTTGATTACGAGGATAATTCTCTATTTCCTATTTCCTTTGGGTTTATATCTTTCTTCTTGCACTTATTCATATGGATTGTTATTGATTTGACTAGACTGATCACCTAGTTAGGTTTAGTAATTATCTATTGCTAGGGTTTGGAATTGAGCGGTCAGTGATTCCTTATCTAGAGTAGCATCCATAATTATCTAGGACTGGTAGGACTAGATTATTATGAAAGAAGATTGATTGCATGTTAAATTATTGCGGGTTGTGATTATTTGACATGTATCCTGGTTTGATCCTATGCCCAATGTTATTATTGTTCTAAATCTTGATTGTTTCTTGTGCGTTCAATAATAAGAGTTGCTAGGACTGGTAGGACTAGTAACTATACAAGAATAGGGACAAGAATAAACAAAGGAAAGGAATAGAGAGAACATAGGACCAATCTACCATAGGAAAAGTGGATCTTGCTTGGCTAAGTGTTTTTCCCACATTTGATTACACTCTTTGCTTATTTGCTTTGTTTACTTTCTTGATTACAAAACCAACCAAAAAGTCCCCCCTCTTGTTACTATTGCATGCGAACAACACATAGATTAATCCCTTCATCCCTGTGGATTCGATCCTTACTTGCCCTATCTACTTGTTTAGGTTTGGCTAGGTTTATTTTGATTTAGTGGTACACGACAATCACTTGTCAGCTAGCCACCTCCTTCAGTTGAAGGGAAGCAATATGCACTTTTTTAGCTTCAGTGCACTCGACGTTTCTATTGCAGCCGCGTTGAACACCACTTGAGGATTAGCCGAAACTTGGCCACTGTCCATGGGGTTGTTGTGAGAGACTGACTCGCTCTCATCCCCTTGATTCACGGCATTCCTACGATTCAGCCTGGGGTCGTTGCTCGGCCCCGCACCAGCACGAATAGTGTTCCTTGTGTTCACCATCTGTTTACCGATCAATTTCCCAAGTAACTCACAACATTAATATCATATTATTAAAATGCACAACGCATAGAGTAGACTCGGAATAGATCAACTCGTAAACTTCCATTGATGATTGAACTGAAACTGAGTTTAATAAGTTTTTACAGAAAGCCCTCCTCGGGTGGACAACTTGGCTCCCTGACCTCAATGCAACGAGGGGAAACTGGAACTTCAAGCCTAACTAGAGATGGTGGAACCACCTCGGCTTCTTTCTTGTTCGTAAGTTGTGAAACGAATACGCCCATATCTCTCGAGGCGACGAGAAAGAATTAGTCTTTCTAAATATAGAAGCGAACTTACTATATCAGATTGGAAGAAGGCACGATTTGAATGGCAGAGATTTGAAAATAACACATTTTACTCAAACGTGATTTTATATAAAACTTTCAACTTTTGGATTCAACCAACAACTTTTTCAACATGAACGGGTAAACGGTTTATAAATTTTTTTGTTTTCAGTAAAACAATTTGAAACCCAACCCATTTTAAAACTTTCGGCTCTGATACCAAATCTGTAACACCCCCAAATATTTTCTTGAAAGTATTACCGCCGGTGACCTCAGATTACACCTCTGGGGTCACCCAAGGCCTAACCAATTTATGACACTCATATAACAACACAAAACTTTATTAAATACTCATATATTATTCAAACCATAGTCACGAATTACATCTGTAAATGACAAATACGACCAAATACGGAATCGTTTCAATACAACGGAAGTCTTTTAAGTAAATAAATATCATAATGATCTTGATCTGAGCGATCTCACGCCTAGGGTCTTTAACCTTGAAAAACTCTCTAAACCTCCATCTGCCTTCAACATCGTGTACTAGCCTTCATAGAAAGGAAGTTTTCCTGATGTGCCGTATGAGACGGATGATACCAGCCAACCATGCAAAGGAATAAACCGGTTGGTTAGTCTAATGAAAGACTATGCAAGGGTAACTAGAAAAGGTTCTAAGTAGTCGTATTAGGTTACACCTGTCACTTCTCGAGTAATAACTGATGACAACAGCAAACCTCAACACTTCTACGGAAACATACGAAAAGGTATGAACAAGAGAAGACTCCAAAAGAGTGAGTCTTATGGGAAACGTATGAAGAGAAGACTCCAAAAGATCGAGTCTTATCGGAAAATATGACAAGTGTTTGGGAACGTTATAGTTTCACACAAGCATTTAAAAATGACTTGATCATTTGGGTCCACGGCCAACCTCACCGCGTAAAGCAAATTCAGATTTGGAAGGAAGACTTACTCTAACCGAAGTCCGAGCGGTTTCCACGTTGTACTCCTCGCCCGAGGGTATATTAATTATGTACATAATCGCACTTATCTTGTTTAATTCCAAAACGTATATTCACGTTACAGCTTTTATCATAAAAATATATCATCTTGATAGGAGAGATATCTTGGGACATTTCCCGAATGTTTGGCACCAGCTGTGTGCACCACCCCTATACTCGGATAGGGGTAGGTCATGACCAGGAAAGGGTGTTAGGGCTTGAACATCCTATGCACCACGGTTATAAAGAAACGGCCAGCACTTGCAATGAGATACATAGTGTTCCTACGAATACTCGTTCTAACTATACATTTAGGTTCACACATCAAATCCACACCAATACCATCACGGTAATAACAGAAATAATAGCATTGTTTCTAGCAATATATACAACCTATTACAATATCATATTTTAATCACACATTTATAAAATCTATTTCCAAACGAAAACAACATTTCATCCCAATTTAATTAACAATTAAACTAATTGATAATTAATGGAAACTTGGAATGATAAGCAAGAGCGAACCGCCACTTGCCTTGACTAGACGAACGAAGATATGCGGGTCGGGAATACTGGACACGAACTTTACAGCCTTCTGGAAATCCCGTCAAAGCCCACCGACGTTTGGATGGAGAATCCGAGAGATGGAGGCCTCCTTTTATAGGGGAAGGCGAGCTCCAACGCCGGTCAATCAAAACAATCCGAGTTCCCCAATGGCAAACGATACGAAAACGTGGAAAAATCGAACCGGCGAAGCTCGGATAAGATCGACGAGGACGACGATTCACAGAGG
Source organism: Rheum nobile (assembly GCA_027886185.1). Lineage (NCBI taxonomy): Eukaryota > Viridiplantae > Streptophyta > Magnoliopsida > Caryophyllales > Polygonaceae > Rheum > Rheum nobile. The sequence goes on along the minus strand of WOAB01000257.1, from coordinate 253,134 downwards.
CCCGCGATCGCGGTTTCAAAACCGTGATCGCAGTTGTCCACCTACAAAACCGCGCCCGCGGTGTCAAAACCACGGTCGTGGCGTACCCGCGGTCGCGGCGTACCCGCGGTCGCGGCGTACCCGCGGTCGCGGCGTACCCGCGGTCGCGGCGTACCCGCGGTCGCGGCGTACCCGCGGTCGCGGCGTACCCGCGGTCGCGGCGTACCCGCGGTCGCGGCGTACCCGCGGTCGCGGCGTACCCGCGGTCGCGGCGTACCCGCGGTCGCGGCGTACCCGCGGTCGCGGCGTACCCGCGGTCGCGGCGTACCCGCGGTCGCGGCGTACCCGCGGTCGCGGCGTACCCGCGGTCGCGGCGTACCCGCGGTCGCGGCGTACCCGCGGTCGCGGCGTACCCGCGGTCGCGGCGTACCCGCGGTCGCGGCGTACCCGCGGTCGCGGCGTACCCGCGGTCGCGGCGTACCCGCGGTCGCGGCGTACCCGCGGTCGCGGCGTACCCGCGGTCGCGGCGTACCCGCGGTCGCGGCGTACCCGCGGTCGCGGCGTACCCGCGGTCGCGGCGTACCCGCGGTCGCGGCGTACCCGCGGTCGCGGCGTACCCGCGGTCGCGGCGTACCCGCGGTCGCGGCGTACCCGCGGTCGCGGCGTACCCGCGGTCGCGGCGTACCCGCGGTCGCGGCGTACCCGCGGTCGCGGCGTACCCGCGGTCGCGGCGTACCCGCGGTCGCGGCGTACCCGCGGTCGCGGCGTACCCGTGAACGCATTGGGTGTCGGGACGCTGTAGGCTTGGACGGCGTCGGTCATTCGGGCGTCGACGCTCGGTGTTGTAGCACAGTGATTATATTCTGGTTGGCATTCTTCCTCATAAGCTTTTTCATCATCAAATCTGTCACGGTCATCATCCGAGGCGGAATCACGGCCATCTTCAACGTCGGACTCGGGATCGTCATACCGGGTTTGTCGTTGTCCTCTTTGTCGCCGATCCATAGTTTTGACATAAGGGAATGGATCCTTTGAAACACGAATGCTGCATCTCGAGCGATTGCCATCCGAATAGTCCTCGTCATGGATAGGATCATACCGATTACGGGAAACAACGCGTCTAGAAGTGGTATATCCTTCAATTTGGGAACGAAGGCGATCATGCGGTGTAGACGCGACTGCCTTGCCTTTCCGATCACGTGGCTGGCGTGATATGGCCATGGGGTTCACCATGGGATCCTCCAAAGGCAGGTGCATGTCACTAACAAGACGGCGTAGGCATGCAACCTTGGCTTCACGGCATCCAAGGCGCGGTCCTTCTCGGCATTGGCGGCATGGGTGGCCTCCAATTCATGATGAATGTCGTCTATGGTGTCGGAACTGCGGCGTCCAGACAAGCAGGAGTGAATCATAGTGGGGATGTCCATCATACCTATATGAAGCATGCAAAGCACAAGGATCAAAACGCACCAAGCAAAAGAACAAGTTTAAACCAAGTCTTTGTCTCAAAAGTGAACCAAGAAATTTTCCGCAAGGCGTACTAATTTGGTTGCTCGTGAGGAGGGAGAAACTTGAACGTAAAGCAATAAAATAAGGAGAAGTAGCAAAATGAAGTCCAAACAACAATCAATATCCCCACAAGATCAAGTATGATCAAATTCAAGTTTCTATGAGTTAAGCAAAAGAGAGTTGCAAGAAATCTTTCCTTTGATTTTAAGTTGCTTTAGACATGAAAGGTATGAAGATGGAGTGTAGGATTGTAGTGAGGGATTTCCCTTGCCTATATTTTAGGCTTACGTCTTTCAAGTTTCTTGTTTTAGACCAATTGATGCGAACGACCCTCGAAAATGCCGCTGCAAGATAGGATCTTTAACGTTGAACAAGCCTTCCTTCATCTCTTCTAACTTGCCAAAAAGATGGCGTCTTCTAAGGCTAAAGAGATAGCCTTTTCACGTAGAGAACTGGACCAAAGTGATGGTCTTCACACGTCCAAAGTGATGGACAATTATGATCAAAGAGATGATCAAGACGTTCGACAGAGGAACGTTGGATAAATGCTCGAAGCGACGAGCTACGGGGTAGTTTTGATCGTAGGGGTTGATCTTATGATTCGGAAGGAGATAACTCAACTTAACAACTCAAATCAACATGATCTCGTTAATGATTGAAAGAATGTTTAAATAGTCTAGACAAAACATAGTAAGGAAAGTAGTCTAACTAATAAACACCAAAAAGTGGGTCGGCCCAAAACACATAAGGGGCACACCCAACCTGCCCAAAACTAGCTAAAGGCAAGTCTCGGAGGACCGTGACCGTCGGCGAGGCATCGGCGGCACCGTGAAGGCTGAATTAGGGCGACGTGTCGCTCAGCCCTTCATAGGTCAAGAGGAGGACCCATTTAGGACTGATTGATGCTGAGTAACCTGCATAACTCCGGGTGACTATAGATTGAGTTGCTCGTTCAATCGTCCTTGCACGAGCTCTAGTCATCGGGCTGTTGGATTGCACTTCCATTGCTTCATCTTCGTCCTTCGCCGTAATTTAGGGGGTCATGGAGCTATCATAGAAGAGTTTGCGCTTGAGGCTATTGAAGAAGGATTTGAAGAGGCCGAGGATGAGGCCTACACCTATGGGCCGGCTGAATTGCATGTGGGCACGCCGCTCAGCCTCGTAACGCGGCGTGTGCTCACCGTCAAAGAAGCCGACTTGGTGGACCAGTGTGAAACCTCTTCCACACCAGGTGTTTGGTCAAGACTGTATCTTTGAGTGTCATCATAGATGGGGGAAGTTGCTACAACATTGTCAACGAAAAAGTGGTCAAACACTTCAACTTGCCAATAACGCCGCACCCCAACCCTACGGCATCCAATGGATTTCGTCGAGTCATGGTAACACTATGACTCATCAATGCATAATTTCCTTTTCAATTGGCCAATATTCAGATTCGGTCCTTTGTGATGTCATTTCTAGGGACGCCACACACCTCTTGCTTGGCCGCCCATGGAAATTCGACAAGCGCGTTCTTCACGGTGGGTATTTCAAAACATATGTGTTTACTTATAACGGGAAGTGCGTCACCCTCTTACCTATGTCGCCACATGAGATCTTGCAGGACCACGTTGAGAGGGACATGCAAAAGGCTCTTGAGGCTGCCGCTGACAAGACTGTCGCGCGACACTCGAGCATGCCACAAGTCGGCGGCCCCACTTCGAGCAGTTCGAGTTCTGACTCGAGCAATCATTTCAAATTAGGGAATGGCCACCTAGGCCATAGCACTACCTCCCAGGAACAGTCCACTGCCGCCAGAGCCAAGCAAAGCTCGCCCACGACCACGAATGGCCCTATCGCTGGCGCCGCAGCCCAGAAGCCGAAGAAGAGGCCCACGAAGATCTGACCAGGGAATGCAGATTCTGCTTCGAGCACTGGACATTTTACATCTAGTGCCTCGACTATAACCCATGTTTCCTCGCCAACTTCGTCGGTTGTCGCGCCATTACCGCAGCATTTGCCAAGTCAAGGGCATTGCAAAAACCGCCTACTTTTGGCCAGACCCAGTGACTTGACTGCCACATTCAAGGTCAAGTCTCCATGTTTTCTGTTGGTACCTCGCCTTTGTGCTCAGACTGCCTCGGTGCCCACTGAAGTCGCTTCATTGCTCAAGGAGTTCTCCGACGTCATGTCCGACGAGCTCTCACAGGGCCTACCTCTCATCCGCGGCATCGAGCACCAGATTGACTTGGTGCCTGGAGCCTCTTTCCCCAATCGCGCCGCCTATCGCGCCGGCCCTGAGGAAACAAAAGAGCCTCAGCGACAGGTCCAAGAACTCTTAGATCGTGGCTACATGAGGGAAGGCTTAAGCCGTTGTGCCGTGCCTGTGATACTGGTGCCCAAGAAGGATGGCTCGTGGAGAATGTGTGTTGACTACCGCGCCAGCAACCATATCAAAATGAAGTACTGCCATCCCATCCCCCGCCTTGTTGATATGTTGAATGAGCTCCATGGTGCAATGATCTTTTTCCAAGATTGATCTAAAGAGTGGATATCACCAGATTCAAATGAAGGAGGGAGATGAATGGAAGATGGCGTTTAAGACCAAGTATGGTCTTTATGAGTGACTTGTCATGCCATTGGGCTTACCAACGCCCCCAACATTTTCATGCGCTTGATGAACCACGTTTTGAGACAATTTTTGGGTAAATTTGTAGTGGTTTATTTTGATGACATTCTTGTGTATTCTCGTTCTCTTGATGATCATGTCCATCACCTTAGGCTTGTCTTAGAGTGCTTGAGGACATAGCAGATGTATGCCAACCTTGGCAAATGTCATTTCTGCTCCGACACCACTGTTTTTCTTGGCTTCATCGTGTCTAAGGAAGGTTTGCGCATGGATGAAGACAAGGTGAAGGCCATCAAAGATTGGCCAATGCCGACCAACCCCACCATGGTTCGCTCTTTCCTAGGGTTGGCTGTATTTTATAGGAGATTTGTGTGAGACTTAAGCTCCATCGTCTCCCCGCTCCATGAACTCACCATAAAAGGAGCCACGGTGGTGTGGCTAGAGAGCCATAAGCGGGCCTTCTATGCCTTGAAGGAGGCCATTTGCAACGCCTCTCTCCTACAGCTTTCGGACTTCACCAAGAGGTTTGATCTCGAGTGTGACGTTTCCAATGTGGGCATTGGCGGCGTCCTTCAACAAGATAAAAGACCGATAGCCTATTTCAGTGAGAAGTTCACAGGGGCCACATTGAACTACCCCACGTATGACAAAGAGCTTTATGCTCTTGTTCGAGTGCTCAAGACATGGCAATACTATCTTTGGCCATAGGAGTTTATCATTCACTCCGACCATGCGGCACATAGATACTTGAAGAGCCAAGCCACTCTCAGCCGTTGCCATGCTCGATGGGTAGAGTTCATGGAGACCTTCCCCTTAGTGGTTGTCCACAAGAAAGGTAAGCAGAATGTGGTAGTCGACGCCCTTTCTCGCAGGTATAACCTCCTTACTCATCTTTAAACTAAGGTCTTGGGTTTCACTTTGATTAAGAACTTATATTTGGTTCATGCCTACTTTAAACCTATCTTTGAGCAATGCCTTAGGGACCGAGAGTTTGACACATTCTTCATCCATAAGGGGTATCTTTACAAGGTTGGCCGCCTATGCATCCCTAGCTCATCCGTTAGGACCTTTCTCATTCAAGAGGCACATTATGGCCTCTTGGCCCCATATGACCACCCATGTAAGTAAGACTCTCGCCACTCTAAGAGAAAATTTCTTTTGGCCCCACATGACCACCCATGTAACTACGTATTGTAAGAGTTGTGTGGTGTGCCAATGCGTTAAGGCTAGCTCCAGCCCCTATGGCCTATACACACCACTTCCCATACCAGCCGCACCTTGAGAGGATTTGTCCATGGATTTCATCACAGATTTGCCTCTCTCTCGAAGGGGTAAGGATTCTGTATTTGTTATGGTGGACAGGTTTTCCAAGATGGCCCACTTTATAGCTTGTAATATGACCCACAATGCCAATGACATAGTCAATCTTTTCTTTGATAATATGGTTCGCTTACATGGGATCCATAGGACAGTTGTGAGTGATAGGGACACGAAATTTACTGGACACTTTTGGAGGATTCTTTGGGGTAAGCTAGGTACCAAACTCCTATTCTCTCCTAGCTATCACCCACAAATGGATGGCCAAACTGAGGTCACCAACCGCACTTTGAGTGATATTATTCCTCCTTCTTGGATTCGGACGTCAAACACTATCAAACCTATCTCTTACAACTCTCGCATGCGATCTCTACGGCCTCCGTCGATCGTCGCTTCGATCAAACTACTACTTGTCACTTCAAGTGTTCGAGTGCCTAGTCTTGAGGCTACTTGTGCCTCCTTCGCCGCATCAACTCTGATGTTGCCGCCACATCAAACCAACCGCTTCCTCCCTCGCTAACCTCTATCAAGGTTGTTGTGACTCAATACGAGACCTAGATCCGCTCATCGCCAACGCTCTTGACCACATCTGACGACAAGGATGCATTAGTAGTGGTTGGACAAACTCTGCACGCATGAAGTTCATCTAGCATAACATCTAGTCTAGTAATAGGATGGTAATACTTCACCATGATTTGGTTGATCGTGCGACAGTCAACGCACATGCGCCACGAGCCATCCTTCTTGGGGAAAAGAATGACTGGGATGGCGTAGGGACTAAGGCTCTCACGAATGTAGCCCTTGTCCAGCAGCTCCTCGACCTAGTGCTGCAACTCCTTGGTTTCCTCTAGACTGGCGCAGTTGGCTATGCGATTGGGCACGGAGGCACCGAGCACGAAGTCAATCTGGTGCTCTATGCATCGCATAGGCTGCAGGCCAGTAGGGAGATCCATTGGAAGCACATCCTCAAGTTCCTGCAAAACAAAGGACACGAAAGGGGGTAAGTCAACCATATCCTTGACATTCAAAAGACACGCATTAGGAACCAAAAGAAAATACGGTTGGCATCCCTGTAGCATTGGGTTGAGATCTCAGGAATGCGCCAACAGGAGGCGCTTCATGCGTCTGCCTTTTAGAGGCACTGGCATCGCAGAGCTGGAGCGCATCGTAGGCAGGGAGCGCGTCGTTGGCTGACCTCTTGGGGTAGCAGTGTCGCTAGCATTGCAGTCGCGTGCACTGACACTTGAGTCACTAAGGCGCACCGCGTCGCTGTGGCGCGTGCTGACACTTGGAGCATTGGGAAGGGTCGCGTCGCAGCAGAGCGTTGTGGGGCACGTTGCGTTACTGGGGAGCGCGGCGGTAGCAGTTTGTGACTTGTCCTATTCAATGGCCTTCGGCCCTTCGCACGGTAACGCTCTAGTTGATCTTGGAGGATATCCTTAGGACTCATGGGGAGCAAGGTGATCCTCTTGCCATTGTGCATAACTACATAATTGTCGAGGAAGTCATCGTGTAGGGCCCCCTTGTCAAATTGCTTAGGGCGTCCTAAAAGCAAGTGAGTGGTGTAACACTGCCAAATCTTAACCCATTTGGAAAGGTATTACCGCCAGTGACCTCGATTTTCCTCACCGAAGTCACCCAAGGCTTTACCGTTTAAATACAATCCATGAAACACTTATGATACAAAATCATCATAATATTCGATTAAAGCATGAGTCCCGGAATTACATCCCAATTCTGAATACGACTAAATACAGAGTTAAACAAAAAGGGGTTGTGATCGCCATGATCACCTTCCCAAGGTTCTCAACCTGATTAAAACATTAAAAACATCCAAAAACCACCGTCGTCTTCATAGTCATTCTAGTCTCCTCATATCTGCGCTCTATCTGATATGCCGAATCGAACGGATGACACCAGCCAACCATGCAGAGAACAATTTTGGTTGGTTAGTCTAATGAAAGACCATGCAAGGGCACAAAGCAGAAGGTTCGAAGTAGTCGTATTAGGTTAGTCAACCACCATACTCTACTGAATACAGCAAAAGGCATGCACGAGAGAAGATTCTGGAAGACCGAGTCTTCCCAGAAATCAACTCGAAAGAAGACTCCAACGAAATGAGTCTTATAGGAAGATATGACAAAGTCTGGAACAACACAGAATCACAGAATTCCTAGATGCACTAGCGCCTAGCTGCACTACTCGCCCAAGGTATATTAATTATGTGCGACAACGGCACTTATCTTATGATATTCTCAAATGCACAACACGTTATAAGCTTTTAAATGTATATATCCCATGGATCCTATACATATAGTATTACGTAGGGTCTAGCCACCTCTCTACTTTTTTCCGAGATTTGTGCCACCAGCTAAGTGCACCACCTCTATACTCGTGTATCAGAGGTTGGGTCATGACCATCCATATGGTATTAGGTGGGGTCTAGCCACCTCTCTATCAAATTATAAAGAAACGACTGGATCCCAACAAATCCAACGTTCCTAACTACTAGTGCTAACTAAACAGTCCAAGCACAACAATAGTCCACAAACATCAACATAACCGCCCTCGAGGCTATCAACATAAATATATATTCATAATAGCGTTGTTCTAATAAATATACAACCTATTATAATATCATATTTTAGTTCTCCAAAACAATTAACAAAACTGTTTCCAGACGAACACAGTATTCATTCCAAATTAATTACTCAATTAAACAACTGATAATTAATGGAAACATAGAATGATGAGCAAGAGCGAACTGCCACTTGCCTTAAATCCGCAGAATCTTAAACGAAGCTAGGTACGACGACAATTGGTTTCCGGGCTCGAAGCAGGGATAGATCTGGCAACACAGATTCCTTCGGATCGACCCATAAAGAAACCCTAAGTTAGATTCTACAACAACGAGTACGAATTTAAAGAATAACGAAAGGAACGAAGCCCGATCGAAACCACAGAAGCCACGGCTGAAACAAGCCAAAAGCTTCTGGGCGGCGGTCGCCGCCTACCTTACGGCGGGCGCCGCTGTTCGTGGCGGCGGTCGCCGCCTGTCTTACGGCGAGCACCGCTACGAACACCGGGAAAATTTACGAGAAGCACCAAACTCACCGACGACGATCGTTTTGCCTCTCCTTTGCCTTGCTTTGGATTCTAAGCTTCCAAGGGCCTCCAAAGCTTCACTTTGCAACTGGAATAACACCAAATGGAGCTCCGGCGATCGATTGTGAATTATCCGGCGAAAGCTTAAATTTCTGGCGAGTGATTTATGGGGAGATTGAGCTTCGGATTTGTGCTCAATTCAGCTCCCAAATCCTCCTTTAAATAGCCAAAACTCCAGGGGACAACCAAGGGCACGTGGAGGGCTATGATCGGAGGTCATCCGATTCGCCGACCATCACGGAGTCAAGCCGGCGAGGCAGAGCTAGGCCTGCACCTAGGCGGCGGTCGCTGCCCAATTTGGCCGGCGGCAGTCGCTTCTTTTTGGCCGGCGGCGGTCGCTGCTTTTTGGCGCCACTTGCCAACTTGCCGGGAAGAGGATAACGATGTCAGAGCCAGTCAGGCGGCGGTCGCCGCCTGCCTTACGGCGGTCGCCGCCAAGCCCATTTTTCGTCCGTTTAAGCTTGGAACAACAAGGTCTTAATCCGGGATAAATAATAATCATACACGAACGAGTATTAAGTCCCAAAATACGTCGACTGTATATTATTTCACTTAGAAAAAATATTACAGAGATTACGAACATTACAGAATGTCTTTCTGTCTCCGAAATTAAATCGACATACACAACAGACGTTCAGGTAATTTCCAAAATACCGTTACAGAAATACGGGGTATCACATCACCTCCCCCTTAAAAGAAGTTTCGACCCCGAAACTTAGGTCGTAAATAACTCGGGAAAACGTCTGAGCATATCTGCTTCAGTTTCCCATGTTTCCCAAGTAACTTCTTCAGTTCCTGACTTGGACCACAGAATTCGTACCAACGGTACGATCTTGTTGCGTAATTGCTTCTCACGATGCTCGAGAATGCGCACAGGCATCTCTTCGTAGGTACCATTTGCCTGAATCTCAATGTCCTCATAGCTCAGCACATGAGACTTATCTGGCACATATTTCCTTAGCAAGGATACGTGGAACACATTATGCATTGGGTGTGCCGATGGCAGTAATGCCAAGCGGTACGCTAGAGATCCCACTTTATCAAGAATCTCGAATGGTCCCACGTAGCGAGGGTTAAGCTTCCTACGCTTACCAAATCTGAACACACCCTTGGATGGGGATACTTTGACAAATAATTTGTCACCAACCTCAAACTCGACAGTTCTACGCTTCCGATCCGCGTAAGACTTCTGTCGACTTTGGGCGGTCAACATTCTTTGTCTAATCAAAACAATGTCTGAAGCTATTCTCTCGACCAACTCTGGTCCGAGCAGAATCTTGTCGGCATTCTCATCCCAACAAATCGGAGATCTGCATCTGCGACCATACAAAGCTTCAAACGGAGCCATCTTGATAGTAGCATGCCAGCTATTATTGTATGTGAACTCAATCAGACTCAGGTTGTCTTCCCAGCTAGTCGGGCGATCGAGTACACATGCTCTTAGTATATCCTCCAAGGTCTGGATGGTCCTTTCAGACTGTCCATCCGTCTGAGGATGAAACGCTGTACTGAATCTCAATTCAGTTCCCATGGCCTTGTGAAGTTCTTGCCAAAATCTTGACATGAATCGGCCATCTCGATCCGATATAATGGTCTTGGGGATACCATGCAAACGGATAATCTCCTTGTGGTAAACTTCTGCTAACTTCTGGGTTTCCCATGTGGTCTTGATGGCTATGAAATGAGCACTCTTCGTAAGTCGGTCCATAATTACCCATATAGCATCTTTCTGACTTCTAGTCTTTGGTAGCCAAGTGATGAAGTCCATGGCGATGTCCTCCCATTTCCATTCTGGCACAGGGAGAGGTAGCAACTCACCACCTGGTGTGCGGTGTTCGATCTTGACCTTCTGGCAAGTTAAGCATTTTGCCACGAAGTCTGCTACATCCCACTTCATGTTTGGCCACCAAAACTTCTTCTGAAGATCCTTATACATCTTGCTAGAGCCAAGATATACAGAATAAGATGAAGAATGAGCTTCTCTCATTACTAACTGGCGAAGACCTTTTGTGTCAGGTACACAGATCCGGTCTTGAAACCAGAGTGATCCATCATCCTGAATCACAAAACTGGGAGCCTTCCCGTCCATTACTTCACTGCTTAGCTTCACCAAGATTATGTCATCGACTTGCCTTTCTTTGATTTGATCTAGTAGCGTAGCCTGAATTTCCAGCATAGTCAGGTACCCTCTACGTTGATCATACAAGACTTCAGCTTCGCATGACATTTGATTTAATTTAGTCTGAGCAGTAAGTAGAGCAACTACTGTCTCGTGCGTTGTCTTCCGGCTTAGTGCATCGGCTACCACGTTAGCCTTGCCCGGATGATACAGCAACTCGATGTCGTAGTCCTTAAGCAACTCTAGCCAGCGGCGTTGTCTCATATTCAACTCCTTCTGAGTAAATATATATTTGAGACTCTTGTGATCCGTGAAGACTTGGCATTTCACCCCATAGAGATAATGCCTCAAAATCTTCAGTGCAAAAACTACCGCTGCTAACTCAAGATCGTGTGTCAGATAGTTTTCTTCATAAGTCTTAAGTTGTCTGGATGCGTAAGCAATCACCTTGCCTCTCTGCATCAATACACAACCCAAACCACATTTTGAAGCATCACTATATACCACATAATCGTCGTTCCCTTCTGGAAGTGCTAACACTGGTGCCGAGGTCAGACGTCGTTTCAATTCCTCAAAAAATGGCCTCGCACTTGTCATTCCAGACAAATTTCTTGTGGACCTTGCGGAGCAGACCGGTCATAGGTAAAGCGATCTTCGAAAATCCCTCTACAAATCGTCTATAATATCCGACAAGTCCAAGAAAACTGCGCACCTCCTTCACGTTCTGAGGCTGCTTCCAATTAGCCACAGCTTAAATTTTCTGGGGATCAACCATAACCCTATTCTCATTGATCACATGGCCTAGGAAATCCACTTCTCTCATCTAGAAGTCACACTTAGACAATTTAGCATACAGCTCATTTTGTCTAAGGATTGATAAGGCAATCCGCAGATGTTCCTCGTGAACCTCTTCATTCGGAGAATAGATCAGAATGTCGTCGATGAAGACCACCACGAACTTATCCAAGTACTGGTGAAAACATCAATTCATCAGATCCATGAAGACTGCTGGAGCATTCGTAAGTCCAAAAGGCATTACTACGAACTCGTAATGACCATATCTGGTCCGGAACGCAGTTCTAGGAATGTCTTCCTTATGAATTCTCAGCTGATGATAACCCGATCTCAGGTCGATCTTGGAGAAAACTTTTGCTCCTTGTAATTGATCCAACAGATCATCAATCCTTGGCAAAGGATATTTATTCTTGATCGTGACTTTATTCAACTCGCGATAGTCGATACAAAGTCGAAACGATCCATCTTTCTTCTTGACAAATAAAACTGGAGCACCCCAAGGCGATGCCCTCGGCCTTACATAACCCTTGTCGAGAAGATCCTCGCGTTGCTTCTTCAACTCTTTCATCTCTGCAGGAGCCATCCGGTACGGTAATTTAGAAATCGGCGCCGTACCAGGCTCAAGATCAATAGAAAATTCCACACCATGATTTGGGGGTAATCCAGGAATTTCTTCCGAAAAGACATCCGAAAAATCCCTAACCACAGGAATATCAAGAACTGAAGGTTCATCTTTCGCGGGCGGATCCAGGTAGCAAAGGTACCCGATACAACCTTGTCATAGTAGCTTAAACGCAGCCATCGCATTGATAAGCATGTCATTATCAGCGTCATTCCGACCCTTAAACTTGCACACGAACTGGCCCCCAGATGACATTGTCACTGTCCATGAACTAAAGTCGATCACCGCCCCATGACGCATCAGCCAATCCATACCGAGAATAATGTCGTATGGAGCCATGGCTATACAAATCAAATCTGCCTCGAATTTCTTACCCTGAATGGTAATCGGAAACTCAGACAACCGCTTCGTCCCAACCAGACGATCACCATTAGGAAGACTTACAACGAAAGACTCACAAGCTTCGTCGCACACTAATCCTAACTTACTAACACAACTATTCGAAATAAAGGAATGGGTAGCACCCGAATCAAACAGAATGCATACTAAAGTAGAATAAAGGTATAAAGTACCTTGTGCAATTGGAGCGTTAGGTCGATTCGCCTTACGCATCTCGTACAGGCGTTGACCGTGACCTCCAGAAGCAGCTGGGGCTTTCCCCTTATTCTGAGCAGTTGTTTGCATTGGCGGACTAGGAGTCTCAGCTGGCTTGAACCTGGGCCGGTTATTCTGATTAATTGACCCATATTGTGACTCTATTCCCTTCTGCTTTACCTGCTGATAGAATTTCTGCATATGGCCTCCATGACCACATTCAAAGCATAACTTCTTCTCATTTGGGCACACAATGCTCTTGTGCCCCGCGGCACCACAATTATACTGGACTGGATTCTTGCTCTGGCCCGTCTACTGCGTTGACCCTCCTTGAGTCGTGTCCGTCTTTGCTCGACCAGACTTAGCCAAGTTAGACGGTGGCGCGGGTCGCTTGAATCCACTCCCTTGATTCTGCATCGATCTTTGCCGATTGCGTCTTTTGGTTGACTCCTCCAGAGTCACCTCCAATTTGTAGGCTGCATTCACATACTGCTCCAGAGTAGAGCATGTGTGGTGCACCATCATTGGCTTGATATTTGGGCTCATCCACTCGTGGAAATATCAGATTTTCTGAGCCTCGCTGGATATCTCAGGTCCAGCGTACTATAACAGGTGATTGAACTTGGTTGCAAGCTCGGTTACCTTTAATCCATCCATTTTAGGGTATAGAAACTCCTTGTGTTTCTCCTCCATCATATCACGAGAGAAGAAACGGTCTGTCATCTTTGTCTTGAACATCTCCCAGTTCAAAATAGGACTTTTAGCTAAGTCGATACTCTCCCACCACTCGCTAGCCTCTTCCTTCAATTGAAGAGAAGTTATATGTACTTTCTCAGCTTCAGTACAATCCACATTGCGGAACAGCCGCTCCATGTGGGAAAACCAATGGGTCACCCTGACCGGTTCTCCTTTTTCGTTGTAGCTGTCAGGCCTCATGGAATTAATGGTCTTCAGCGCACGACCATAACTGTCCCGAGTCCTGACTGCATTCTCTTGGAATACACGGTTCACTGGCTCCTCAAATCTGGGAACCGGTGGAGGTATTGGAACAACTTGTGCTTGCGGCACACCTGGTCGCAGTATATCAGTTACTGCCTGCATAACCATTCCTCGAAATGCTTCCATTGCAGCAGCATCTAATACTATTGGAGCATTGGTCTGACCTTGATCATTGCCCCCAGGATGATTGTTGGAACCTGACTCCTACTCATCTTGTCCAACATTTCCTACAGTTGGTATGGGATCATTGCTTGTCACAACACTAGCTCGAATTGTGTTCCTCGTGGTCACCATCTGTTTACCGATCCAGTTCCAAGTATTTTATACATTAATATTATTCAATATACTTAATGTAGCAAAATCACTCAGAGTAGATCAACTTGGTATTTTTATAGATGAACTTGAACTATTTTACAAACTGCACATTAGCCGATCTCTCGAGCGTCAGGTCAAAATTGCTCGGAGATTGTAGTATTTCACAAAGTACATGCCGTAATACTAGAATATTTACACGGTACATGCTGAAATACTAAGAAAAGGAAACTACTGCTACATGCAACGTCGGTCCTTATCACGGTGCTCCGAAACGTTTCCTATACGGTAGACTTCCCATGCAAGGCTTCTTCGGATGGGGTTCTCTATCGGATTCTGACGATGGACTACGCACCCTGCTTGGCCCTTGAACACATAATTCTGGTGTCCCTGGCCTTATCTCAGTCATGGTGAAGTATGGATCATCCAGGTTTGGCTCTCCTAGCCCAGCTCTTCTCTGAGCACTGGCGATCATTTTATCCATCTGGTATTGCTGTTCAGAAGAGATCATCTCGCTTTGACGAAGGATCTCTCGTAGTTCAGATTCCGTCCTCCTTCTCCTTTGAGTAGGGATAGTCTGAGATTCTCTGCCACTTCTTCCAATACCGTACTCGGTATAAAGTGTTTCCCAGTCAACATCAGACATGAGTGCGTACTCTGGCATTGGGGGCAACTCTTACATAGGTGGTAACTCTGAACTGGGGTGAATAAATTGCATCCCCGGTTCCTGACTATCCACCAGCAAGTGCCTCAAGTCATCGGACTCCTGGTTCTGCCCGTTGAGGTCCATCTCGGTATCCTCATCGGGGTCATCCTCGATGGGGTCCTCTTCCTCGTCGGGGTCATCATCTATGGGGTCCTCTTCTTCATCTTCCTCCTCGCTCCCTTCGTGAATCATTTCTATCTGGTAATCGTCATTATAGTACCCTCTCGCGTACCTAGACGATTCATCTTCTTGCATTGCTTCCTCCCTTGGTGGCTCAACTGGTGCTGCCACAGGAACTACAACATTCCTTGACACCAGGACTACCGACTTAGGAAGCACATGCTTGATCTCCTCAGGTGGGCTGCTTGGTTCTCCAACCTCGAAGCACCCATGTGGTATTGGGAAATCGAGCCTTCCTAGAGACGGTGAATCCATCTCGACATCTACCGAGTCCCTCTTATGAGAGAGACACGCACCCATATCCTACAGGATAACGAGAAAGGAATTAGTCTTTCTAGACATAGAAGCAAGCTTACTACATCACACTATAGATAGAAGACATGATTATGAACGGTGTTTTATTTTCAAATTCTTTTCATTTTGAAAATTCAGAGCCCTTTTGAAAATACTTTTTAATTGAAAACGAGTAATTGGTTTTCAAATACCCAACCCGTTTTAAAACTCAAGCTCTGATACCACAACTGTAACACCCCCAAATCTTAACCCATTTAGAAAGGTATTACCGCCAGTGACCTCGGTTTTCCTCATCGAATAGGACTAAATACAGAGTTAAACAAAATACAGCGGAAGTCTTTCTTAAAATATACAAAAAGGGGTTGTGATCGCCATGATCACCTGCCCAAGCTTCTCAACCTGATTAAAACATTAAATACATCCAAAAACCACCGTCGTCTTCATAGTCATTCTAGTCTCCTCATATCTGCGCTCTATCTGATATGCCGAATCAAACGGATGACACCAGCCAACCATGCAGAGAACAATTTTGGTTGGTTAGTCTAATGAAAGACCATGCAAGGGCACAAAGAAGAAGGTTCGAAGTAGTCGCATTAGGTTAGACTCATCGTCCCTCGAATAACAGTCGAGTACGCTAGTCAACCACCATACTCTACTGAATACAGCAAAAGGCATGCACGAGAGAAGATTCTGGAAGACCGAGTCTTCCCATAAATCAACTCGAAAGAAGACTCCAACGAAATGAGTCTTATAGGAAGATATGACAAAGTCTGGAACAACACAGAATCACAGAATTACAGTATCGCATTCGAGCGACTAAAAGTTAAGACGAGCTTTCCTAGTTGCACTAGCACCTAGCTGCACTACTCGCCCAAGGTATATTAATTATGTGCGACAACGGCACTTATCTTATGATATTCTCAAACGCACAACACGTTATAAGCTTTTAAATGTATATATCCCATGGATCCTATACATATAGTATTAGGTGGGGTCTAGCCACCTCTCTACTATTTTCCGAGATTTGTGCCACCAACTAAGTGCACCACCTCTATACTCGTGTATTAGAGGTTGGGTCATGACCATCCATATGGTATTAGGTGGGGTCTAGCCACCTCTCTACCAAATTATAAAGAAACGACTGGATCCCAACGAATCCAACGTTCCTAACTACTAGTGCTAACTAAACAGTCCAAGCACAACAATAGTCCACAAACATCAACATAACCGCCCTCAAGGCTATCAACATAAATATATATTCATAATAGCGTTGTTCTAAAAAATATACACCCTATTATAATATCATATTTTAGTTCTCCAAACAATTAACAAAACTGTTTCCAGACGAACACAGTATTCATTCCAAATTAATTACTCAATTAAACAACTGATAATTAATGGAAACATGGAATGATGAGCAAGAGCGAACCGCCACTTGCCTTAAATCCGCAGAAGCTTAAACGAAGCTAGGTACGACGACAACTGGTTTCCGGGCTCGAAGTAGGGACAGATCTGGCAACACAGATTCCTTCGTATCGACCCATAAAGAAACCCTAAGTTAGATTCTACAACAACGAGTATGAATCTAAAGAATAACGAAAGGAATCGAAAGGAACGAAGCCCGATCGAAACCACAGAAGCCACGACTGAAACAAGCCAAAAGCTTCTGGGCGGCGGTCGCCGCCTACCTTACGGCGGGCACCATTGTTCGTGGCGGCGGTCGCCATCTGTCTTACGGCGGGCGCCGCTACGAACACCGGGAAAATTTACGAGAAGCACCAAACTCACCGACGACGATCGTTTTGCCTCTCCTTTGCCTTGCTTTGGATTCTAAGCTTCCAAGGGCCTCCAAAGCTTCACTTTGCAACTGGAATAACACCAAATGGAGCTCCGGCGATCGATTGTGAATTATCCGGCGAAAGCTTAAATTTTCGGCGAGTGATTTATGGGGAGATTGAGCTTCGGATTTGTGCTCAATTTAGCTCCCAAATCCTCCTTTAAATAGCCAAAACTCCAAGGGACAACCAAGGGCACGTGGAGGGCTAAGATCGGAGGTCATCCGATTCGCCGACCATCACGGAGTCAAGCCGGCGAGGCAGAGCTAGGCCTGCACCTAGGCGGCGGTCGCTGCCCAATTTGGCCGGCGGCGGTCGCTGCTTTTTGGCCGGCGGCGGTTGCTGCTTTTTGGCGCCACTTGCCAACTTGCCGGGAAGAGGATGACGATGTCAGAGCCTGTCAGGCGGCGGTCGCCGCCTACCTTACGGCGGTCGCCGCCAAGCCCATTTTTCATCCGTTTAAGCTTGGAACAACAAGGTCTTAATCCGGGATAAATAATAATCATACACGAACAAGTATTAAGTCCCAAAATACGTCGACTGTATATTATTTCACTTAGAAAAAATATTACAGAGATTAAGAACATTACAAAATGTCTTTCTGTCTCCGAAATTAAATCGACGTACACAACAGACGTTCAGGTAATTTCCAAAATACCCTTACAGAAATACGGGGTATCACAAGTGGCATCTATAGCAATAACATTGCATAAAAAGTGTCATGATACTAGTCAATATTGAAGGTGACGTGGCATTGCCTTTTTACCACATTGCCATCGTTACCTTCAAAGATCCATTGGAGGCTATACGGCTGGGGGTGAGTGGTTTTCTCAAGGTTGAGATGGTGAATCACCTTCTCTTTAATGATGTTGCAGCAACTTCCTCTATCAATTATCACACCGAGGCGGCAGTTTTGACCAAACAGCGCGTGTGAAACAGATTTCCATGTTGATCCATGAGTGTGCCCTCCTTTGTCGTGAGGACGCGGCATGTGACAAGGCCCAAGCGAGTTCCTTCGCCATCGCCAGGCACACTGCAGTAGTAGGCATCATCTTTGTCACCTTCAACTCCGTTGTAGAAGGACTCATAGCAGGCGCATTCTTCATCAAGCGGCTCATCGTAGAAGGACTCATAGCAGGGCAGGTGAAGAGAACTTGCTTGTTGTTGGGGCAGTCTCGTTGCAGATGGCCGCGTCCTTGGCATTTGAAACAAACACGGTCGCGAGCATGGTTAATCTAGGGCAAGTTGGCAGGGCACTAACGCGCTCAGGGGTTGTGATCCGAGGGAGCATCGCAGGGGCATTCCTGGGCTGCGAAGGGTTGCTAAAAAATTAGAGAAAAAAAATGGACTTGGATTAGAACCATACCTGGAATTGGAGAGTGACCAAGCAACCTTCTTTTTCCTTTGAATTTGCGCATAGATCTCCATAGTCGTGTGTGTCATCGTGTTAAGGTCCTTGATGTTGAGGATCTTGAGTTGCTCGCAAACCTCAATGTCTGGTCAACGTAGAAACATGGACCTCATAGCCGAAGGAGTGAGGTGCACTCCAGCCTTGTGAGACATCTACTCCAACTCGGCAAAGAACTCAAGCGGGGTGCGGGACCCTTGCGTCGCCATGGAGATCTTGAGGAACATGTCCTCCATGTAGTTTTTGGGCACATACCGCTTAGTCATCACATAGATGAGTTGGTTCCAACTCGAAATTGAATCCAAACGTCTCCTAGCTCGCTCGCTTTTCAAGCGAAACCACCAAGCTCGTGCGACGTCGATGAATTAAAGGATCGTAATCTCGACCTTCCCATGCTCCTGATATTGCCAATGGGCCAGGACATACTTCGTGGATTGCTTCCATTCAAGAAATTTAGAAGCATTATATTTACCAGCAAGATTTTAGAGTTTAACCTATATGTCGCGCCGCTGAGTGTGAACCATAGGCGAGTTTATGGGTTGGTTGTGGCGGTCACGTCGAGCATCGCAAGGCGGGGGCATGTCATGGCGCTTGTCGTCCGCGCGCTCCCACATGGGGCGCAGTTTGTGGCGCTGTGTCTCCTTAGGGGTGCGATTGTCGCGCGGGGGAGGCACATAGAACTCATCGTGCTCGGCGCGCACGGGCACACTGCCTCTAGGGATGAAGTCTTCATCCTCATCATTGTCAAAGAGGGGATAACTGACATTGGGCACCTCAGAGGGGGCGAGCCGCAGCTTCCAAGTCCTCGTCATCGTCGGCGAAGTCATGGAACTCACTATTATGGTGCTCTGTCTCGCTGGCATTGTGGTAGTACGCGTTACGATGCGCGATCTTCCTGCGGTCTTGGTTGTTGACATAAGGAAAGGGCTCCCTTGACAACCTAACATTGCGAGAAGGTCCAGCGTCAAAGGCTTCGTCTTCTTG
Organism: Rheum nobile; assembly: GCA_027886185.1. NCBI lineage: Eukaryota > Viridiplantae > Streptophyta > Magnoliopsida > Caryophyllales > Polygonaceae > Rheum > Rheum nobile. Next base: position 233,708 of record WOAB01000257.1, on the reverse strand, counting down.
AAATCCATGACGTTGCGGAGTGGCTAGAGTTGGATTGTAGCGCTCACGCGCGTGCACGTGCCCCGACTGATTGTGGTAGCTTTCAACCTGGGAGCGTAGTCGCGTAGGATGCACCATGGGGGTGGCAGCAAGCTCATTGTCGCGTGACAGTGCATCATTGGCAGGGGCATCATTCCACTACGCCGTGGGGTTAATCATGGGGATCGTGCACGTGCTGTTGGCAACACGCAGTCGCTCGATCTCAGTGTCGCACTCTTTCAGCGCCGCGTTATTAGCTTCTTCGTGCTTGGGGAGCTCGGTTTCCTTCACGGTTAATTGCGCTCGGAGTGCCGCATAAGCGTCTTGTTCGTAGTAGTCTAGTGTCGATCCACAAAGACCAATGTAATATTAATTGAAACTTTACCAATGAGTTAGGCCAGAATAGATATGAAATTTGGAAAAACTATAACTAAGCTAACTTAATAAACAAATAAAAAAGATAAAATCTATGGGATAAATGTGTCTAAGGTTAAGGATCACCGCAATGATGCAAAAGTAAATAAAATCACACTTTACCTAAATCTAGTCCAAATTATTTGAACGTAGGCTATCTAAGGTAATCTACTAACTCCTTATAGACGATAGTAAACGTGTCTGGACTAAACTAACAATCGTTGTCGCGCAGAGTTAATCAAATCCAAACCCTTTAACACACTTAGAGTTTAGGGATAAACTGAAAAAACATTCGTAATCGCGCTCCGCTAATCCAACTCAAACCTAGAACGTCTATAATAGCCTAATAATCCTCCAGAGTAATTAAGTTGTTGTCGCACAAATAACACTCAGGTTCAATTTCTAGGAATCCAATAGAATTAGTACCTTTTAGTCTCAAACTCTTTCGGACTACCTATTAAAGTTATCACATTTCAGTCTCAAACCCTAATAGGTTTCGTTTCGCATAGGCTAATGTGGGCATAAAGCATCTATAAATTAATCAAATACTATTTCAATTCACGAAAAGAACTAATTCTAATTACATACACATTATCTGAATCACCCTAACCTTAGAACTAGCTAGGAATTTAGCCAAGCATATTGAAGACATATTCAATAGATTTAAACTAACTTACCACATATATAAATTATTTAATAAATACGGAAAATAAAAAAAATTAGTCTCAATAGCGAAAATAATTCAAGTTGACAAAGACTATAACATTAATAACAAAATCTTTAGTGTGCAAAGGCCAAAATCCCTTCTTTTAATTTTCAACCCTTGTATGCGGATGTCGAGAGCTAAACTAAACTAAAGAAAACAAACTCTAACTAAACCTAAAAAGTAAAACTCCGTAAAAACCAAACTGAAAAAACTCTCTCTAACACTACGTCACCCCTTAATTAAACTAAAGCCACCTCATCCTCAAACTTCCAAAAGCCCATCAAGACAAAACCTGAACTTCTCCTAATTAATTCCCCCTCTCGTGCGTAGAAATCCAAACCCAAAATAGCTCTCGTGTCCTTCCACGAAGCTTAGCAAGCCCACGAAGTCCGGGCCACGAGCTTGCAATTAGTGCCACGGAAAATAGTCTTGTGTCTTCATCAAATGGCACCCGAAATACCTGAAATGTTAAAAAATACGAGTGTAAACATTGAATGTGAAATAATATAAAATTAATTATAAAATATATATGAAAATGATCAAATCTAATATGTAATTAGACTCTTAAAATATGTATAAATTATGTATTATCAAAAATTACCTAAACTTAAACCTTACTTGTCCTCAAGCTAGAACGTAGTTTAAAATTACACAAGAAATACAAAGGTTGTCTCTACCTAATTAATATTCAAGCATGTGCACAAAAACTTAAATATTTAACAATGTAATCATTAAAGCATGCAAATAATCATTAAAGAGACAACTTAGTTCATCCACTCTTTTTTTTCTTCTTTTTTTCTCTTTTTTAAAAAAAAATCAAAAGCCAAAACACTTTTAACAATAACACCATACAAATAACTCCCTCAAGCTTGGCTTGCAACCATAAAAACAAACAAATAAATCATCCTAATTACCGGTGAGATGTTTTTGTGGAGCTTCGAAAGAAATAGGCTAAGTAGGCTCAAACTGGCATCAAGCAGAGGAATAACATGTAGGGTGGTAAAGGAAAATATAGGCTAATTAAAAAAAAATGCCTCAATCATTTTTATATCATGCACAAGAGTCATAAACGTGGCCTCAAAACAAGTTATGATGCAAGTTCTAGAGATAAAGCAATCAAAGTGAGAATCACACACAAGTAAAGAAATAAGAGGACTCGATTATGTGTAGTCCTAAGGCTCAAAAGCTCACGGGTTATATGTCTCGAATTTCAGTCCTAAATAATCTCAATAAATGACTAAATACATACTTCAACTCAAACGTCATTAAATATGAAAATTCTCATCAACATGCTTAAAATCAATTACAATATCCACAATCAATATATTTTAAGGGGAATTTCGCAAGACAAACAAGCAAAGCCAAGCCTGGAAATCATATCTAACACCTAAAATGCAAGCATAATTTAAGACATATTCAATAGATTTAAACTAGCCAACAACAATTATTTAATAAATATGAGAGTTAAGAAAATTTAGTACAATAGCGAATCCAAATTGACAAAGGTTAGAATTAGAATAATAATCTTCAAAGTGTGCCAAGGCCAAAACCCCTTCTTTAAATTTTCAACCTTGTATGCGGTTGTCGGGAGCTAAACTAAACTGAAGAAAACATACTCTAACTAAACATAAAAAGTAAAACTCCTTAAAAACCAAACTTAAAAAATCTCTGTTAAACTACGTCACCCCTTAATTAACCTAAAGCTACCTCATCCTCAAACTTCCAAAAGCCCATCAAGACAAAACCTAAACTCTCCTAATTAACCATGCTTAGGATAAATGATCCCTTAAGAGGGCTTGAATAGGAAATAAATGGTCCAAATTATGAATATCAGTCGCGTGACCCTCTAGGGCATTAAAATAACAACACGCGCGCAACAAATCCGAACGAATTTGTTTCCTCTGCAAGAAAGAGCAATTCGACACACAATTAATTCGACAAACTGCATAGATACGACACAGAATTAGAAGCAATTCGACAAAATAAAGAGCAAAAAACAGATCAAAAGTAATCGACACAGAGAATCAAAGCTGTTTGGGCGAAGACTATGGAATTTGCAATTGAAAATAGGTATGTATTACAAGTGATTTTGATACTTCAATATAGTTTATATACGTCCAAAAAATTGTATGGAAGAGATATTCAGTTGATTAGAAACAACAATTAAAAGTTTCAAACTGTCGAATTGCGAAAAACATTCGAAGCTGCTTGGGACAGTTTGAAACTGTCTCAACCAGATTCCATTGCTGAGAGACAGATAGCAACTGTCCCCAGGAAAATGCTATGAGAAAAAAAATGTTTATAATATTAAAATAATGTGTACTCTATGTATGATGAGTGATGTGCAACTATATCCTTGTTGAAGACAATTTGAAAATGTCTCCATGAAAGATCTGGGAATATTTTGCAACTGTCCCGGACAATACTAAACTGTCCCAGAGCAGATTGAGACAAGTTAGTATTAAAATGATATGCAGCTGTCCTAAGAAAGATTCTGGTTCTGAGGGACATATTGCAACTGTCCCCAAAACATATTGGGACAGTTCCAGTTTGCAACTGTCCCAACCAGATTCTGGTTCTGAGGGACATATTGCAACTGTCCCCGAAAAAGATTGGGACAGTTGCAGTTTGCAACTGTCACAACCAGATTCTGGTTCTAAGGGACATATTGCAACTGTACCCAAAAGGAATGGTATGTTAAAATAAAATGAAAAATTATTTATAACATCTTCATTGTGTAGATAAACATGAAGATTATTATGGTGTGCTATGGAGGAGAATGGAAGATAAAAGATGGAATTAGCACATACATTGGGAATGTACTTTCCAAGAAAATTGTGTGTAATGAGAGTATAAAGTTCCAAGAACTGAAGGAAAGGATAAAGGAAAGATTAAACATCAATTCATCACTTGATGAACTGAGAATTAGTCATTTGAATCCATTCCATAGATTCAGAGAAGCATACTCGGTCGATACAGGGGAGGATTTCAGAAGCTTCTTTGACATCAATGAGGACCCTGAAGTTTCATGGAGTTTGCCTTTATATGTGTCATCAACTAGAAACACGCGTGGAAGCAACGACAATCATGATACTATGCAGAACAGTATAGCTTCTCCTCAATCTAGTTACCATTTGGAACAATACAGTGGTAGTGTTTGTTGTACAGAGACAAGCAATCTTGAAACTGGATCAATCTCTGAGCAAAATGAAACAACATAGAATCCAGTCAATACAGACTTCATTACAGTGGGACAGATTTTTTGGACAAAAAGAGAGCTTACAGATGTTGTGAAACATATGGCAATGCGTGACAACTTTGGATTTAAAGTAAAGAAATCAAATCCTCAACTGTATAAGATTGTATGTCTGGATGCTGAATGCAAGTGGAGATTAAGGGCTGCGGTATTGCAGGGTACTGAATTCTTCGAATTGCGAATATTTGTTCAAGAACATACTTGCTCTTTTGACTTCAGATGTAAAAACACCATTAAACCCTCGTTCAAAATGGTTGGAGAGACAATGAAGACAAGGTAAAATGTACAACCAAATAACAATATATTCTATAGTCTCAGAAATAATTTTTATTTAACAGATATCTTGCCTTCAATGCAGGTTTATAAATATATCAAAGGGGCCAACGCCTAATATGATTCGCAATGACATGAAAACTGAGTTTTTTCAGGGTATAAGCTATTGGACAGCTTGGAGGGCACATGAATGGGCACAAAATCTCATAAGAGGAACACCTGAAGCAAATTATGGGATGATGCCTATATATTGTCACAATATCAAACAAATAAACAACGGTACATACACATGCTTAAAAACTAAAGACCAGCACCGTTTCAAATATGTATTCATCGCATTGGAGCATCAATCAAAGGTTTACAAGTAATGAGAAAGGTACCAAAATTAATATGAATCTGTAGTGTGATTTATTCAAAATGATACTTTTGTTATAGAGTTGAACTTTCAAAAAAGAGGATCTAGAGACAGTTTCCAATTGTCCCTAATGAGACTCTATAAAGAGTTTGGAAGTGTCCCTAGTGAGTATCTAGGAACAATTTCACATTTCAACTCTAAAAAGAGTTCAACTGTCCCCATTGCAAATAAGGACAGTTTGTAGGGACATTTTGCAACTGTCCCCAATGAGACTCCAGAAAGAGTCTGCAGGTGTCCCTAATGAGTATCAAGGAACAATTTCACAGTATCTTGAATGAAATAGGGACACTTGCAAATTGACACTAAGAAGGTTGTGTGGACAATTGCATAGTGTCTGCAATAGATTTTATCTAGACTGAAACTTACATGGTGAATGAAATCTTTTATAGGTGATCATGGTTGATGGAACGCACTTACACGGAAAGTATGGGGGACATCTTTTGATTGCATCTTCACAAGATGGGAACCATCAAATCTACCCACTTGCTTATGATGTAGTAGATTCTGAGAATGACAAGTCCTGGACATGGTTCTTTGAACAGTTGGCTAAGATGATTCCTTCTTCAAACCAGTTGTGTTGAATTCCTTAGGTTTTGATGGTAACAAACATTCAACTAATCTGGTAACTAAGTGTTTCAGGAACAAAGACAGTTACCACAGGGAACCATTGCAACGAAGGATTACAGAGGGAACAAAGCGTTCTCCACATGCTTTGTTACCTCTCAAGGAACATCAGAGACGGACACAAATCAAGCTGCGAATGGAAGGAAGATATCCAGCGTGAAGATTATGGAAACAATCCTATAAGATCACGCGGTCAAGGATAGAGAATTCGGGTGAAAGGATCTCGCCGAAGAGAAGATGCGGAGAGAGAAATCCGAATGTCTTATCTTAGGAAATCTTTCCTAAGATAAGATATTTGGAAAGAGAAGATCATTATCTTTAGCCGATTATATTATCTTTGGAATTCTTTCCTTAGATAATGTAAGCGGTTAAGATATTATTCCTCCAACAAATTAATATCTTCTTGTTACCAAGATTAGAAAGATTTTATCTTGTTACGATAATGTTTTAGTCGAGTTTTATTTATAGGGGTGTGGATTCATTTCTATGTAAGCTTCGACGATGATGAACCGAGAGCAAATTAAGAAGAAGAAGAGAGTGAAGTTATTTGTGAGTCTTAGAGGGTTGAGTTCGTATTCATCGTTGTAGAAGTGATCTTCGAATCTAGCTGGGAAGTCTAGGGTTTGGAGTCCATGCCTCAAGTATAATAGAACAAGAAATCAATAAGACAGGTAGACACTTCAAAATCCTCTCAAGCGAGAAGCTTGAAGGTAGTGGTTTTTCTTTGATTAGCTAGTTGGCTAATTAGGGTTTTCACTATACATCGTGAGTTCGTTTCTTATCTTTCTTGCTATATTATTCTGCTGCACCTTCTGTGGGAACAAAGCCTTTGTTCCCTCAGACGTAACTCTAATGATCCAACAATTGGTATCAGAGCCTGGTGCTCTAGATTGTTTTCGTTATAGACTTTGCAGGAAAGATGTCGTCAAGCAATGCCATTGGAGATTCATTCTGGAAGCCTCCGACTCTGAAGGCTGGTGAATATGATTGGTGGGTGGAACAAATCGAGTCCCATATTTGTTCTCTCGATGGACATATATGGAGAGTAATTGAAGTTGGCCCTATAACCATTCTGAATGATAAAGATGTTACGAAGCCAAAGGCGAAAGTTGACTACACTGATGATGACTAGAAGAAGCTTGAAAAGAATAGCAGAGCCAAGAAGATCCTTCATATGGCTTTGTTCCCCTCGAATCTCAAGAAAATCATGGACTACAAGACTGCCAAGGAGATCTGGGATGCTCTAAAATGACTCCATCATGGAAATGAAGATGTCAAGAAAAACAGGATTCTTTCCTTGATGAAGGAGTACGATCAAATCTCTCAGGGAAAGGATGAACACATCCAGGAATTCTACTCCAGGTTCCAGGGGATCGTAGGTCAATTTGAGTTCCTTGATGAAGAAATGCCAGACTGGAAGCTTACACATCACTTCATGCAAGGACTCAACTCTCAGTGGGATGGTATTGCTCTCGCTCTCTACTCCCAGACGGATGTCAAGACTCTCACTATGGAAGAGGTGGTTGCCAAGCTGAAAAGCAACGCCTCTGTATACAATCACAAAATAAACAAGAAAGGAGAGGATAAGGCTAAAAGCATTGCCTTAAAGGTGGAACGTGCCTTTGACTTATCCCAAGTCGAGGATGAAGATGACGATGGTGATGAAGATGTTGCTCTCATCACTAGAGCCATGAAGAAGATATGGTCTCGAAACAAGGACACGCTGAGTTCCTCTGAAGGGAACAGAGACATGAAGGATGTCATTTGTTACCACTGTCAAAACAAGGGACATCTTGCCAGAAACTGCTTCAAGAAAAAGGCAGGTCTTCCTTCGGCTCATGAAGGGAAGCAAGCAATGGTCGCAACCTGGGGTGACTCAGACTCTGATGACGAAGAAACGTCACACTCAAGAGACGTCTGCTTAATGGCCGTTGAAGACACCGATGGACCAAAAGGTAGTCTGCACAAGGATGAGGTAACTGAATCTGATCTCATCTCAAGTTTGAAAAGTAAGTCAAAAGAAAGCTTAATTTCCTTCATTAAGAAACTTGTTCATGAGAATAGTCTTTTCAGTGAGCAGATAAAAAAAAAGGATGAATCAATCTCAAGTCTGATCGAAGAAAACAAAGGTTGGGCAGAAAAAGTGGTCAAACTTGAGAAAGGTTCATCCTCTTCTTCAAGCCCTTGCATTGAGTGCCCTAAACTCACTGAGAAGATCATGTCTCTGGAATCCTCTGTTTCCTCACTTGAGGCCGAGTCATTAATGTTGAAACTAGGAAATGCAAAACTATCTAGTGATCTATCTAAACTCAGTGAGGAACAGAAGGAAAAGCCAAAAGGTATTGTCTTTGTTGCAGCCAAGAATGAAAAGAAAACCGAAAAGAAGGAAGTACCTCGCTTTGGAATTGGCTATCAACCTAAGCTTCTTGTTGATGGCACCAAGTCCAAATACTCTAAGGTCGAAGGAAAACAGCCAGTGCAAGAAAAAGGGGAAAGTTCCTCGAGAGAGAACAATAGCAAAGACTATTCAAATTCGACAGATGAGAACAATGCTTGGTACCATGGACAAAAGGCTCACTTCATTTGGTTGAAGCAATCTCAAAGCGGTAAGTCCAATAATAATGATTTTCATTCTAGGATTGCTAACAAAACAATTTGGCCTGGACAGAGCAAGTGTGTTGATCTAAAGTGTCACAGGATCTATTGGTATTGTGGGCACTCTGGTCACTACAAACAAGAGTGTCTCCTGAAGCAACATAATGAGGAAGTTGCTCGCACTGCTAGGGAGAAAATGAATGCGGAACCTCCAAAAATCAAATATGTTGCTCCCACACTCAGAAAGCCTAAGCTTATCTGGGTTTGTAAGAACTAACTCTTTCTGTGCAGGCTGAAGTGAGAAAAGTTCCCGGTATTTCAACTTCACTAGTTAAGTTACTTGACAGGGAACAAAGAAAGTCTCATCTCACTTCTACAGGCTTCTTGAGACTCAACAACCTGGTGAATCAAGGTTAGGGAAAAATCTGTGACTATGAGCACTAATTGTATGGTTGTTTCCTGTTCAACACTCAAGTACCATACATATCGAGAAAAGACATCACTTTTTACGTGATTGTGAGGAGAAAGGGTTAGCATCCATGGATCTCTGCGGAACCAAGGCTTAAATCGATACATTTCTCATTAAGGCACTAAGTGGGGAATCCTTTGTTCGGTTCCATACGAAGCCTGGTTTGTTCCCTTTACTACATGTCTATTTGTTATGTTCCCTCGATGATTGGCTAAATGACATGGTAAAGTGTGTAAGTTTAATCATCATGTCCTGATCTGCATTCATTCTCTTGGTCATCAAATGAACAACTGGCTTAGATCTGTGCTCTTGCTTCACTTACGTGTTGAATGTCTTGCATGATCATCTATGCTATCACAATAACACATGATTCAGCTTTCTTTCGGACCAAAAGAGTCAACTTGATGTATTATTCCCTCATTATAATCCCAAATGATTGTTGACTCTACAGCTTATCCTAGCCATCATGCTTGATGCTTCCTATGAGCCCATCTAATCATTCACATCTGGGAGCCTCTCTTGCATGATTAAAAATCATCAAAATGTCATATATTTTTCGTGTGATGTTCTTTTGTACCCTCTCTGGTAACTATCCCCCAGCATCACACACTACTACCTTCTTTGGTTTGGCGGGAAAACGAATCATCTCTATGGGACATGCCGCTGTGAGTTGATTGGTGTGACAGGGAGTAATTATATGTGTCTGCCGTTAGGACGTGTTGAGCATTTAGGGTTGATTTGCTGGATGAGAAACTGAATGGGCCTTGTTGCTGGGTTTGGTTGAATTTGGACGAGATTCTGAAAGTTATTTTGGGAAGTTGAAGATCTTGATGATTATCCCTTGGAAACTGAAAAGATATGCTTTTATCTTTGGCAATTTAAAAAATCTCGAAGTGGATATAAATATCGTCTCTCCAGGTATTCCCCTCTCACTATTCACCTTCATCCTCTTTGATTACCTATATCCTCTCTTGTCTTCCCCAATCTCTTACCTCTCAAAATGGCCTCTCACTCCAACCTCCCCACCGCCGTCGCCGAGGATCTTCAAATCCTCCTCAACAAACTCTCGGCGATGGGAACTGACCCAGCCCTACTAGCCGCCATCACCCAGTCCCTGCCATCATCCTCAAACACACCATCATCCCCTCCGGCAGCCACCAAAAGGAAGATGGCCCAAGCAAGGCTATGAGGCATATCCAAAAGGAAGATGGCCCAAGGACTTCCCCTACTCCAAGGCTGTGTGGGCAGTGGCAGGGATACAGAATCCTCAAGGCTCTGGAGATCTAGACACCTCAGAGATGTCTGCAGTCAACAAGGTGCTCTTTCACTACCTCATATGCAACGTTACCCCAAGGGGACAGAAGCGAAACAAGTTGCTTATTCTGGATGTTGTCCTTCTCTCTTTGTTGTTAAAGAAGGAGCCCATCTATCTCCCAAGGTTAATGATGCAGCACATGGCGCATGCCAGGAACACTGACCAGCATGCTCTTCCATTACCAAGAGTTGTCAAGAAGATTCTGGAGTACCAAAAAGTATACAACTCTTCGGTGGAATCGAGCGTCTTTTCCCGTCCCTTGGATGTCAGCAATCTGCACAAGATGCAGTTCGTTCTTCAAGAAGGCGAAGGGTGGGTAAAGGTGGGAAGTGTGCCTTGTAACACCCCCAAATATAACCTTGAAAGTATTATCGCCAATGACCTCAGATTACACATCCGAAGCCACCTAAGGCTTAACCATTTTATATCAACCATAAAATAACACCGATAATATTAAATATCATAACATTTTATTCAACCAAAGTCTCGGATTACATCTGTAAAATCCCAAATACAATATGAAATACAAAATTCATTTCAATACAGCGGTAGTCTTTTGATAAATAACATAAGGGTCTTGATCGGAGCGATCTCACGCCTAGGATCTTCAATCTTGAGAAAACTCTTAAAAACCCCATCTGCCTTCATCGTCGCGTACTAGCCTTCACGGAAGGGAAGTTTACCTGATGTGCCGTATGAGACGGATGACAACAGCCAACCATGCAAAGGAAATAACCGGTTGGTTAGTCTAATGAAAGACTATACAAGGGTAAAACAGAAAGGTTCTAAGTAGTCGTATTAGGTTAGACCCATCGCTTCTCGAATAAAAGCCAATGACGATAGTAAACCTCAACACTTCTACGGAAAGATACAAAACAGAATGATCAAGAGAAAACTCCAAAAGATCGAGTCTTATGGAAACGTATGAAGAGAAGACTCCAAAAGATTGAGTCTTATCGGGAAGTATGACAAGTGTTTGGGAACGTTATAGTTTCACACAAACGTTTAAAAAGACTTGACTATTTGGGTCCACGACCAACCTCACCGTGCAATGCGAATTCAGATTTGGAAGGAGGACTTACTTTAGTCGAAGTCCGGGCGGTTACCACATTGTACTCCTCGCCCGAGGATATATTAATTATGTGCATAATTACACTTATCTTATTTAATTCCAAAACGTATATTCATGTTACAGCTTTTATCATATATCATCTCGATACGAGAGATATCTTGGGAACATTTCCCGAATGTTTGGCACCAGCTGTGTGCACCTCCCCTATACTCGGATAGGGGATAGTCATGACCAGAAGAGGGTGTTAGGGCTTAGACATCCTACACACCACGGTTATAAAGAGACAGGTACTCGCAATGAGATACATAGCATCCCTACGAATACTCGTTCTAACTATATATTAAGGTCACACATAAAAATCCACACCAATACCATCACGGTAATAACAGATATAATGGCGTTGTTTCTAGCAGTATATACGACCTATTATAATGTCACATTTTAATCACATACGTTTATAAAAACTGTTCCCAAACGAAAACAACATTCATCCCAATTTAATTAACAATTAAAAACAATTGATAATTAACGGAACATGGAATGATAAGCAAGAGCGAACCGCCACTTGCCTTGATCGAGACGAACGAACGATGATGGGTTTTTGGGTCCGGGAACTGGAAACAGAATCGGATTACAGATTCCTACGACGACAACGAACCCACAATGAAACCCTAGGTTAGATTCGATAATTAATAATATGAATCAAAGGAAAGGAACGGAAACGAAAGAAACAAGGGTCCCATCCGTGACCGGATCGTCCAAGGCCACGATCGCGTTTGCTAAGGCAAACCGCGGTCGCTTCTTGGATTCCGCGGTCGCGGATATCTGGGCACCATCCGTGGTCACGGATGTTCATGTCTACGGTCGCGGATGTTCATGTCCGTGGTCGCGGACATGAATCCGACGAACCCTAATCGAACCAAAACTCACCGGCGATGACGACGACAACGACTTGGACTAGAGGGCTTTGACTACCACCACCACGACGCTTCCAAAGCACCACCAAACGAACCACGAAGACCACCGGCGCTGCTTCGACGACGACGAAAACTCTGGCGAGCGAGACGAAAATGAACGAGAAAGAGATGGAGATTGATGAGGTTGTGGATGGAGAACCCCCACCTCCGACCTCCCCTTATATAGCCACCGAGGAGCTCAACCCTCGGCCAGACGAAACGCTCCAACTCTCCCCCGGCGAAACGACGGCCAGCTCAACCGACGGAACGACGAAGCCATTGAAGACGACGCTGAACAATTTTCCGCTATCGCGGAAAATGCTGCGTTCTCGTCTTTTGCCCGGGAAAAGATTAAACACGTGATAAAATCCGGAAATAATAAATATTTGTACCCAAACAAATATTTTTATTCTCAAAAATACATCGAATGTATATTATAATGCTCAAGGAATTATTACAGATATTATACGCGTTATAGAAATTCCGAACTTCGCCAAATGCGAAACGATTACAAAACGAGGGTTGGGAAAATTACCCAAATACCCTTACTAAAAATGAGGGGTATTACATTACTTCCCCCTTAAAGAAAAGTTTTGACCCCGAAACTTGGTCGAAATAACCAAAAAAACGAGGCGTTACATCACTACCCCCTTAAAAAGGTTTTGACCCCAAAACTAGTCCGAAAACAGATCGGGAAAGCGACTAAGCATATCCGCCTCAGTCTCCCAGGTTTCCCAAGTAACCTCTTCAGATCCAGACTTAGATCAAAGAATCCGTACTAATGGTACTACCTTGTTCCGCAAATGCTTCTCGCGACGTTCGAGAATACGTACTTTCTCAACAAGGACACGTGGAACACGTTATGCATTGGATGCGCCGACGGCGGCAATGCTAAACGATACACTAGAGACCCCACCATGTCAAGGATCTCAAACGGTCCCACGTAGCGAGGGTTACGCTTCCCACGCTTGCCGAACCTGAACACACCCTTGGATGGTGACACCCTGACAAACGCCTTGTCACCAACCTCGAACTCGACATTCCTGCGCTTCAGATCTGTGTAAGACTTCTGTCGACTCTGAGCTGTCAACATCCTTTGCCTGATCAAAGCAATGTCCGAGGCATTCCTTTCGACTAACTCTGGTCCGAGCAGAACCTTGTCGGCATTCTCATCCCAACAAATCGAAGATCTGCACTTCCGACCGTACAAAGCCTCTAATGGAGCCATCTTAATGGTAGCATGCCAATTGTTGTTGTACGTGAACTCAATCAGACTTAGGCTGTTCTCCCAACTGGTCGAACGATCAAGTATGCCTCTCAGCATATCTTCCAGTGTCTGGATGGTCCTCTCAGACTGTCCATCCGTCTGAGGATGAAACGCAGTACTGAACCTCAACTCGGTTCCCATGGCCTTGTGGAGTTCCTTCCAGAATCTCGACATGAATCGACCATCACGATCCGATACAATGGTCTTTGGTGTACCATGCAAACGGACAATCTCGTGTAGGAAAACTTCTGATAGCTTCTGGGTTCCCCATGTTGACTTAATAGCCACGAAGTGAGCACTCTTCGTGTGCCTGTCGATGATTACCCATATAGCATCCTTTTGACTCTGAGTCTTCGGCAATCCCGTGACGAAATCCATAGCAATATCCTCTCACTTCCATTCTGGCACTGGGAGAGGTAACAATTCACCACCTCGTCTACGGTGTTCTTTCTTGACCTTCTGAAAAGTCAAGTATTTCTCCACAAATTCTGCTACGTCCCACTTCATGTTGGGCCACCAGAATTTCTTTCTGAGGTCTTTGTACATTTTACTGGATCCTCGATGTACAGAATAAGATGACGAATGGGCCTTCTTCATCACCAACTGGCGAAGGCCATCCACGTCAGGCACACAAATCCGGTCCTGAAACCAGAGTGATCCATCCTCCTGAATCACGAATCCGAGAGCTTTCCCGTCCATCACTTCACTGCTTAACTTTACCAAGACCACATCATCAACCTGTTTCTCCCTTATCTGAGCGAGTAGCGTAGCCCAAATCTCTAGCATACTCAGGCATCCTCTATGATGATCGTACAAGACGTCAATCTCGCACAACCCTTGGTTCAGTTTGGTCTGAGTAGTGAGTAGAGCCACTACGGTCTCGTGCGGCGTCTTCCGGCTCAATGCATCGGCTACTACATTAGCCTTGTCGGATGATACAGCAACTCGATATCGTAGTCCTTGAGTAGCTCTAACCAGCGACGTTGTCTCATATTCAACTCCTTCTGAGTGAACACATACTTGAGACTCTTATGATCGGTGAAGACTTGACACCTAACACCATAGAGATAGTGTCTCCAAATCTTCAACGCAAAAACCACAGCCGCTAACTCCAGATCATGCGTCGGATAGTTTGCCTCATAGGTTTTCAATTGTCGAATGCGTACGCAATAACCTTCCCCTTCTGCATCAGTACACATCCTAACCCATGCTTTGAAGCATCACTATAGACCACATAACCATCAGTTCCTTCCGGTAGCGCCAAAACTGGTGCGGAGGTCAGACACTTCTTTAACTTCTGAAAATTGGCCTCGCACTTGTCGTCCCAGACGAACTTCTTATGGACCTTACGGAGTAAACCGGTCATAGGTAAAGCGATCTTAGAAAATCCTTCCACGAACCGTCTGTAATATCTAGCGAGTCCCAAGAAACTGTGCACCTGCTTCACATTCTGAGGCCGCTTCCAGTTGGCTACCGCTTCAATCTTCTGGGGATCGACCATAACCCCATCCTCATTGATCACATGGCCTAAGAAAGCCACTTCCTTGATCCAGAAATCACACTTAGACAACTTCGCATACATCTAATTTTGTCTAAGGACTGACAAAGTGATCCGAAGATGTTCCTCGTGAGCCTCCTCACTCGGGGAAAAGATCAGAATATCGTCGATGAAGACCACCATGAACTTATCCAGATATTGGTGGAAACATCGATGCATCAGATCCATGAAGACTGTCGGAGCATTAGTAAGTCCAAATGACATGACTACGAACTCGTAGTGCCTATACCTCGTCCGGAAAGCAATCCTCGGAATATCTTCCTCACGAATCCTGAGTTGATGGTAACCAGATCTCAAATCAATCTTGGAAAAGACTTTTGCTCCTTGCAGTTGATCCAACAGATCATCAATCCTCGGCAACGGATACTTATTCTTGATCGTGACCTTATTCAACTCTCGATAGTCGATACCAAGTCGAAACGACCCATCCTTCTTCTTGACAAACAAGACGGAGCGCCCAAAGGCGATGCACTCGGCATTATATATCCTTTCTCAAGAAGGTCCTCGAGTTGCTTCTTTAACTCTTGCATCTCTGCTGGAGCCATCTGGTACGGTGCCTTAGAAATCGGCACGGTACCAGGCTCGAGATCAATGGTGAACTTCACGTCATGATTTGGGGGTAAACCGGGAATCTCCTCCGGAAAGACATCCGGAAATTCACGAATGACAGGAATATCAAGAATGGAAGCCTCATCTCTCTTGGGCTTATCCAGATAGCACAAGTACCCGACACAACCTTATCGAAGTAGCTTACACGTAGCCATCGCATTGATGAGCTTGCCGTTATCAGCGTCATTACGACCCTTAAACTTGCATACAAACTGGCCCCCAGATGAAACTATCACAGTTCTTGATCTGAAATCGATCACCGCCCCATGAAGCGTCAACCAATCCATCCCGAGAATAATGTCGTATGGAGCCATGGCTATACAGATCAAATCTGCTTCGAACTTCCGACCTTGAATAGTAATTGGAAATTCTGACAGACGCTTGGTTCCAACCAATTGTTCACCATTGGGTAGATTCACTACGAAGGGCTCACAAGCCTCATGGGATACTAAGCCTAGCTTACTTACACAATCCTCCGAAATGAAAGAATGAGAAGCACCCGAATCAAATAATATACACACAAAAGTAGAATGAAGGTATAAATTACCTTGAGCAATCTGAGCATTAGGTCCGTCAGCCTCACGCATCTCGTAGAGTCGCTGACCGTGACCTCCTGAAGCAGCTGGGGCTTTCCCTTTGTTCTGAGCCGTTGTCTGTGTCGAAGGGCTAGGAGCCACCACTGGTTTGAATCGGGGTCGGTTGTTATGACTAACAGACCCTTGCTGTGACTCAACTCCCTTCTGTCTCCTTTGCGGATAAAACATCTGCAAGTGCCCCTCCTTCCCGCAGGCAAAACATGTCCTCTTATCCTTCGGACACTCATTACTCTTATGCCCCGGTGTGCCACAATTGTAACACTGGATATGATTATTGCCTTGACCCGAACGCTGAGTAGACCCTGCCTGAGTTACCTCCGTTCTTGCCCGGCCAGACTTGGCAAAGTTTGACGGCGGCGCGGGTCGCTTGAACCCACTTGCCTAAGGCTGGCTCTGTGCCGGTCTCTGGCGATTGCGCTTCCTCGTCGACTCCTCCAGAGTCACCTCCAACTTGTAGGCAGCATCCACGTACTGCTCTAGAGTAGAGCATCTGTGGCGTACCATCAGTGGCTTGATGTCCGGATTCATCTACTCGTGGAAATGCCAGATTTTCTGCTCTTCACTGGACACTTCCGGCCCAGCGTACTGCAACGGGTGATTGAACTTGGACGCAAGCTCAGTCACTTTCAATCCATTCATCTTCGGATAAAGAAACTCCTTATGCTTCTCTTCCCTCATAGCTCGGAAAAAGAAACGATCAGTCATTTTCGTCTTGAACATTCCCCAGTTCAAACCAGGATGATCAGCTAGACCGGTGCTTTCCCACCATTCACTAGCCACCTCCTTCAGTTGAAGGGAAGCAATGTGCACTTTCTCAGCTTCAGTGCACTAGACGTTTCTGAATAATCTTTCCATGTGTGAGAACCAATATGCCACTTTGACTGGCTCTCCCTTTCCATCATAGCTGTCAGGCCTCATAGAGCTAATGGCCTTCAGCGCTCGACCATAATTGCCTATGTTCCTGATGGCATCCTCATGAGGCACATGGACATCTGGCTCCTCAAATCTAGGAACTTCCTGAGGAACTGGCACACCTTGTGCATGTGGTGCGATTGGCCGCAAGATATCGGTGACCGCTTGCATAACGAACCCCCGAATAGCCTCAATTGCCGTGGCGTCGAATACCACTTGAGGGTTGACCGGAACTTGGTCACTGCCCCCGGGATTGTTGTGAGAAACTGACTCGTTCTCATCCACTGGATTTACAGCATTCCTCAAATTCAGTATGGGTTGTTGCTTGGCCCAGCACCAGCACGAATGGTGTTCCTTGTGTTCACCATCTGTTTACCGATCAATTTCCAAGTATTTCACAACATTAATATCATCCCAACATGCATAACGTATAAAATTGACTCAGAATAGATCAAACTGGTAAACTTCTTATTGATGCGATGAACTGAAACTGAGTTTGATAAACATAGAAAGGCCAGACAAAATTTCCAGAAGGCTACAAGTCTAACAAAATGAAAACGAACTAGCTAAAATAAGAAACGCTAAGACCTAACACTGGCCACCATCATGGTGCCCTGAAACGCTTCCTATAATCAGGAGCCCTCATACATATCCTCTTCGAAAGGGGTCTATCCTCGGGGTTTGGTGTCGGACTCCTCGACCTACTTGGGCCCGGAGCACACGACTCGTCCCTAGATCTCGGCGCCCTCGGTCTTTCTCTAGACACGGGAACACTCGGCTCAGCCCCGTCAGATCCGGGTGGGTAGCAAAACTCCTCCAGAAAACCTGGTTGAAAGTCTGCCCTGTTCACCTCGTACTGAGGGTTGAGTAGCAACCTTGCCTGGTGGATGTTCTCCTGGAGCTCATGGACGTCCCCAAGCATTCGGGAGAGACTGAGCTTTGTCTCGTATGTCCTTTCCTCCATGTCGTACAAGGCGTTCGACCACTCCTCCAGACGCTCCCCAAGCATTCGGGGCCTCGGCCTGGCCTGTTGAGTCGGGACCACCCTCGGTGTCCCCATTGACTCCCATGACCTTGCCCTCGCTCGAGCACGCTCTACTGCCTCATCCACCTGGCGACGCTCTTCAGAGGAAACCATTTGACTCTGGCGAAACAGATGTTGCGAACCAGGACTCACCATTGGCCTCCTCGGAGTAGGGATCACTTGCGGGTCCTCTGGTGCATCCAGCGGCCCACTCCTCCTCCTAACGGTACCTGCAACACCAAGTGCCTCCCAAGCGGCAGGGGACAACGGCGAATACTCCTCCTCAGGTGGTGGCACCGGACTCGGGAAAATGAATTGCATTCCCGGATCCTCACTGTCCACCAGCAAGTGCTCCAAGCCATCTGACTCGTAGTCGTACCCCTCAAGGTCCTCCTCTGGGTCCTCTTCCTCCGGATCCTCTTCCGGGTCTTCCTCTGGATCCTCCTCAATTTCGAAGTCATCGTCGTAGTACCCTCCAAGGTACTGTGCCGACTCCTCCTCTTCCTCGGTATCCTCCCTTGGGTCCGCTTTAGGCTCCGCCTCGGGAACCACGGACTTGTCGGATACCAACACTATCGACTCTGGGAGTACGGTCTTCACCTCCTCGGGTGGACAACTGTGCTCCCCGACCTCAAAGAACGGAGGGGGAACCGGGAACTCGAGCCTGACTGGAGATGGCGGGGCCACCTCGGCTTCCTTCTTGTTCCTCAGTTGTGAAATGATTGCACCCATATCCTGCGAGGCGACGAGAAAAGAATTATTCTTTCTAAATATAGAAGCGAACTTACTATATCAGACTGGAAAGAAAGCACGACTTGAATGGCAGAGATTTCAAAACAACACATTCATTCCAGTATGGTTTAACTCAGAAATTCAAATTTTCGAATTTAAACAACTTTCTCGGTTCAAACGGGAAACGGTTTTAGGAATTATTATTTTTTGTTTTCGGTAAGACAATTCGAACCCAACCCGTTTTAAAAACTTTTGGCTCTGATACCAAATCTGTAACACCTCCAAATATAACCTTGAAAGTATTACCGCCAGTGACCTCATATTACACATCCGAAGCCACCCAAGGCTTAACCATTTTATATCAACCATAAAATAACACCGATAATATTAAATATCATAACATTTTATTCAACCAAAGTCTCGGATTACATCTGTAAAATCCCAAATACAATCTAAAATACAGAATTCATTTCAATATAACGGAAGTCTTTTGATAAATAACATAAGGGTCTTGATCGGAGCGATCTCACGCCTAGGATCTTCAACCTTGAGAAAACTCTTAAAAACTCCATCTGCCTTCAACGTCGCGTACTAGCCTTCATGGAAGGGAAGTTTACCTGATGTGCCGTATGAGACGGATGACACCAGCCAACCATGCAAAGGATATAACCAGTTGGTTAGTCTAATGAAAGACTATGCAAGGGTAAAACGAAAAGGTTCTAAGTAGTCGTATTAGGTTAGACCCATCACTTCTCGAATAAAAGCCGATGATGATAGTAAACCTCAACACTTCTACGGAAAGATACGAAACAGAATGATCAAGAGAAGACTCCAAAAGATTGAGTCTTATGGAAACATATGAATAGAAGACTCCAAAAGATTGAGTCTTATCGGGAAGTATGACAAGTGTTTGGGAACGTTATAGTTTCACACAAGCGTTTAAAAAGACTTGACCATTTGGGTCCATGACCAACCTCACCGCGCAATGCGAATTCAGATTTGGAAGGAGGACTTACTTTAGTCGAAGTCTGGGTGGTTACCACGTTGTACTCATCGCCCGAGGGTATATTAATTATGTGCATAATCGCACTTATCTTATTTAATTCCAAAACGTATATTCACGTTACAGCTTTTATCATATATCATCTCGATACGAGAGATATCTTTGGAACATTTCCCGAATGTTTGGCACCAGCTCCCGAATGTTTGGCACCAGCTGTCTGCACTTCCCCTATACTCGGATAGGGGATAGTCATGACCAGAAGAGGGTGTTAGGGCTTGGACATCCTACGCACCACGGTTATAAAGAGACAGCCAGTACTCGCAATGAGATACATAGCGTCCCTACGAATACTCGTTCTAACTATATATTAAGGTCACACATAAAAATCCACACCAATACCATCACGATAATAACAAATATAATAGCGTTGTTTCTAGCAGTATATACGACCTATTATAATGTCACATTTTAATCACATACGTTTATAAAAACTGTTCTCAAACGAAAACAACATTCATCCCAATTTAATTAACAATTAAAAACAATTGATAATTAATGAAACATAGAATGATAAGCAAGAGCGAACCGCCACTTGCCTTGATCGAGACGAACGAACGATGACGGGTTTCTGGGTCCGGGAACTGGAAACGGAATCGGATTACAAATTCCTACGACGACAACTAACCCACAACGAAACCCTAGGTTAGATTCGATAATTAATAATACGAATCTAAGGAAACGAACGGAAACGAAAGAAACGAGGGTCCCATCCGTGACCGGATCGTCCAAGTCCATGATCGCGTTTGCTAAGGCAAATCGCGGTCACGACTTGGATTCCGCAGTCGCGGATATCTGGGCACCATCCGCGGTTGCGGATGTTCATGTCCGCGGTCGCGGACATGAATCCGACAAACCCTAATCGAACCAGAACTCACCGGCGACGATGACGACAACGGCTCGGACTAGAGGGCTTCGACTACCACCACCACAATGCTTCCAAAGCACCACCAAACGAACCACGAAGACCATCGGCGCTGCTTCGATGATGACGAAAACTCCGGCGAGCGAGACGAAAACTCCGGTGAGCGAGACGAAAACGAACGAGAAAGAGATGGAGATCGATGAGGCTGTGGATGGAGAACCCCCACCTCCGACCTCCCCTTATATAGCCACCGAGGAGCTCAACCCCCGGCCAGACGAAATGCTCTAACTCTCCCCCGGCGAAATGACGTCCAGCTCAATCGGCGGAACGGCGAAGCCATTGAAGACGACGCTGAACCATTTTCCGCGATCGCGGAAATTTTTCGCGGTCGCGGAAAATGCCGCGTTCTCGTCTTTTGCCCGGGAAAAGATTAAACATGTGATAAAATCCCGAAATAATAAATATTTGTACCCAAACAAATATTTTAAGCCTCGAAAATACATCGAATGTATATTATAATGCTCAGGGAATTATTACAGATTATACGCATTACAGAAATTCTAAACTTTGCCATACGCGAAACGATTACAGAACGAGGTTTGGGAAAATTACCCAAATACTCTTACTAAAAATGAGGGGTATTACATGCCTGCAGTCTCTGAGGTTCGGGAGGAATCTGAGGAAGTTAGCTCTGAGGGGGAACTGAATGAGAAATCTGGTTTGGGGAAGGAACTCATGAGCTTATGCCGGGCAGTGAACAACTTGGTTGAACAGCAAAAGCTTCTCTTGGCGGATGTACGAGCACTGATCTCTCTCCACTCGTCGGCTCCCAGTGGTGTCTGAATCGCTTTCCCGCCTTCCAACCCCTCTATTTTTCCCCAACTCATCTATCCCCACTAGCTTGATTTTCGTTGTCTCTGACTTGTGTTTGCCTTGTGTGGCATGTTGATCTTGTCTGGATATTTTGCATGTTTTGGTGTTTGTGATTGCACTTTGTTTAAGTTTGGTTGTTTTTATTTAATGCACTAGTGGTTGCTTTGCTTATCTTGATTTGTTAATTTTTCTCTATCTCTTTACCTATGTTTTTGATGATGCCAAAAGGGGGAAAATGACAGGTAGCCTCAGTTGAGGGGGAACTAACATGGTTTCATATGTTGCTAGACTAAGAGGGAACTATTATGCCCAAGTGTGGGAACTTTCTCTTCACTACTGTCTTTATCTCATGTGTATGTTTTATTGTCAAGGATGTTTGTCACCATCAAAAAGGGGGAATTTGTTGAATTCCTTAGGTTTTGATGGTAACAAACATTCAACTAATCTGGTAACTAAGTGTTTCAAGAACAAAGACAGTTGTCACAGGGAACCATTGCAACGATGGATTGCAGAGGGAACAAAGCGTTCTCCACATACTTTGTTACCTCTCAAGGAACATCAGAGATGGACACAAATCAAGCTGTGAATGGAAGGAAGATATCTAGCGTGAAGATTATGGAAACAATCCTAGAAGATCACACGGTCAAGGATAGAGAATTCGGCTGGAAGGATCTCGCCGAAGAGAAGATGCGGATAGAGAAATCCGAATGTCTTATCTTAGGAAATCTTTCCTAAGATAAGATATTTGGAAAGAGAAGATCATTATCTTTAGCCGATTATATTATCTTTGGAATTCTTTCCTTAGATAATGTAAGCGGTTAAGATATTATTCCTCCAACAAATTAGTATCTTCTTGTTACCAAGATTAGAAAGATTTTATCTTGTTACGATAATGTTTTAGTCGAGTTGTATTTATAGGAGTGTGGATTCATTTCTATGTAAGCTTCGACGACGACGAACCGAGAGCAAATTAAGAAGAAGAAGAGGAGAGTGAAGTTGTTTGTGAGTCTTAGAGGGTTGAGTTCGTATTCATCGTTGTAGAAGTGATCTTCGAATCTAGTTGGGAAGTCTAGGGTTTGGAGTCCATGCTACAAGTGTAATCGAACAAGAAATCAATAAGACAAGTAGACACTTCAAAATCATCTCAAGCGAGAAGCTTGAAGGTAGTGGTTTTTCTTTGATTAGCTAGTTGGCTAATTAAGGTTTCCACTATACATCGTGAGTTCGTTTCTTATCTTTCTTGCTATATTATTCCGCTGAACCTTCTATGGGAACAAAGCCTTTGTTCCCTCAGACGTAACTCTAACGATCCAACAAGTTGGTTATTGTCTCTGATCGGCACCAGAGTATTTTCAAAGCTATTGAGCTTGTGTACTCTTCATCTGAAGATGTAGTATGTACAAGGCATTTTAAAGAAAATTTGAAAACAAGATTCAGAGACAAAGGAGTGTGCAGATTGTTTACAAAAGTTGTAGAAAGTTACAAAAGAGAAGATTTTGATGATAATTTCCAGAAGATATGCAGCACAAATCCAGAGATAGGAAAGTATCTAGAAATTGAAAAATTGGAGAAATGGGCTAGAGCACATTGCAAAGGGCAAAGATACAACATTCTGACCACAAATAATGCAGAATTTGTCAACAATGTGCTCAGGGAAGCAAGATCATTCCAGATTGTTTCTCTTCTTGAATACATAAGAAACTGGATTTCAAAGTGGTTTAGCGAGAGACGGAAGAAGGCAGATAAGAACAAGGAGACACTGACACCAGATATCCAAAAAATACTCGAGGAAAGATACAATCTGTCAAAAATTTATGAAGTGAGAGAACTGAACTCCATTCAGTTTCAAGTAACAGGTGGAAAATTCTATGGAGTGGTTGATTTAAAAGCCAAAAAGTGCAGATTTAAGGTATTTGATGTAGAATACATTCCTTGTGTACATGCATTAGCTGCCATTAAGAAGAACAAATGGAAAATGATAGATTTCGTTAGCAGATACTACTATACTTCAGCTTGGTACAGCGCATATCGAGACACAATCTACCCAGTACCTACACAATCAGAAGATATTGGCACAGACGATGTAATCAACATAGAATGTAATCCTCCACTTGTCACAAGAAAGAGTGGCAGACCAAGAAAGAGAAGGTTACCTTCTGCATGAGAATTTCCAACAAAAAAGCATCAAGAAGACCTTGCAAGTGTAGCATTTGCCGTTCTGCTGAGCACACCAAGAATACATGAAGGAACAAAGCATCAAGCAGTAAGTTGATGCAGTTGGAGTAGTTTTTTTTTTTGAAAAACAAAAAGATATTAATTCTATGAAATTCAGGTACAACAGTTTGTTGTTTTGCTGAAAATATTAGGATTTTATCTTGTAGAAACTTGAAATCTAATTCTAAAATTGTTAAATAATATTTTTTTATTAGTTTTGCAAAATGAGTTCTTCAATGCACTATTGTTGAGCAAATGTAATATTCTGGAACTGAAAAAAAACTTCCCAAATGACTCTTGGGACAACTGTCCCAGGAGTCATTTGGGAAGTTTTGGAACAGTTGTCCCAAAACTTCCCAAAAAACATCAACTGAGCCTAAAAGAGTCAATTTCCAATTGTCCCTAGATAGGCAATGTAGTTAAACAATTGTCCTTGAAAAGACAGTTCCAAGAGACATCTGGGGATAACTGTCCCTAAAGGGAAAGTATTATTGAACAACTGTCCCTAACAAGGACATTTCCAAAATGCCTTTGGGGACAATTTTCCCTAAAGGGTAACTTCCAAGAAGAATCTGGGGACAGTTTCCAACTTTCCCTAAAGAGACAATTTCCAACAGTCAGTAAAGGGAAAGTGTTGAATTCCTTAGGTTTTGATAGTGACAAACATTCAACTAATCTGGGTACTAAGTGTTTCAGGAACAAAGACAGTTGTCTCAGGGAACCATTGCAGCGAAGGATCGAAGAGGAAACAAAGCTCTGTTCATGTGCTTTGTTACCTCTGAAGGACCAACAGCGTCGAACAAGATCAAAGCTGCGAATGGAAATAAGAATCCAGCATGTCATTTATGGAAACAAATCAAACGCAGAATCATGCACGCGGTCAAGGATGAATGACTTCGGCTCCAAGGATCAAGCCGATTTGAGAAGATATGGAGAGAGAAGCCCGATTGTGTTATCTTAGGAAAACCTTCCTAAGATAAGATAATTGGAGAGAGAGTACTCTATCTTATCCAAATATATTAATTTACGGAATCCTTCCTTCAAATTAATATAGACGGCTGGGATATTATTCCCTCTACAAAATCATATCTTCTTGTTGCCTTATTTGGATAAATCTTATCTTGTTACATTTAGGGTTTGCCGAGTTGTATTTAATAGAGGTGTGGATTCATTTCTTGAGGGTTGAGTTTGATTCATCGTTGTAGAAGAGGTTTCGAGTCTAGCTGGTTGTTTAGATGTCGAAGTCCAGGATACAAGTGTAATCAAGCAAGAAATCAATAAGACAAGTACACGCTTCAAAATCCTCTCAAGCGAAAGCTTGAAGGTAGTGGTTTTTCCTTGAGAAGCTAGTTTTGCTAATCAAGGTTTCCACTATATATCGTGAGTTCGTTCGTTATCTTTCCTGCTATATTTATCCGCTGTAACTTCTGTGGGAACAAAGCTTTTGTTCCCTCATACGTAACTCTAACGATCCAACAATTGGTATCAGAGCGGGATGCTCTAGATTGTTTGTTTTAGTTACAGATTCTGCAGGAAAGATGTCGTCAGGAAATGCCTTGGATAGAGACTCTCAAGGAGGTGATGTAGATGTGGCTCTCATCACTCAAGTCATGAAGAAGATATGGTATCGAAGCAAAGGCACTAAAGGTTCGGTCATGGTTCACAATGACATGAAGAAGGTTGTCTGCTCTCACTGCTATGACAACGGACACTTCGCAAAAAGGTGCCTCAACAAAGCGGCAGGTTCTTCTCAGGTCTTCAACGAGGAACAAACGAGGATTGCGAAGTGGGGTGACTGCAGCTCAGATGATGAAGCATCTCCTCTCTCAAAGGATATCTGCTTGATGAGCTCAAAAGGTCACAACGTATCAGAAGGTGGTTCTCATAAATCCGAGGAGGAAGCAAGGAAAGGCTCTTGGCACCTTGACAGTGCATGTTCAAGTCACATGACAGGGAACAGTGAATGGTTCACTTCTCTTCAGCCAGCCTCAGGGGCATCGATAACTTTTGGAAACAAGAGTAAGGGTGAGGTTTGTGGTATCGGTATGGTAAGACTCTCTAAACACATCATTGTGAATAATGTGAATCTAGTGAATAATCTCAAGTTTGATCTGTTTAGTGTGGCTCAACTATGTCAAAACAGAAAAAATAGGGTAGTCTTTACCACTGATGATTGTCATGTTGAGTGTCTAAGTACAGGGAAAATCTTACTCAAAGGGATCTGCGACAATAATGTCTATAAGGTCGACCCTGCTTTCATCCCTGACAAGGACCTATGTATGTCGTCTATTGTTGAGACGACAGACTTGTGGCACAAATGCTTTGGACATGCTAGCCTTCAACTCCTATCCAAACTTCATAGACAAGAGTTGGTGAATGGCCTTCCCATGGTTGAAGCAATGAGAAGTGACGTGTGTGACGCATGCATTAAAGGAAAACAAGTGAGGTCTTCCTTCAAGTCAAAAAGGGATGTAAGTACAACACGTCCTCTGGAATTAGTCCACATGGATCTTTATGGGCCTATGCGCACGAAGAGCCGTGGGGGAAATGCATATATCTTTGTTATTGTTGATGACTATTCCAGGTACACATGGACTCTATTTATCTCGACAAAGGATGAAGTGTTCGTGGAGTTTGAGTCCTGGCTTAAGGCAGCCGAAAGGAGCACTGGACATTCCTTGGGGTCTATTCGCACTGATCATGGAACTGAATTCGAGAACTCTCAGTTCCTATCCCTCTGTAGGAACAGAGGTATCAACCACAACTTCTCTGCTCCCAGGACCCCACAGCAAAACGGTGTTGTTGAAAGAAAAAACAGAACTCTGGAAGACAGGACGCGTACTCTTCTCATCTCAAGTGGTCTTCCAAGGAGTTTCTGGGCCGAAGCCTTGAATGCTGCGTGCTACGTTCTGAACAGAGCAACCATCCGTCCTCTTCTGAACAAAACTGCCTATGAGCTTCTGAAGGGAAGGAAACCTAATGTGTCTCATTTGCGCATATTTGGCTGCAAGTGCTTCGTCCACAACAACGGGAAAGATTCTCTTGGGAAGTTTGATCCCAGAAGTGATGAAGGAACTTTTGTAGGATATTCACAGCAAAGAAAGGCCTACAAAGTTTTCAACAAGAGAACCAGAAAGGTAGAGGAAAGCGTTCATATTGTATTTGATGAAACTGTTATGGCTGGTAACAATGTGCAGGAACTATCAAGCAACATCGAGTCTTCCGAAGATGATTTCTTTCAGCTTGTAGATAGCAATGTCAGCGGTGGGACCTCTGAAGATCAAGAAACTCAAAATGATCCCTCTACACCAAGAACTCCCAATTCCGCCAACTCAGGGGGCAATGAAGAAAATGCTTACCCCCTTGATGTATCTCAGGCACCTCAGGGGGAACAAAGCCCAAGTCACGGCACAGCGGAGCCCTTTGAGGACTGCCCTTCTGCTGAAGGAACGAGGGATGTCAATCCTAATGCTAATGGAACAGGAGGTAAAGGCTCAAGTGCTGGGAACGCTGATTCAGAGGAATTCGACATCAACAATCTCCAAGTTCCCAACTACCAGCAAAAGTGGGTTCATCCAGTCAAGCTAATCGTCACAGACTATAGAAAGGGAGCACCTCAGAGCACTCGTTCCTCCCTACAAAATTTCTGTGCTTTTAATGCTTTTCTCTCTTTGCAAGAACCCAAAACTGTAGGAGAAGCATTGAAGGATCCTGACTGGATAAACGCCGTGCAAGAGGAACTTTACCAGTTCGAAAGAAACAAGGTTTGGCGGTTAGTTCCTCGTCCAAGGAACAGAACAGTGATTGGAACCAAGTGGGTGTTCAGAAACAAGTTGGATGATCAAGGTCAGGTCACAAGGAACAAAGCTAGGCTGGTGGTGAAAGGTTACAACCAGCAGGAAGGCATCGACTATGATGAGACCTTTGCTCCTGTTGCCAGGTTAGAAGCAATAAGACTCCTAATTGCGTATTCTTCTTTCCATGGGTTCAGGCTGCAACAGATGGATGTCAAGACTGCCTTCTTGAATGGAGTTCTTAAGGAGGAAGTCTACGTGGAGCAAACACCCGGCTTTGAGGACACCACTCAACCTGACCATGTCTACATTCTAGACAAAGCTCTGTATGGTCTCAAGCAAGCCCCGAGGGCCTGGTATGAAAGGCTCTCACAATTCCTTCTGACACACGGATACGTTCGAGGAAAGGTCGATAAGACTCTGTTCCTTCTGAAGGAAGGGAAGCATATTCTGGTGGTCCAAGTCTATGTGGATGATATCATTTTTGGATCCACTGATGATAAACTGGTTCAGAAATTCTCTAAGTTGATGGCCAGTGAATTCGAGATGAGCATGGTTGGAGAACTCAAGTTCTTCCTAGGTCTGCAAGTCTCTCAGGGAGATGAGGGAACCAAAGTGCACCAACAGAAGTATCTCAGGGAGTGCGTCAAAAAGTTTGGTATGAATGATGCGAAACCCTTCACCACTCCCATATCTCCAAACAATCCAATCGGAAAAGACGAACATGAGCAAGGAATTGATCCATCTCTCTACCGAGGAATAATAGGTTCGCTTCTATATCTCACTGCCAGTAGGCCTGATATTATGTATAGTGTATGTCTTTGTGCTCGTTTTCAGGCCGATCCCAAAGAGACACATCTCAAAGCAGTGAAAAGGATCCTGAGATATTTGAAGGGAACAGATGATCTTTGTCTGTGGTATCCAAGGGGAGGAAGCCTTGATCTTGTCGGATACACAGATGTTGACTTCGCAGGGAACAAAGTGGACATAAAATCTACCTCTGGAATGGCTCAGTTCCTTGGGCCGTGTCTGGTTTCCTGGGGGTCAAAGAAGCAGAACTCCGTGGCTCTCTCCACTGCGGAAGCTGAATACATAGCCGCTGCTGCTTGTTGCACCTATGGCTCAAACAACAACTCAGCGACTACGGTATTCTTCTAAACTCCATTCCCATTCTCTGTGACAATACAAGTGCCATAAATATCTCCAAGAATCCGGTGCAACACTCACGTACCAAGCACATCGAGATAAGACATCACTTCTTACATGACTGTGTGGAGAAAGGGTTGGTGACAATGGACTTCTGTGGAACTAAGGATCAAATCGCCGACATCTTCACCAAGGCACTAAACAGGGAACCATTCGAACAGTTTCGTATGGAACTAGGTATGATCTCTCTAAACTGACTGTCTACATGTTGTGTTCCCTCGATGATTGGCTAATATTACATGGTAAAATGTGAAGGATGAAACATCATGTCCCGGTCTGCATTTATTCTCTTGATCACTAGTTGAATGACCTGCCTAGACTCATGCTAACATTTCACTTATGTGCAACATTTCATGCATGCTCTCTATGCTGTCTTGCTAATACATGAATCAGATTTCCTTCGGCCCAAAAGAGTCAACTTGATGCATTGATCCCTCATTATAAGCCCAAATGATTGTTGACTCTACAGCTTACCTTAGCCATCATGTTTGATGCTTCCTTTGAGCCCCTCTAATCATTCACATCTGGGAGCCTCTCATTCATGATTACACATTATTAAAAAATTTCATATATGGTTTGTGTGATGCTCTTTGCACCCTCTCTGGTAACATTACCCCCGCATCACATTCTTCTACTTTTTCGGAAAGTCGAGATTACGAATTATCGCCACTGTGGTCTGTGGATAGGGTTCGACTGGTATGTGTGTGATGCTGGCTTACAACTGCCTAAGGAAGGTTCGTGCTCGAAAGCTAATGTTACGCGTGAGAGGTAGTGGGCTCTGAATGAATCCCTGGGGAAAGAAGGAGAGCTGAAGTTTGTGATGTTCAAAAAAAAAAAAATTGAACATCACAAGACACACAAAGAAGGGAAAAGACGACACTATAGATTCACTCCTCTACATGTTGAGGCTATGGTGGTTGCTGACGCCAATGAGGAAGCAACAGCTCTGAGTGGGAACAAAAGATGAATTCCATTGCTAATCATACTTCTGCTCTAGCTGCTGGCCCCAGTGGTTCTTAATTCGTACTTCTCTGGCTAACCCACACCTCTTTTGTTCCCTAGCACATCTACTCCTCTCTTTTCGTACTTCCTTGTCTCTGATTCTTGTGTTTGCACTGACTGGCATGTTGATCATGAATGTTATCCTTGCACATCGTGTTGTCGTCTTAACATGCTGTCTGCATTCGTGTGTTTTAATCTACTGCGATTGAGAATGATGTTCATCTGGTTGTTATCTTTCTTCTCTAACTCTTCACTGTGTTTTTGATGATGCCAAAAGGGGGAAAATGACAGGTAGCTTTGGTTGAGGGGGAACAGCACATGGTTTCATATGTTGCTGTGTTGAGAGGGAACTATTATGGTCTTATGTGAAGAACCTTTCCCCATACAACTGTCTCTATCTCGTATGTATATGCTTTATTGTCAAGGATGTTTGTCACCATCAAAAAGGGGGAATTTGTTGAATTCCTTAGGTTTTGATAGTGACAAACATTCAACTAATCTGGGTACTAAGTGTTTCAGGAACAAAGACAGTTGTCTCAAGGAACCATTGCAGCGAAGGATCGAAGAGGGAACAAAGCTCTGTTCATGTGCTTTGTTACCTCTGAAGGACCAACAACGTCGAACAAGATCGAAGCTGCGAATGGAAAGAAGAATCCAGCGTGCCATTTATGGAAACAAATCAAACGCAGAATCATGCACGCGGTCAAGGATGAATGACTTCGGCACCAAGGATCAAGCCGATTTGAGAAGATATGGAGAGAGAAGCCCGATTGTGTTATCTGAGGAAAACCTTCCTAAGATAAGATAATTGGAGAGAGAGTACTCTATCTTATCCAAATATATTAATTTACGGAATCCTTCCTTCAAATTAATATAGACGGCTGGGATATTATTCCCTCTACAAAATCATATCTTCTTGTTGCCTTATTTGGATAAATCTTATCTTGTTACATTTAGGGTTTGCCGAGTTGTATTTAATAGAGGTGTGGATTCATTTCTTGAGGGTTGAGTTTGATTCATCGTTGTAGAAGAGGTTTCGAGTCTAGCTGGTTGTTTAGATGTCAAAGTCCAGGATACAAGTGTAATCAAGCAAGAAATCAATAAGACAAGTACACGCTTCAAAATCCTCTCAAGTGAAAGCTTGAAGGTAGTGGTTTTTTCTTGAGAAGCTAGTTTTGCTAATCAGGGTTTCCACTATATATCGTGAGTTCGTTCGTTATCTTTCCTGCTATATTTATCCGCTGTAACTTCTGTGGGAACAAAGCTTTTGTTCCCTCATACGTAACTCTAACGATCCAACAATTGGTATCAGAGCGGGGTGCTCTAGATTGTTTGTTTTAGTTACAGATTCTGCAGGAAAGATGTCATCAGGAAATGCCTTGGATAGAGACTCTCAAGGAGGTGATGTAGATGTGGCTCTCATCACTCAAGCCATGAAGAAGATATGGTATCGAAGCAAAGGCACTAAAGGTTCGGTCATGGTTCACAATGACATGAAGAAGGTTGTCTGCTCTCACTGCTATGACAACGGACACTTCGCAAAAAGGTGCCTCAACAAAGCGACAGGTTCTTCTCAGGTCTTCAATGAGGAACAAACGAGGATTGCGAAGTGGGGTGACTGCAGCTCAGATGATGAAGCATCTCCTCTCTCAAAGGATATCTGCTTGATGAGCTCAAAAGGTCACAACGTATCAGAAGGTGGTTCTCATAAATCCGAGGAGGAAGCAAGGAAAGGCTCTTGGCACCTTGACAGTGCATGTTCAAGTCACATGACAGGGAACAGTGAATGGTTCACTTCTCTTCAGCCAGCCTCAGGGGCATCGATAACTTTTGGAAACAAGAGTAAGGGTGAGGTTTGTGGTATCGGTATGGTAAGACTCTCTAAACACATCATTGTGAATAATGTGAATCTAGTGAATAATCTCAAGTTTGATCTGTTTAGTGTGGCTCAACTATGTCAAAACAGAAAAAATAGGGTAGTCTTTACCACTGATGATTGTCATGTTGAGTGTCTAAGTACAGGGAAAATCTTACTCAAAGGGATCTGCGACAATAATGTCTATAAGGTCGACCCTGCTTTCATCCCTGACAAGGACCTATGTATGTCGTCTATTGTTGAGACGACAGACTTGTGGCACAAACGCTTTGGACATGCTAGCCTTCAACTCCTATCCAAACTTCATAGACAAGAGTTGGTGAATGGCCTTCCCAAGGTTGAAGCAATGAGAAGTGACGTGTGTGACGCATGCATTAAAGGAAAACAAGTGAGGTCTTCCTTCAAGTCAAAAAGGGATATAAGTACAACACGTCCTCTGGAATTAGTCCACATGGATCTTTATGGGCCTATGCGCACGAAGAGCCGTGGGGGAAATGCATATGTCTTTGTTATTGTTGATGACTATTCCAGGTACACATGGACTCTATTTATCTCCACAAAGGATGAAGTGTTCGTGGAGTTTGAGTCCTGGCTTAAGGCAGTCGAAAGGAGCACTGGACATTCCTTGGGGTCTATTCGCACTGATCATGGAACTGAATTCGAGAACTCTCAGTTCCTATCCCTCTGTAGGAACAGAGGTATCAACCACAACTTCTCTGCTCCCAGGACCCCACAGCAAAACGGTGTTGTTGAAAGGAAAAACAGAACTCTGGAAGACATGACGCGTACTCTTCTCATCTCAAGTGGTCTTCCAAGGAGTTTATGGGCCGAAGCCTTGAATGCTGCGTGCTACGTTCTGAACAGAGCAACCATCCGTCCTCTTCTGAACAAAACTGCCTATGAGCTTCTGAAGGGAAGGAAACCTAATGTGTCTCATTTGCGCATATTTGGCTGCAAGTGCTTCGTCAACAACAACGGGAAAGATTCTCTTGGGAAGTTTGATCCCAGAAGTGATGAAGGAACTTTTGTAGGATATTCACAGCAAAGCAAGGCCTACAAAGTTTTCAACAAGAGAACCAGAAAGGTAGAGGAAAGCGTTCATATTGTATTTGATGAAACTGTTATGGCTGGTAACAATGTGCAGGAACTATCAGGCAACATCGAGTCTTCCGAAGATGATTTCTTTCAGCTTGTAGATAGCAATGTCAGCGGTGGGACCTCTGAAGATCAAGAAACTCAAAATGATCCCTCTACACCAAGAACTCCCAATTCCGCCAACTCAGGGGGCAATGAAGAAAATGCTTACCCCCTTGATGTATCTCAGGCACCTCAGGGGGAACAAAGCCCAAGTCATGGCACAACGGAGCCCTTTGAGGACTGCCCTTCTGCTGAAGGAACGAGGGATGTCAATCCTAATGCTAATGGCACAGGAGGTGAAGGCTCAAGTGCTGGGAACGCTGATTCAGAGGAATTCGACATCAACAATCTCCAAGTTCCCAACTACCAGCAAAAGTGGGCTCATCCAGTCAAGCTAATCGTCACAGACTATAGAAAAGAAGCACCTCAGAGCACTCATTCCTCCCTACAAAATTTCTATGCTTTTAATGCTTTTCTCTCTTTGCAAGAACCCAAAACTGTAGGAGAAGCATTGAAGGATCCTGACTGGATAAACGTCGTGCAAGAGGAACTTTACCAGTTCGAAAGAAACAAGGTTTGGCGGTTAGTTCCTCGTCCAAGGAACAGAATAGTGATTGGAACCAAGTGGGTGTTCAGAAACAAGTTGGATGATCAAGGTCAGGTCACAAGGAACAAAGCTAGGCTGGTGGTGAAAGGTTACAACCAGCAGGAAGGCATCGACTATGATGAGACCTTTGCTCCTGTTGCCAGGTTAGAAGCAATAAGACTCCTAATTGCGTATTCTTCTTTCCATGTGTTCAAGCTGCAACAGATGGATGTCAAGACTGCCTTCTTGAATGGAGTTCTTAAGGAGGAAGTCTACGTGGAGCAAACACCCGGCTTTGAGGACACCACTCAACCTGACCATGTCTACATTCTAGACAAAGCTCTGTATGGTCTCAAGCAAGCCCCAAGGGCCTGGTATGAAAGGCTCTCACAGTTCCTTCTGACACACGGATACGTTCGAGGAAAGGTCGATAAGACTCTGTTCCTTCTGAAGGAAGGGAAGCATATTCTGGTGGTCCAAGTCTATGTGGATGATATCATTTTTGGATCCACTGATGATAAACTGGTTCAGAAATTCTCTAAGTTGATGGCCAGTGAATTCGAGATGAGCATGGTTGGAGAACTCAAGTTCTTCCTAGGTCTGCAAGTCTCTCAGGGAGATGAGGGAACCAAAGTGCACCAACAGAAGTATCTCAGGGAGTGCGTCAAAAAGTTTGGTATGAATGATGCGAAACCCTTCACCACTCCCATATCTCCAAACAATCCAATGGGAAAAGACGAACATGAGCAAGGAATTGATCCATCTCTCTACCGAGGAATAATAGGTTCGCTTCTATATCTCACTGCCAGTAGGCCTGATATTATGTATAGTGTATGTCTTTGTGCTCGTTTTCAGGCCGATCCCAAAGAGACACATCTCAAAGCAGTGAAAAGGATCCTGAGATATTTGAAGAGAACAGATGATCTTTGTCTGTGGTATCCAAGGGGAGGAAGCCTTGATCTTTTCGGATACACAGATGCTGACTTCGCAGGGAACAAAGTGGACAGAAAATCTACCTCTGGAATGGCTCAGTTCCTTGGGCCGTGTCTGGTTTCCTGGGGGTCAAAGAAGCAGAACTCCGTGGCTCTCTCCACTGCGGAAGCTGAATACATAGCCGCTGCTGCTTGTTGCACCTATGGCTCAAACAACAACTCAGCGACTACGGTATTCTTCTAAACTCCATTCCCATTCTCTGTGACAATACAAGTGCCATAAATATCTCCAAGAATCCGGTGCAACACTCACGTACCAAGCACATCGAGATAAGACATAACTTCTTACATGACTGTGTGGAGAAAGGGTTGGTGACAATGGACTTCTGTGGAACTAAGGATCAAATCGCCGACATATTCACTAAGGCACTAAACAGGGAACCATTCAAACAGTTTCGTATGGAACTAGGTATGATCTCTCTAAACTGACTGTCTACATGTTGTGTTCCCTCGATGATTGGCTAATATTACATGGTAAAATGTGAAGGATGAAACATCATGTCCCGGTCTGCATTTATTCTCTTGATCACTAGTTGAATGACCTGCCTAGACTCATGCTAACATTTCACTTATGTGCAACATTTTATGCATGCTCTCTATGCTGTCTTGCTAATATATGAATCAGATTTCCTTCGGCCGAAAAGAGTCAACTTGATGCATTGATCCCTCATTATAAGCCCAAATGATTGTTGACTCTACAGCTTACCTTAGCCATCATGTTTGATGCTTCCTATGAGCCCCTCTAATCATTCACATCTGGGAGCCTCTCATTCATGATTACACATTATTAAAAAATTTCATATATGGTTTGTGTGATGCTCTTTGCACCCTCTCTGGTAACATTACCCCCGCATCATATTCTTCTACTTTTTCGGAAAGTCGAGATTACGAATTATCACCATTGTGGTCTGTGGATAGGGTTCGACTGGTATGTGTGTGATGCTGGCTTACAACTGCCTAAGGAAGGTTCGTGCTCGAAAGCTAATGTTACGCGTGAGAGGTAGTGGGCTCTGAATGAATCCCTGGGGAAAGAAGGAGAGCTGAAGTTTGTGATGTTCAAAAAAAAAAAAAAAATTTGAACATCACAAGACACACAAAGAAGGGAAAAGACGACACTATAGATTCACTCCTCTACATGTTGAGGCTATGGTGGTTGTTGACGCCAATGAGGAAGCAACAACTCTGAGTGGGAACAAAAGATGAATTCCATTGCTAATCATACTTCTGCTCTAGCTGCTGGCCCCAGTGATTCTTAATTCTTACTTCTCTGGCTAACCCACACCTCTTTTGTTCCCTAGCACATCTACTCCTCTCTTTTCGTACTTCTTTGTCTTTGATTCTTGTGTTTGCACTGACTTGCATGTTGATCATGAATGTTATCCTTGCACATCGTGTTGTCGTCTTAACATGCTGTCTGCGTTCGTGTGTTTCAATCTACTGCGATTGAGAATGATGTTCATCTGGTTGTTATCTTCCCTAAAGGGTAACTTCCAAGAAGAATCTGGGGACAGTTTCCAACTTTCCCTAAAGAGACAATTTCCAACAGTCAGTAAAGGGAAAGTGTTGAATTCCTTAGGTTTTGATAGTGACAAACATTCAACTAATCTGGGTACTAAGTGTTTCAGGAACAAAGACAGTTGTCTCAGGGAACCATTGCAGCGAAGGATCGAAGAGGGAACAAAGCTCTGTTCATGTGCTTTGTTACCTCTGAAGGACCAACAGCGTCGAACAAGATCGAAGCTGCAAATGGAAATAAGAATCCAGCATGTCATTTATGGAAACAAATCAAACGCAGAATCATGCACGCGGTCAAGGATGAATGGCTTCGGCTCCAAGGATCAAGCCGATTTGAGAAGATATGGAGAGAGAAGCCCGATTGTGTTATCTTAGGAAAACCTTCCTATGATAAGATAATTGGAGAGAGAGTACTCTATCTTATCCAAATATATTAATTTACGGAATCCTTCCTTCAAATTAATATAGACGGCTGGGATATTATTCCCTCTACAAAATCATATCTTCTTGTTGCCTTATTTGGATAAATCTTATCTTGTTACATTTAGGGTTTGCCGAGTTGTATTTAATAGAGATGTGGATTCATTTCTATGCGACGACGACGACGGAAAATAGAGAGAACGAAAAGAAGTGAGGTGTGTGTAAGTCTTTGAGGGTTGAGTTTGATTCATCGTTATAGAAGAGGTTTCGAGTCTAGCTGGTTGTTTAGATGTCGAAGTCCAGTATACAAGTGTAATCAAGCAAGAAATCAATAAGACAAGTACACGCTTCAAAATCCTCTCAAGCGAAAGCTTGAAGGTAGTGGTTTTTCCTTGAGAAGCTAGTTTTGCTAATCAGGGTTTCCACTATATATCGTGAGTTCGTTCGTTATCTTTCCTACTATATTTATCCGCTGCAACTTCTGTGGGAACAAAGCTTTTGTTCCCTGATACGTAACTCTAACGATCCAACAGAAAGTATAGTTAATCAACTATCCCTAAAAACAAGAAACTTCAAAAATGCCTTTAGGGATAATTGTCTCTTTAGGGACAGTTGGAAATTGTCCCTAAAGAGACATTTTCCAGTTATCCCTAGAGAGACAATATAGTTGAATAATTGTCCCTAAAAAGACACTTCTAATAAACATCTGGGGATAATTTCCAACTGTCCCTATGAAGACACTTCAAAGATGCATCTTAGGCCTAAGATGCAACAGTAGCTAAATCTGCTTAATGAGTATGCTATGTGTAAAGTTTCAGCTGTCCACAAATTGGAGTTAAAAATATTGATGATGATAAGAAAAAATTTAATTGTAAATAAAATTCATACAAGATTTCAAACAATACATCATGTCCTTAAAACATCAAACACAAACTGAGTATCTTCTACTACATTACATTAAAATCCAATAAAAATAACAACATGACCAAATGTTTGTCACTTGCAAGGATTACAAAAGACACCATAAAAGTTCAAAGTTCACGCTGGTTATGAGGCAGTGGCTTGAACACATAACGCCCATTGAACAGATCAATGCACATCTTGTCTCTATGCGCCTTGATACGATCATCATCGAGATCGTCAGAGTTTCCACCAAAAGCACGATCTTCAATAAATTTTAATGTGTAGACTCCACAGTTGCCACTGTACACAAATAAGACAAGAATCAAAATAAGAAAACAAGAATTAAAATTTGAGTGCATACTGCATACAAGAATTAAAGAAAATTACCTTGGAGGATCTTGAGGACAATTATCTATAGGTACTCTGTGCCAAGCAAAATCCCCTTCAAACGAGCCCATGTGTGTGAATCTATTACACCTCTTCAATACCCTTGGAAGGATAGACAACAAAGGACGTATCAAAGCATACAGCTTCTCATCTTTGAACAAATCTATGTTGCAATCCCGAATTGTAACATGACGTTCTACCAAGTCTATTTCTAAAGCAATCCAATGCGCCATGTCTAAGTTAAAGTGGGTGAACACTTTAGTAACATCGGTATACCATGACTTCAAGTAGAATGTAGAAGCGCTTCCATCAATGAAGTTAAGAAGGCGATCTGGAATATAATTCTCATCACCTAAACACTTTTCTTCAATTGATGGGTTGAAATAGCCATAAAAACCAAAATCCATTATGGCTATATTCTTCCAAGGATCTGATTCTTCAAAGACTCGTTTCCTGAAGTGGTATAAATTTCACCAATTTGCTGTTACAATAAATATGAATAAAAAATAAATTAGGTTCACAAACAGTGAAACTTATAGAAAAATGACTAGTCAGAGAAGGAAGCTTACATCATAAGTAATCCACTTGTTCTTGTATTGTAGTTTAAGGAAAAATCCTTATTAAGTGAACCATCATAACCAGGCACAGTAGCGTCACGATTTCTATAAGAATAAAACATTACAGATATAACTAAAAAAAAGTGACTTAGGGACAACTCTTGAAGAAAGAATGAAACTCTCCCTTACCCAATTGTCCCCAAGTAGGATAAGGGACAGTCCCAAACAGTTAGAAAACGATGAAAAAATAATTCAATACATCAATCCAAAAAAAAAAGATAAAAACTTACTTATCAAATTTGAGCCATTCATGGAAAGGTCTACGCTCCTCATTATCGTAAAATGAATATGTTGACCTTCTAGGAATTCTGATTTTTTTACTCTTGTCAGCAGTAAAAGGAGTTTGCAAATTTTTGCTAAGCGTTACTTGTCTACTGGATTTGCGTACAAGGCAACCCTCTTCTGACCCTTGTGAATCTTCAAGTGATCCACCCTTGCCTTGAGATTCACAGATTACACCAACCTTGTTCAAGTCTGTCTTTTCTGATTCAACTATGGTTTCAATATCCTTGATTGCATTATCCTTTTCCACATCAGAAACTTCAGCAATTTCTGTTGTTTTTCCACTGCCACCCCTAACATTTGTTAGTTCATCAGTCGTTGCGACATTGACACTCTCAACTATGGATTCAATATCCCCAATTGCATTGTCCTCTTTCACATCAGAAACTTGAGCAACTTCTATTGTTTTTCCACTGCCACCCCCAACATTTGGTAGTTCATCAATCCTTGCGACTTGCCACTCTCAACATCCAAAGTACCATCACCTTGTTTCAAAACGGGTTCATTGGTGTTGGCATTATCAACAACTGTATTATTTTGATCTAGTTTAGATTTATCATTTCTTGATATAACAAAACTAGGACAGTATGCAACTGTCCCCATCATTTTGCATACAGTTACAAGCTATCCCCATGATGGTGGAGATAGATAGAACAAAATTGTACCCATCTATCTGTCCCCAAAAATGATGGGGACATTTAGAAACTGTCTCCCACCATATTTGGGCACAGTTAAAAATTGTCCCCATAAATGTGGGGAGATGTCCCCATGATGGTGGAGACAGATAGAAACTGTCCCCACCATGTTTGGGGACAAATAGAAATTGTCCCCATATGTGAGGGACAAATTATACATTGCCCATTAAAAGTTTACAACACATGTAAATAACATTTAAAAATAACAATAAAACTAGGATTACCTGAATCCTTCAAATTTGCATCAACTTCAACAATAAAATTATGAGTCCTGACTTCATCACCTAGACCACCTTCATCCTTAGTATCACAAATAACTTGTCTTGAAAGTGCTACAACCATATTAACTTTTTTAGCTTGCAATGAACATAGCTCTTCTTCTCCTTCCTCATTCAAACCGCAATCCATACCATCTCTAACATCAACATCAAAGTTGCCACATCCTCCTTCTACATTACCATCCTCATTCATACCACCATCCACACCATCTATAACTTCAACATCAAAGCTAGAACATCCTCTTTCTACATTACCTTCATCATTCAAACTGCCATCCACACCATCTCTAACTTCAAAACTATAACATCCTATTTCTACATTACCTTTCACATTCAATTTGCAATCCACATCATCTCTAACTTCAAGATCAGTATGTTCATTGATATTTGCATTTTCAGAAGATTCCCCAACAACAACATCAGAATCAATAGCCTTACTTATTACCTATCAAAAAAATAAAAGCAAAAAATTAATAACACATCACAACATAATACAAATTGAAGTAGCAATTATTAAAAAAAAATTAGGGGACAGTTAAAGAGTGTGTTTAAAAGGATGGGGACATTTTGAAATCTTTCCCAAGAGTCTTGGGGACAGTTACTATAATATCCCAAGTAGATCTGGAAACAACTTTTAAACTGTCACAACATATAGGCATATTTTGAAAATTGTCCACACAAATGTAACACAACAAGTAGGGATTAAGAAAATTGACATGTGAGAATTTACCTCATCGACTTTTCTTTCATGCTCAGAAATGAGTTCAATTACGCCTTGTAAGGTATTTAAATTTGTTGTAGATGGAACATCGAACTCATTGAAGATTTGTTCTCTTGACGGTTGAAAAGAAGCATCATCATGATCAGTAGCTTGCAAGTCTTCATGTGTTGGATTAACATTCAAGTTCATAGTCTTATTAATATCTGCAACATCCTTCATAAGTAGATATATTTTCAAGTCTTGAGCCTTCAAAATAGAAAACAGTTTCTTTGCCTAGTTTGGTTCTAGGGTGTCATCTTTTTTGGAATTAACACCAGCTCCATCAAAACTTCCCGCGTCGTCCTTTCTTCTCGGCATTTCAAAAGAAGCACTGATAATTTCTTCGCTCTCTGAAACTGCACCTTCATCCTGTTTCCCTGAAACATTCTCTGTATCTGTAGGAGACAAACTTGCAGGGAAATATTCATTCAATATATGATCAACCTGCCTTTGCAAGGCAACATTTTCATCATACAAAACAAGTGCTCTTGAGTTGTCCACCAAAGTCACAGACTTACCAACATTCTTGGGTTTCTTCACATTTTGATGGCAAAACATAACACCACCCCTACTTTGATTCCTCTGTTCTACACCTTGATTGGCTTGTTTAACTTTCGGTGTAGCATGCTTCTTAGGTTGAGGAATTATTGTTTGTATATTCTTTATAGACTGTCTCGGTAAAGAACGACACTTAGACTAAGCACCACTTGTTTGTATATTTTTGACAGACTATCTCGGTGAAGAACGACACTTAGACTGAGCACCCCTTGTGGCAATCTGCTTGATAGAATCTTTCTTTGTAGCAGGCTTCTTAAAATCATTTTTCTCTTGAACGTTTTGTGTAGCAAGCTTCTTAGAATCATTTTTCTCTAGAACGTTTTGTGTAGCAGGGGAATTCACAACCTCAGACTTTCGCTTCCTAGAATCTCTAACACATGGAAATGAAAAACTTACTCTTTTTCTCTTTCCATCAGCCTTTTCCTCTTTTAACTGAGACAATACAATGCCCCTGTCAACGTTGTCAAAGGATATTGAATATTCTTCATTTTTCTGTTGACGCTCATGTGCAAGAGCAACCATGGATTCAGAAAAAGAATCGAACAATTCATCATCCACTTCATCTTCAAAAAACAGATGACGAAAACGCTCATGCTCTTCATACGGTGGATAGTGAATTTTCTGTAAGAGCATACAAGAAAAAAAATTCATAACATAGTTTGATACATTTGACAGAAAGGAAGCTTGGAGACAGTATACAACTTGTCCCAATGATGGTGCACACAGTATACAACTGTCTCCATCATATGAGGAAAGTTACAAGATGTCCCCAAAATGGTGGGGACAAATTCTACGTGCTCCTAGTAAGCTAGAGACATTAGTGTCCACATCTTAATGTCCCCATGATGATGGGAACAGTTAGAAACTATCCCCATCATATTGCAGACAGATAGAAAATTGTCCCATATGTGAGGGACAGATTATACATTGCCCATAAAAGTTTATAACACATGTATATAACATTTAAGAAAAGGACATACCAAAGGATAAGTATCACAAAACTTATGCATCTCAGAAAACTTAAAGTAAATCTGTTTTTTAAGACTAGTCCAACAATGCATATATGGAACATTTCTTGGCCTTGTACCAACACATTTAACAAGATGTCGAAACTACGGGAATGACTGCAAAATCCACACCTTCAGAAAAACAATAAAAAAGAAACAAAAATTAGTATAACTACCTATTTGAAAACAAAACATGGAAAGGGGACGAAAAATAACAACATAAAAGAATTTAATAATACCTGAAAAGGAAGTGGGTAACCAGCCATTGAATAGCTATACCTTTCTTCAGTAAGAGTATGACCAATCATCTTACTCGCAACACTCATAAAGACATCATGAGAGGCACAATACACAGCCCTACCCCAAGGATACTTACAACACATGTCCCAATCATTGAATAGTCTGACAAATTCAGATCTAACATGTTCTTGACGTGTAGGGAACAAAACCATCTCAACTATAATAAGATGTGCTAGCCTAAACTTCTTATCCCTATCTTGTTCAGCATCAAATAGATTTAAAAGTTGATCCCATTGACATGGCTCAACTCCTAGTACCTCTTTCATACTAGCATTGGGAGGCACAAATTTCATATGATCGTCGCAATTCATGCCAGTAATCGCTGCAAATTCAGCCAATCCATACCGCCATACATGGCCTCCTACTTTAAACCACATCTTAAACTTCTTTTCACTCTTAATCCGGTGTGCAAGAAAGAAGTGGACTAATTGGCTCACAAATTTGAAGATATCACCCCAAACAATAATATCACCAAACAAACCTTCGTGGATACGATGCATATCCTCAATGCGCAGAGACTCCTCAATATGAGCAAGTACTGAATACTTATTATACACGTTAACCTTACTGGGACGATGCCACACTCTATCACAAACATACTCACATTCTGATGGATCCATCACCTATAATAAAAATTAAACAAATAGAACTTTCAGACTTAATAAATAAAACAGTAGGTGCAAAAAGTTACAATAATGTACCAACAGTAAGGGGACAGTTTATAAAGGTCATGTAATAGGTGAAGAAAGTAGCAAAAATAAATTCCCAACAGCATAGGCATAGAGTATAATTGTTACAAAAAGCAATTAACAAATGGGGACAATGAAGACATATACTATAGAATCAAGGACAGTTATAAAATGACAAAAACAATATGAGAACAGTTAGAAAATCACACAAAAATATGGGGACAGTGAAAACATATACTATAGAATCGGGGACATTTATAAAATGACAAAAACAATATGATGACAGTTAGAAAATCTCACAACAATATGGGGACAATGAAGAAATATAATATAGAATCGGGGATAGTTACAAAAACCACTAACAAAATGTAGGGACAGTTAAAAACTAAACAATAGAAGATGGGGACAATAAAAAAATATGAATAATAGGAGAAAAAAGTTTATAATTGTGACATATATAGATAGGGACATTCAAAACTGTAACCAACAACGACGGGGAGAAGTGAAACAGTCCACATCATGTTTAGAACAATTTGAATATGTACACATGCATCCTCAAAAGAAATATCTGATACAAGCACGAAAATGAAGAAGAATGAAAAACAATCAAGTATAAACACATAAAAGCATGATTTGATGCAGCATAAACCCTAAAAAAATAGAGAACAAACAACCATATAACGACACTTACGACAAGATCAAACACACTGGAAAGCTAGCTTGAACCAAGTTGGACGAAATCGGAAACGTATCAGAGGAGATTGAGAGCAATCAAAGAGAAATTCCGACAAAATGGAATAGAAATGGCCGATCGTGTGGGAAGGAGTCAAAGCGGTTTCAATGGGAAAAAGACCAAGTTGGGTGATTTGCCGCTCAATAGGAGAATAGAGATAAAAGGCCGAGCATTCGGGCAGGGGGTCATGCATGCAATTTCAGATAAAAAAGGCCCGTGCGGCATATTCATGAGTAAATTGGGCCCTTCTGGCCCAATTTTCTCCCTAATTAATTCCCCCTCTCCTGCGTAGTACTCCTAACTCAAAATAGCTCCCGTGTCCTTTGTGGCGTAGCAAGCCCACGAAGTCCGGCCCACCGAGCAAGCTTGTATTTGATATTTCTTTAAAATAATGTTCACGCAACTTACAATTAGTGCCACGGAAAATAGTCTCGTGTCTTCGTCAAATGGCACCCAAAATACCTAAAATATTAAAAAATACGAGTGTAGACTCCGAATGCAAAATAATACAAAATTAATTATAAAATATACATGGAAATGACCAAATCTAATATACAATTAGACTCCTAAAATATCTACAAATTAGGTATTATCAGGTGTTCATAGAGAAGCTTCCTATAGTGATCATATAATATGCAAGATATCAAACGAATCAAGGCAAATGTAACCAAGGGCAAACCAAGTCCTTGTCTAACAAGGAACCAAGAAAATTTCTTGCGTAAAGGAAACAACTTTGGCTTCTCGTGAGGAGAGGAGACGC
Source organism: Rheum nobile (assembly GCA_027886185.1). Taxonomy (NCBI): domain Eukaryota; kingdom Viridiplantae; phylum Streptophyta; class Magnoliopsida; order Caryophyllales; family Polygonaceae; genus Rheum; species Rheum nobile. The sequence continues at coordinate 189,388 of WOAB01000257.1, read as the reverse complement.
TTGATGTATGGTTAGAAACAAAAAGATAGCAAACAAACAATCCAATCAAGTGTCCTTATCTAAACAATTCAAGAAATCAAGTTCAAATCCTTATAATTAGTTAGCAAGAAAACGCAAGCAAGAAAGTTGACACCTTCAATTGTCGTGTTGCGTAGAGAGAAACGTAAAGATGGGCTTAGGGGATCTTGCACGGTGGTGAATTGGCTTCCCCTAGATCGCCTTTGGCTTTGTTTTTTTATCTTCCTTAGAAATTTTTAGGGTTTCTTAGAAGACAAGTTTTTTTATCGGCCACAAGACTTTATTTTTTAAGATAGAATCTCACAAGATAGAATTGCAGAGAGAGAGAGAGAGAGAGAGAGAGAGATGTGCAACAAGAAAGAAGGAAACAAGAATCTAGCATGCAATTCTATCCAAATAATTAGAAAGAGGGAAAATCACAAGAATTAAAAGGAAAAGTTATCTTCTTGCAAAGAAAGAAAGATATTGCTATCAAAAGAAAGAGAAGATTTGGCTAACAAACTTGTAAATGTCAAACTTCTTAGTGTCAGAAAACATAGATCTCTAGGGTTCGGCCGTAAGTAAGGCACGGTTGGGGCGGTTTCACTCAAAGAAGAATCACCGCGGTGGGGCGAAAGTGGTGGAGCAGGGCGCGGAGTGGCGGCAGCGGTGGACCGAAAATCAAGAATCAATTTTTACGCAAGAAAATTTCAAGATTCGCAAGTAAAGATAGAAATAACTTAGCTTGACAATGGCTCTGATACCAGTAGATGCGGAAGTCCCCGCTGACTCGATCGCAAGTGCCCTGGAATGCAACTAAGCCAAGCAACAAACTTTGTCATGCAAACGTCTTGGAGGTTTCTCGCTCGCCAAAGTGATGGCTTTGCTCTCATGGTTGTCGTGGAAGCCTTGGGTGCACACCCTTCTTGACATGAAAACCCGAGAGAAATTTGCTTGAAGACACTCGAAAGAGATCGAGTTTGCAACGACTAAAGAGATGGCCGTGAAGGATCCAAGATTGTATCTTTGTGACGATCAAAGAGATGATTGGTTTATTGGACTCAAAGAAATGAGTTGATTGATAACCACAACAAGATAGATAGTTTTGACGCCTAAAGATCAAGCAAGGAGATAACCTCAACTTTGATAACTTAAGCAAAATAAATGTAAATTGTCTCAAAGGGAGATAACAAGTATTTATAGCCTAAGGTAAACTAAAAGATAGGAAACAAACTAAGGGAAACAACGGGCTTGGACTAGCGGCCCATGACACATGACACGCCACACCCAAGCATAAAACCTCAAAATAGCAACTTTCCCAAAATAGTATCAAAATAACCAAATAACCACAAAACACACAAAGATATAAGTTGGAGAGAGGGCGCACGCCAAGGGCGCACCACTGGGCACGCTACAGGGCAGCGCAGAAGTAGTTAGAGTGATCTCCCGCATAAGTAGTTAGCGTGATCTCTCCTAGTAAGTTGTTGACTTCACCATTGAAACCCACCAATGGAATCGATTTCTTGGTAGTATCCTCCCGAGTGAGGCCAAGGTTGTGGAGGGCTTCGATCATCATCATATTTGCAGAGATGATGTTGTCGACTAGGACACGTTGCACAAGAAAGTTCCCTATTGTAAGGGATATGACGAGGTTGTCGTGATGTTCTGCGACGATGTCATCAGGCTCATCGAATATGATGGGCACAATCTCGCACTTCTTTTTTGGTGACGGTCACTGGCTTGTTGAAGTCGGACTCTTTGGCGTGTCGCTTAGCAGTGGACACGGATCTCCCACATATTTTTGACCCTCATGAGATGTTATTCACGATCTTGACGTGTGGAGGAGGAGGCGACACTTCTCCTTGCTTGGCTCGATCCAAAGTCATTTTTTCCTTATCCGTTAGTAACTCTCTAATATAGCCTTTTTGAAGATAGTGGGAGACTTCATTTCTTAGCACGACGTATTCTTCGGTGTTATGTCTTCCGTTGCAGTGGAAATCGCACCACTAAAAAGTGACTCTTTTTTATGTGACTACGTCATCACCGCAAGCCCTCCTCGGTGCTCAAGTTCAAAAGAAGCCACAAACCACTCGAGCCTACTTCCCTCGGACAAGTCGGCATACATGGACCTCTTTGGTCCAATGCCTCTGAATCAAGCCAAGAGCGCTGATGAAAGTGCACCAACGCTCGAGCCCCGCCGCACTCCATCACAAACGCGTGACAATCCTAGAGTTTCATCACCTACCAATGCCGACGACCTGCCTCTCGGTGTGATCACCCGAACAAGAGCCAAGGAACTTCAATCTAGGCTCAATCAAGGCCTAATGGCTCATGGAGTGCCGAGTGAAGTGATACTTGTTTAGTTTACTAACAGTCCAACATAGAACAAAACCAAATGTCAACTAGTTTAGGTCATGTCAATCGTACATGCATTGATTAAATTTAGTTCATGTACATCGTAGTTTAAATGCGAACAAAGGTAGACACTCAGAATTTTGAAAGAGGACGTACAAAACTAAGATTTTATTATATTAAATAAAATTAGCTATAAATATTAAAAATATTCATCTCATATGCATTTTCACTTTAATTTTTTTTCCTCGAAGTACCAACATTGATCTCCATCAACATTTGCAGATTCATTAGGAATAGCCGGAGCAACACTTGAAACTGAAAGTCTTTTACTCCGCACAATAAATTTGTCCATATTCCTATTAAAAATAATTCAATTTAACACAAGTTCAATTGAACACTTCAATCAAATAAAATTAAGTTTGATCTATAAACAAATTCATTCTAGAAAATCTATACCCCAAATCTATACATGATTCATCACGATTTGAATTCATAAGATAAAAAATGTGTTGTTGTTTCGAAATTCAAAATTGAGATGGTTAGGGTATGATTTGACTATTTTATGAGTCAAATCCTACTAATTTGAGGGCGAGAAAAACGAATGTGAACTTGAACCGAAATACCCCTAAACTCATAGATACACATCGAAAATTCCGTAAAACATAATACACGAACGGAAAAAATAACGAAAGAGGGGCATCGGACCCCCCTCCCCCTTAGCGCCGCCTCTATATGTGACATCTTCGACCAAAGAAAAATTTTATATGCCACATCTTCATTTTTGTCATTTAGAAACGAACAATCGCCACAATGGTTGTGCATTATGTATTTCTGAAGTCTTTACATATGTTTCATAATTTCTAATGCGCATATCGATCGAGCTAGCTACTTTCAAGAAAAAGCGCCTTAATTATAGGAGCAATCTATATACACGCAAAAATTTAACTTTTCGCATGCACTTTTGATACATTTATAGCAGGCGTATGCCTGTTGCAGAAGTGCATGGAGCAGAAGTACCAAATTTATAAAAAAAATCCAAAAAACATATATTTGGTCGCCTGGAGCAATAGTAAAAAAATCTATAAGAATAATTTGGTACGCATGTTCCAAGCATATCAAAATTGTTGCTAATATAAAAGAGGCGTACTTCTTCTTCTTCCTCCTCTCCTCTCTCCCTTTTCTTCCTAATTTCCGCCATCATCTGCACCTCTTTTCCATCTCTCTCTTTCTTCAACCAAATCCAAAATTAAGCATGGATCTGGCACCACCAGCCTCGGGAGATCTCGACGCCACCAGAGTTGAAGCTTTTTCGATGGTGGCAAGCGGCGACCGGTAAATTCAAGTGGCGGCGGGGGTGGTTCTGGCGATCTCAGAGGTGGTAGTTGAGGGTTCGATGACGTAGACAGTGTTTATGCGATCCCGAAGGTGGCAACGCCAGCGTGGTGGTGGTTGAGGTGGCGGCGCCGGCTTAGAGGCGTGGGCGGAGGTAAACGGCGTCGACGTGCGGTCGTCGAGGTGGGACCCAATTCCCTCCAAATACTCGGACAACAAGAGGGGCACGGGTTAGGGTGGCGGTACCCGGGCGAGGGTAGAAGGCGACGTTTCAAATGCAGTTGAAGGGATGTTATGAGGGATGCGGCGGTAGCGTAGGCGCTTGTGGATTCTGCGTGCGAGCAAGATCCTTCTCCCAAGGCGACCCCCGTGATGTCCGACTCTATGATGTTCGATTATGGCGGTGATGACGATGAACACACGGTTATGGACGAGGTGGAGGAGACGTTGGCCCGCGACTATATCGAGTCATTTTATCCACCCGCCAGTACAATAGACCTAACGATGGATAATAGCGCCCTAGATCCTTCTCCCGAGGCGGCCCCCCCATCCCCGCCATCCCTTCTCCACAAGCAACCCCCACATCCCTGTCGACTCCCGCTACCCAGCCTCTTTGGTTCCCTGAAGGGCCGCAGTTAAGCGACCTTCTACGGAGCTACCCGACACACGTCGCTCGAACCATCTACAAGCTGACGGGACATGTGAAGCCCGCTTCCCTAGAGGATCCTGCTCCACCTTGCGGTCGCGGTTGGGGACGTCGCGCTCCCTCCAAGGTGCTAACTCACGATCGCGGCAGCAGACGACGCGCTCGAGTGCCCCGAGATTGGGTACGTATTATATTATGTAATATATTTTCATTAGTTATAAATTAGTATATTAATAGTATCTAATATTTAAATGTTTTTTGTTGAGACGAGGAAGGTCATGAAGATGCACACCCGTCACCCACATTGCGAGGACCTTGACAAGTTACAGGTGGAGGGGGAGAAGACATGGTGGGGCCTTGTGCAGTATAGTGGCATCACCACCCTTGTCGAGTTGGATTTCTGGTTTATCGATGTTGAATTGGTCTTTGCTTTTTGTGAGAGGTGGCACCCGGAGACAAACTCCTTCCATTTCCCGTGGGGCGAGATGACGATTCCGCTCCACGATGTTTAAAACATCCTTCGGGTGCCCATAGATGGGACGAGCCTCACTTATGAGATGCCAGATGATGAGCTTATGGATTGCAACGCAACTGCTCTGGGCGTCGACCTCACCTAGATTGTTGCGTGATACGACGATGGCGGTATTCCTATCCTCTACTTGAACAGAGGTAGAAGGACATGATCTCTAAACTTGATAGGGACGGGGGCCACATAGTATTGTTTTATCTACTCATGCTTCTCGGCACCACTATCTTCATAGAAAAATCGGCAATGTCCGTGAAGCATAAGTGAATGGCGCTTTTGTGGGACCACGAGCACTGGCTGTAATGCTTGGGAAGCCGGTATTTTAGCCCTGTTGTACTGAAACTTAGGCGACTCATCACATAGTAGGGCAATGGGGATGGGAGGATGTCCACTTCTTGTGAGGGTATGATTCATTTAATTTTTGGGGTTTAGGATTAAATTGTTATCTTTTAAAAGTACAAACATTTTAAATTTATATGCAGGCATGAATATGACAGTTTTTCACACCATTTGGGGACATGCGGTACTGGACCTAGATGCCATGGAGGACGGTAGGGTTGCCTGGAGAGACGTTCGGGAGGCGCCTCAGTCGAGGGATCATGATCGCCTCGTCGCTATACGTCATATCGTGGATGGACTGCGGCTTGAGGAGGTATTATCTAGTTATTCCATTCATTGTTTTTTGTTTTGTGAATTTCTCTAATTCTTTTTTCCTTGCAGATTCGGTGGAGGTCGTGGGGTCTGCTAGACTTCAAGTCTTTGGCCCTCACTCTGTCACGATACAGAGGCATACTGCATTGTCTTGACGTGGAGGATCCCTATATGCCCGACCGAGTTCTTAGACAATTCGGACACCAGAAGGGTATCCCTCGGCCGCCTCCTATTCCGATGGAGTGCATCCGCAACGAGGATTTGTGGTATTACAAGGTGATGTTTGGCGACGAGCTCATGTTGCGGGATGTGGACCCGAAACCTCTCATCGAGTTGCACGATTTGATCGAGATATCATTCTTTTGGGACACGGACGATGAGTACTTGGATTGGCTCAACAGGGTGTCCCACGTGCTGGTGAACCCGACGTTTGACCGACATGACCGTCTAGGCAGGGTTGTCCCTCCAATCTCTCATGTGGACACTCTCGCGGTATATTTATTATTACGGGTTTTTTAGTTATGGGTTTATGGTGTTACATTTTGGAAAATTCACACTTGGTTATTAATGCAGCACAACCAGATTGTTGCTGGTAAGAGGCATACGTATCTCAAGACTCCACTAGAGTTGTGAGGTGCTCCCGTTGACAAGACGATCACCGGATGGCTGCACCTTTTGACAAATGACGCCCTCCATGGCCCCTGCCTCACCTTGTGCCTCATAGATATTTAGAGATTCTATCAATGAGGAGGGTTAGGGGTGCGGGACTTGCCCAGATGAGGCATAGATCGTATGGTGTTATGTTCTTTTGGGTTTGTACATATCATTGTTTTATGTATTCGCACAGACTTTCTATTTTATGAATTTTAAATTTTCTTGGAAATTTAATAGTTAACATTAAAGTTATTTCTCCAGAAACCCCCAAAAGCATAAAGAATGGTGAAATTCGAGCCCGTCAACAGTGGTGGAGCTCGTATTCATACGGTTTCGAATACGGATATGGATACGAGTATGCGTCGTATGGGTATCTCTCTCCCTCCTCCCCGCTCTATCTCTCTCTCTCTCTCTCTCTCTCTCTCTCTCCCTCTCCCTCTCCCCCTCAGGGTTTTGTACGCCTACTCTGGGCGTACCAAACACCAATATGTTATTTTTCATGATTTAGGGAGTATAAGAGTTTAGTTTTATGGTTTTATGTCTTAGGTGAAGTTTTTATAGGTATATGAGGGTAATAAATAAGGTTTGTTTTTGTAAGTGTTAGGTTTATGGTGTTAGTGGTTTAGACAAAGGTATAGGTAAAAAGTTTAAGTAGTGTGTGTAAGAAGAAGTTATGGTAGGGGTAAGGAGATGTTTTGTTGTGTTATGCTTTAGGATAGGGGTTTATATTAAGATTTATGCATAAGGAACAAATACATAAACCTAAACCCTAAATCCTATAAACCCCAGGTTTTAAACCATGGGGTTTGGTACGCCCATATCAGCGCATGTAGGGTTTGGTACGCCTACTCTGGGCTTACCGAACACCAATGTGTTATTTTTCATGATTTGTGAGGTATAAGGGTTTAGTTGTATGGTTTTAGGGTATGGGTGAAGTTATTATCGGTATATGAGGGTAATGAATAAGGTTTGATTTTTAAGTGTAAGGTTTAGGGTGTTAATGGTTTAGAAGATGGTATAGGTGAAGAGTTTAAGTGGTGTTTGTAAGAAGAAGTTATGGTAGGGGTAAGGAGATGTTTTGTTGTATTATGCTTTAGGATAGGGGTTTATATTAAGATCTATGCATAAGAAATAAATACCTAAGCCTAATCTCTAAACAATAACCCTAAACCCTAGGTGTTAAACCCTGGGTATGGTACACCTAGAGCAGGCGCATGTAGGATTTGGTATGACTGCTCTGGCCTTACCAAACTTAACCCATGAAAACCAAAACCCTACACCCCAAACCCTGGGGTTTCTGGGGTTTGGGTTAATGGTGTGCATGTTGCTAGCATACAGAATCCGTACACCTCCGTCGGTCGTACCGTGCATATCATATCTAAACCGTGCACCTTCACTGAGCACTATGCACCGTACGTGCATAAATACACAGATATTGTGCATAGTGTTCTGTAAATCCATAGGGCTATTTAACCCGTATGCCTAATGACAGGCAGGTTTTAGTCGTGTTACCTGGTCAAAATAAATCCTAACAAACCTAAACTAGTAGCAAAGGCAAGCAAGGGTCGAATCCCACAGGAAGGAGTTGTCAATCTTTATGTAAGTTCGCATACAATGGTAACAAAGGGGGGTTTTGAGGTTGATTGGTTGTAAACAAAGCAAACAATGGAAATAAAAGCAAAGAGTTTGTAATCAATTTAGGGAAAAACACTTAGTCAAACAAATATCAAATTTTCATATGATTGATTGGTCCTAGGTTATCTCTATTCCTTCCTTTGATAATTCTTGTCCCTATTCTGAATTAGTTATCAGTCCTACCAGTCCAGGCAACCCTAACTATTAAACAATCCCTACCAACCTTCAAGATTTAATTCAATAACAACAAGAAGCATAGGAATTAACCAAGATACATGCAATACCATGACCCGCAGTATTTAACATATAATCAAATCTCTTTCATAATAAACTAGTCCTACCAGTCCTAAAATATCATGGATGCTACAACGGATAAGGAATCTCAACCCGAAATATCCAAACCCTAGCAATAGACAATTACTAATATCAACTAGGTGATCAATCCAGTCAAATCAATAATAATCAATAGGAATATGTTTAAGAGAAAAGATATAATCCAAAGGAACAGGGAATAGAGTTGTAACCTCACAATCAAATCATACGAAAAGCTTCAATTGTCGGACTAAGCAAAGGTGCTTAGTTCTTCATAGTTCTTGGAAAAAATAATCTTCAAATGGAAAACTGCTGAATGGAAATAACGATGATGAATAATATGATGATCAACAATGAAAGGGAAACTAGGTTAAATAACCTAACCCTCAAACTAAAGGGAAAAATAACGAAATAAACCTAAAAGGAAATAAAGTATAATGTTCGAAATAAAATAAAGAAAATAATCTGAAAAGGGAAAAACATAAAAACTTCGGAAATCTCCGTCGGATCGCCTCCGTGTGCTTCCGCGGCTGCGGAAAAGATTCCGCGGTCGCGGAAATTAGATGTTTGCTCTCGGCATTTGCACAACTGAGAAATTTCTGCGGGCGCGGCCGGATTTCCGCGGTCGCGGAAGTGGCACTCGTTTGCTTCGCGCCTCGCCTTTCACCGCGGCCGCTTCATGTCTTCGCCCTTGGTTGCGGTTGGTCGCGGCAGACCTTCTTCTCCTTCTTTGTGTGGATTCTCCCTTCTATTTCCTTGGTCTCATCAGGTGGTTTCTCCTCGTCTTTTGAATGTCTTCAATTAGGTTCTCCAAACCACCATATCCACACTTTATCTCTCCAACTACATACTCCACAGTTGTGCTCTAAATCCCTACAAATGGCACCCTAAACACCGGTAACAACTCCTAGATAAGCACTACAAAGTAGTGCTGATCAAACTCCCCCATGCTTAAACATTGCTCGTCCTCGAGTAAGCTAACATAAACCTACTCCTCCAATCAAATCCCTAGGGTCTCAGGAAGCATGGAAAATTCATCTCCACTAAGAATTGCACCTAACATGAAACTCCAAGGCACCAACACAATATGCACAACACAATACAACATACATACACAACACCAAAACAACACCACACACAACCAAGCTAAAAGGAAAGCAGAGTACTTCCCCCAAGCTTATCCCGAACACCATAGAGTCAATAAAAATCTAATCCTAATCTCCATCTATCTTCTTATAACTCCAGAGTGAACTACCCGAATCCTCCTTATATCACCTCTTCTTATGTCACCTCGCCAGGTAAAATGATGATTCCTAAAAATCACTCTTCTTCTTTTCACTCATTTTGCCAAGGCGCCCTTTCGGGTTTTCACCAAGCCACTCATTTCATTTTTCAATAGATGGGCTCACATATATACTCACATCACTCTTGACCAATTATTACCCCAGCCTAATGTTGGTCCAAGCCACTTGCTTATTACCTAAGCCGCCCTTTCGGGTTTTCGACTTATCCCAGGATTTTTTCTTTTGCCTTTTTTTTCAATTTTTGGGTTTTTCTTTTTTTCTTTTCTTTTTTCCTCAACGACATAGCAAGTATAGAATCCTCCCTCATGCTTAAACATTGCATTGTCCTCAATGTAATGAAAGACAAAAAGAATAAAGCACAGGGAAGGGCAAAAAAATAACTCACAAACGTCGCTGAGTTGGCTTGGACTGGAGCGTTGTTGCTGGCGGTACATCAATGAAAGCGCATGTCTCTGGTGTTGCGCGGGCATCTTCAAACTCAACTCTACCGTGCAACCAAAAGGGATCAACTATGGTGTGTAGTGGTCATCAAAGAAATCAGGGCTGCACGGCCTTCAACTCAATCAACTCATACCATGCAACCAAAAGGAACCATTGTGGTGAGAAGTGGTAAATCAAGGGAACGGGGTTGCATGGCCTTTAACGAACATAAAAAAATAGGCCCATATGTAATTGTGGTATGGGCCCTGGTGTTCCTCCTCTCCAGCTGTCGACTGTAAGGCCATCATCGTTGTCAAATAATGTGTGGGGCTAATGTCTCCTCCTTGACAACATGATGCGCACCTTCTCTCCATGGGAAAATCGGACAACTGGCCTTCAGTAGAAATTTTTTTTTTTTGCATTTTTTTCGGGCAGGACAATAGGAGGACTTACATTGGTGTGGTAACACCTTCTTCTTTATGGTTCGGGCCTCCTCCCTGCAGGTTAGTTTGAACAAAAACAAAAACAAAAGCAAAAGTAAAAACACACTAAAACAAATGCAAATAACAACAAGGAATGAAAAGAAGTACATACCCCGGGTTGCCTCCCGGACAACGCCTTAGTTATTGTCATGGCTCGACATACTGCTCTTCTCCTCAACTTGATTTGCTCACCTTCAATGAGCACTCGGGGTTCCCATCTGGAGGGTGTCTCTTGGAATCATCAATGTTGAATCCGACCTTCTTCCCGTCGAATTCCATAGTGAGCGAACCGCTGCTCATGTTGATCTTTGTCCCCACCGTATTCATAAACGGCCTTCCTAGCATTACTGGCGCTGCGTCCTTGTCCTGCCCCGTGTCCATCACAAAGAAGTCTGCAGGGAACACCAACTTGTCCACCTCGACTAGCACGTCCTACACCACTCCCTTGGGGTAGACGTAGGAGTTATCCGCCAGCTGAATGACAATCCCCGTCTTCTCTAATGGCCCCAGCTCCAAGGACTCGTAATGTGAGAGAGGCAGTACATTTATGGAGGCACCCAAATCAAGTAAAGCCTTGTCGAACAAGGTATCCCCAATCTTGCAGGGAATAGTGAACATTCATGGATCTCTTGCCTTCTTAGGTATCCGCTTTTGCAACATAGCGGACACATTCTCACTGACTACCACCTTCTTCTTCTCCTTCACAACCCTTTTCCTATTAAGCGTGCAGAGCTCCTTCAAAAATTTAGCATAGCGAGGAATACTATTAATCAACTTAAGTAACGGAATGTTTACCTCGCAGTTGCTAAACGTTTCGAACAACTCCTTATCATTAGCTGGCCTCCTTGTGTCCTCCAGAGCTTCAGGGAAAGGTGCGGGAGGCTTTTCGGATCCGAGCGGAGGGAAATAGGGGCGCACGTAGTCGTTATAAGGAGCGAAGGGGTGCTTCTGAAGCATTTCCGCGGTCGCGGATTGGCTGTCGCGATCGCGGAAAATTCTCGACGTGGTGATCTTGTTCCTCCGTGCTTTTTCCGCGGTCGCGGATTTCCTGCCGTGGTCGCGAAAGTTCGCCGATTTCTTCCTTCTTGCCAGTAGTCACGCCGCGGTCGCGGCCCTCTTCTCCGCGGTCGCGGATTTCTCTTTCTCTGGCTCGACTGGCTTCCACCTCATCCCCGCTCCTTAGCGTCATGGCGCATACATTCTCCTTCGGGTTGACTACCGTTTGAGATGGTAGCTTCCTCGATTCCCGCGCTTCCAACTTGCTCATAGCTAAAGAGATCTGCCCCATTTGTTTCTCCAGGTTCTGAATACTGGACTTCGTCTCTTGCTGATTTTGGGCCATAATGTTTGCCAGTGCGTTCACATTGCTAGTCATGGTTGTCATGCCCTGGACAAGGGCATTGATCTTATCCTCACTGGATGCGGGGGCGCTGGATCTCTAGCCTTGGGGTCTCTGGTCATAAGGAGCTCTAAATGGTTGTTGACCCCCAGGCTGTTGGTACTGTTGTGGGCGGGGAAGAAACCGTGGCGGCCTCTGTTGGTAATCTTGGTTCTCCTGGCCATGATGAGTGTTCTGCTAATTCCCGTACCTCAAATTGGGGTGATCTCTCCACCCTGGATTATAGGTGCTGGAGTACGGGTCATATCTTGGCCTTTGAGAGCCATATCCGCCAATTGCGTTCACTTCAGCAGTGGGCTCCTGCAGCGTGGGGCATGCATTAGTTGGATGCATCGTATCTTGGCATATCCGACATGATTTGACTTGCTGTTGGCCACCCTTCATCATGCACCTCCTCATCATCTCTTTCATCTCAGCCATCTCAGTAAGTAGAGTGAAATTGGGCTGAGACTCTACAGCTCTCATGGATTGGGCGCCCGCCCTTTTACTAAACTGTCTTGAGCCCTCAGATAGCTCAAAGAAGACCTCATAGGCCTAGTCTGGAGTCTTATTCAGGATGTTTCCTCCACATGTAGCGTTCACAATCCGACGCTCGTCATCAAGTAAACCTCCGTACAAATAAAGTACGAGGTCCTGGTCGGAGTAGCCATGATAGGGGCAACTAGAAATCAACTTCTTGAAGCGCTCGTAGTACTCGTAGAGTGACTCAGCAGCATGTTGTTCGATGTTGCTAATACTCCTCTTCAGGTTGTTCTGCTTTGTCGCTGGGAAGTACTTTTCCAAGAAGGCCTTTTCATCTTGGCCCACGTGTCTATGCTCCCTGGAGTCAGGTAATAGAACCAGTCATTGGCCGCATCCTTCAAGGAGAAAGGAAAGGCCCTCAGCTTGATCTGGTCTTCAGTAACTCCCTTCGGCTTCATGCTCGTACAGACTGCATGGAATTCCGACAGGTGCTTGTTAGAGTCTTCACCACTCATCCCATGGAAGTGACGGAGTAAGTGGATCAACCCAGACTTGAGCTCGAAGTTGACTCCGTCAGCAAGCTCAGGAAACCGCACAGCCAGCGATTGCTGTTGCAGATTAGGGGCAGTCAGCTGCCTCAGCGTTTGTTGGTCGTCTGCCATCTCAAAAGTGGGGTTGTCAAATATCAAAGATCGGTTTACTCTGCGGCTCTGGGAGAGAGTCCTCTCAATTTCTGAATCCAAAGCTAAAATTGGGGAATTAGTAGCACGGGTGTGGACCATAAGATAGGTCCACACAATAGTAACAAGCACACAAACACACAGAGAGAAAAAAAAAACTTGCCTCCCCGGCAACGGCGCCAATTTGACAGGAAGGTTTTAGTCGTGTTACCTGGTCAAAATAAATCCTAACAAACCTAAACTAGTAGCAAAGGCAAGCAAGGGTCGAATCCCATAGGGAGGAGTTATCAATCTTTATGTAAGTTCGCATGCAATGGTAACAAAGGGGGGTTTTGAGGTTGATTGGTTGTAAACAAAGCAAACAACGAAAATAAAAGCAAAGAGTTTGTAATCAATTTAGGGAAAAACACTTAGCCAAACAAATATCCACTTTTCATATGATTGATTGGTCCTAGGTTATCTCTATTCCTTCCTTTGATAATTCTTGTTCCTATTCTGAATTAGTTACCAGTCCAGGCAACCCTAACTATTAAATAATCCCTACCAACCTTCAAGATTTAATTCAATAGCAGCAAGAAGCATAGGAATTAACCAAGATACATGCAACACCACGACCCGCAGTATTTAACATATAATCAAATCTCTTTCATAATAAACTAGTCTTACCAGTCCTAGAATATCATGGATGCTACAACGGATAAGGAATCTCAACCCGAAATATCCAAACCCTAGCAATAGACAATTACTAATATCAACTAGGTGATCAATCAAGTCAAATCAATAATAATCAATAGGAATATGTTCAAGAGAAAAGATATAATCCAAAGGAACAGGGAATAGAGTTGTAACCTCACAATCAAATCATACGAAAAGCTTCAATTGTCGGACTAAGCAAAGGTGCTTAGTTCTTCATAGTTCTTGGAAACAAATAATCTTCAAAGGGAAAACTGCTGAATAGAAATAATGATGATGAATAATATGATGATCAACAATGAAAGGGAAATTAGGTTAAATAACCTAACCCTCAAACTAAAGGGAAAAATAACGAAATAAACCTAAAAGGAAATAAAGTATAATGTTCGAAATAAAATAAAGAAAATAATCTGAAAAGGGAAAAACATAAAAACTTCGGAAATCTCCATCGGATCGCCTCCGTGTGCTTCCGCGGCCGCGGAAAAGATTATGCGGTCGCGGAAATTAGATGTTTGCTCTCGGCATTTGCACAGCTGAGAAATTTCCGCGGGCGCGGCCAGATTTCCGCTGTCGCAGAAGTGGCACTCGTTTGCTCTGCGCCTCGCCTTTCGCCGCGGCCGCTTCGTGTCTTCGCCCTTGGTCGCGGTTGGTCGCGGCAGACCTTTTTCTCCTTCTTTGTGTGGATTCTCCCTTCTATTTCTTTGGTCTCATCAGGTGGTTTCTCCTCGTCTTCTGAATGTCTTCAATTAGCTTCTCCAAACCACCATATCCACACTTCATCTCTCCAACTACATACTCCACAGTTGTGCTCTAAATCCCTACAAATGGCACCCTAAACACCGGTAACAACTCCTAGATAAGCACTACAAAGTAGTGTTGATCACCTAACCCATAAATCTTAGGGTTTAATTTGAATGAATTAAACTTAATATTTTCAATGCTAAGATAAAATAGTAATATAATATCAATATAATATTACAAAGCACGAGATAAATGTATGAATTACATCTAATGTGACAAGGGTCAATCACTACACTAAACTGAAGGATTTGGTGGACGGTTATATCTCATGCGGTACTCTCAAAACACTTGAATCCTCGAATCAAACTCCGCATCCCAGCCATCGACACTTGGGTGCTTCAATTGGCGCTAGGCGTAGGGAGGGGGAGGTAGTAGACAATTATCCTTCATCCACACCTACATACAAACAAAATAAATTTTTATAATTACCCTAAAACATTGAGCCAAAACATAAAAAATGTTGTGTTAGCTTTACCGCTATGAAGTGGTTTTGGTCCCCTACTAGGTCCATCGTCACTATCTTGATTGGAGGGCTGAGGCTTTTGTCAAACCCCTTCATTGGTAAGCACAAGCACCGGCCATCCCAGGATAACAAGACATGACCAGCCTGATATAGTGTGGAAAACACTAAACCAATCATGGGATGTCGAGCCAATACTCCCTGGAGCAAGGACTCATGACATAGTTCACCCTATACAGTAGCTCATCGTAAGTGATCCTTGCGTTTAGTACATGCAATATGGGCATGTATACATCTTTGTTGTCAAACAACTCTCCCTTCATATGCATTCGAACCATAGGGTATGCATTCTCTTCCGAGCCCAACTATACATCTAATGTCTGATATCCATAGTGTCCATTTGTACATACATCTCTAGCCCCCTTAATGTATGAAAACCAAAAGTAATATACATTCTAAACCCCGAATAACCCCCATATAAATCATGGGTTATTGAGGGAAATGCGATCGAGACCCTTCGAATTGGGTCCCAAAGCTCGGCGAAGCTCCATTTCGTCCCTTGTTGCCACGACCCTGACCTCTACCTTGGCTCCCTAAACCTTGGAATTCATCTGCCTCCTTCTTCACAATATCCTCTAACTCAGCCCTCCTGTGTTCAAACAAGCTCGGCTTCCGTTTGGTGGAGTACTTTGTGGAACCCTTGGCCTTCCGTTTGCAACAATGGCGGTCGTCTCCTTCAATGTTGATTCATGTTGATACTCCGTGTTAGTGTTATCTTATAGTTCCAGTCTAGCAGATCAAAGAATATTTCATTCTTTATCCGTCTTTGTTGAGTGAGGAGTGATGTCAAGTCTTTTATTGTTCCGTGAGTGAATGGAAGTGTGGTTGGAACTGCTTACCGGCTCAAGTAATCATTTCTCTTTGTTTTTTTCTTGCAGTTTCTCCGGTTCTTGATGTGTGAGGAGCAATATCAAACCTCTTGCTTGGTCTATCATCTCGTCAGCCATCCTAATCCATGTAATACGTCTGTTAACTATAGTCTAAGATACCTTTTCCTTATAGGGAATTCTTCAGTTATGTCCTATCTGTCGGTAAGCATTCCTTCTATCAGACCAATCTCTCATGCTTTCCTTGTGTTGAACTATCGGGCACTCAACTAATCCACTTTCTATTTCCAAGTCTTGCCTTGGCTTACCCTTCACTGAGGATGACTTCAGAGTGCTTCAACTCGGCATTGGACTCAAGTCGGCTTCTAGTGATTGTCTAAACAGCTCAAGGATTTGGTCCTCCTAGTCTTCTCTCAATTTACCAAGTTCAAATTTGTCATACATCTCCTTACATGTCAATTGTTTAATAGTTTGTGGTATTGTGTCCCCAATGGGAACATCACCGGTAGGAACATCCCATGCCAATTGCTTCCGTAAAGGATGTTTCTCACTCGGCAAGATCGGCGTCCTCGTAATTATGGAATACGCAATTGTATGGACGCACGGAAGACCGAAGCAGTCTCTCATCCACTAATCATCGCAATCATCTGAATAATCCTCGGCCACTACTTGATTATAAAGATCCGTCAACATCTTCAAATAACTCAGCGACACTTTGTGGAATAGCCTTGAAAACAACACTCTTATTACTGGCGGGACGTTATCAAACAATGTTGGTTTTTAGTCTGTGAGATCTCTATGCTCTCCCTGACCTTCCCTATATGACTCTCGATCGCATGGTTGATCCTCATTACCATCCTATTAAAACCACCTATACTAAAATTCAAAATATCTTCATCACGTGATGCATACCCTCAACCCTATCAAAACACATAAAAAGCCTCGTGTTAGTACGACATTGAGGCCCATACCCTAGAAACCACTAAACAATATACAAGGGATACATGTTTGATGTCCTCATGAAGAAGTGAAGATGACGGTTTGTCCACGCTCTGATTATAAATTACTTGTAAGGTTTAGTCAATGTCTTCTCAGTGTATCAAACGAGACTACTCTTCCAAGATATCCTCAATTTCGCGATCCTCTCTTTGTAGTTGTCCTCCGCGGTTGAACGCCAAATTGACCAACAATGTTGTGTCTAATATGCACCCAACACAAAAGGTGTTTAACTTGACCTTTGAAAACTATCTGAATTACATTGATAAGGGCTTTTAATCGGTTTGTCATTATGGCCGTTGGCATTACTCTCGCCTCTTCAAACAAGTACTTCAAGTTTTGCACTATGAACGTGTAATGCACAACATCCCCCGCCTGCGTAAATGCATATGCAATGTTGAACGTCTTGTGAGTGGAAGTAAAACCAACAATATCCACCAAAGACATTTTATTCCTATCGATAAATGTAAGAAAACAAAATAGTATAAGAAACAAAAAGGATGAAGAAGAATTAAGACAAAAAGTAATTACATACATATTTGTCTTGTATGATCTGTCAATAACTACCACGTTACGGGAATAGGTTCAATAGGTGCAGCGAGTCCGGCTGAGCAAAAAATAGGATATCCACCTCACCAGTAGACATCTTCCTTAAAGGATGTACTTGGTACCTATTTTCTTGCAAAAACATCATAGTCCATTGGGTAACCGTCATTTTTCCACGATCCTTGTATTGAATCTTTTGTAGATAGTTGGCAACTTGTTTTTTGGATGCTACATTTTCGGGGAAGAAGCTTCTCAACTCCGCAACAATAGTACTCGGCTTCATGAACCTACCGCCCAACCTCTTAAAAAGGTGTTGTTCATCCGGGGTCATCCGACCCATGTATACATGCCCAAGGAAGCTAGTTGGAAGCCTATGATTGTAGTGTCCGTCTATCACACTCAAGATCCATTTTTTAGTACCCGAGCTTGGCCTTTTCTTCAAATGAACTCCATATAACTCAAATGTGCATCCAGATTTGTTCGAATTGGTTTCACGAATTACCTCAACAGTCTTCTCCGATTCTTCTTCACTAACTCTCTTCATCCTCGATCTATATGCACCGAAGATCTCGCACGTCAAACTAACCATTCTGAAATTTGATTTACGAATGATTAAAATCATAATCAAATCTCATGCCCTATTCTTTACCCAATCAACCAATTCGGCTCGACTATCCCACTTCAGAGTATTACGGAATTCATCTCCATAATCTTTTCCTATACAAGTTTATATGATCAATAATGTTACACTATATATGGATTATGATTTTGTGAGATTAGAAAATAGTTAATATCATTTATTTCTACACTTTCAATATAGTCATTTGAATTTGATGACACCAAAACTAAAATAGTAATACTATAACAACATTCATACATCAAATTACTAAACTTTGATTAATGCATAAAAATACTAATCAAAATACTAAACTAAAATATTAATACTATTACAACATTAAGAAATTAAAATACTAAGCGTATTCTTTACAAGATATTGCATAGAAAAGATCATTAAAACTATATAAACCTTATTACTTCATATCTAAACTATGAAGTTGTATTCATCCATAACAAAACTAAACTACAACATTACTAGTTCATTAATTTGCTAAAATCCATAACTAAACTAAGTAGTTTGATTAATAATTATGCATTACTACCATCGAAATTGCAATCGTCGCTAATTGGTTCATTAACTAACTAAAATCAATAACTAAGCTATTTATGCGGTTTTGAAATACATAACTAAAATACATAACGCCTCATCCATAACTAAAATATGTAGTTTATTAAATTATTTACTAAACTAAATAATTACAAATTTTATGGATATACCTAATCTAGTCCCCTATGTATATAATTATGCATTATTAACGTCGATAGTTACTACGTTACTTAACTAAAATCCATACCTACACTATGTCGTTTTGTTACTTCATAATTAATCTACATAAAAAGGAATTTTATGGATATAACAAAGACAAAACTTATATGTTGAACGAAAATTAATTCAATACTAATCGCGTAATTGTCACTTGTTTCGCAATCGTCATATTCTTTTTCATCTTCTCCACTATAAAATGACTCGTCACTAATAGTCATATTCTCCTTCATCTTCTCCATTATAAAATGACTCGTCACTACTATCAGTGGCGAACCCACGTTGAAAAAAAAATTAGGGTTTCAACTGCCAACAGTAAAAATCCCATCTTTCTCTCACACCCCCTTCTAATTTCTCCCTCTCACGAAGCCAGTGCCTTCAGCAGTTCGGCGGACCACGACCACCACTCCACGAGCCCATTCAACTTTAGCTTACAATCGGAGTTAGATCTTGCCGGTGTTTTTGGAAGTGAGAGGCTCGGAGGCGGTGGAAGACGTCGACGGTTAGACCTTAGAGGCTTGAAGGCATTGGGGCTCTGTACATGGATGAGGACGACAGAGGCGGCTGAAGGGCAACGAAGATCTCGCGGTTTTCGCTTATAGGAGACGAGGCAGCGGACCGGCGGCCTACTGGTTGCTATGAGCCGGCGACATGGTGGAGGGCGAATTCGTGTACGAATCTAGGATGATCTAGGGTTTTTCTCTTAATTTCAGGTACGTGAACATGGTGGTTGAATTTAGGTGTTTGAATTTCTAAATCCCTAGCAAATTTTAGGGATTAGTTCAGGTACGAAATTGAACTCAATTGATTTTATGGTAAATGATTTAGTTAGGGATTTTCTCTCAATTAATGGGGTATAAGATTGATAGAGTGTGACATACTGGTATCATCTTTGTTCACATTTGAAGTCTGGACAGCAATGTTGGTGAAGATGAGAAGATCCTAGGAGCAAATGTTGAAATTTCGCTAGTTTGTTTCATGGTCAAAATCATGACTGTGAAACTGTCATTTGTCTAAAATGAATTATCTGCTAATTGACATTGCATGATCTTAAGTTTGATTTCAAGGGAATGTCCATATTAAATTGGATCCATGAACATGCATAATGTGTTTGAATCTGAATCATAACCATCTTGCTTCAATTGGTCCACCACTTCATTCATGGATATCTATAAAATTACAGAGTATATTCATGTAGATTCCCAACGGTTGTATCTTACTGCTTTATAGTGAGTGAACATGTCTGCATCAAATATTGAGTGATTGTACATTTTTGTTGCATAGTTATTTTTCCTGTGTAGTGCATTCTTCATATCGTGTTGGTGATAGGATTTTAGGGTGAATTCGAGTTTTTGCATTTAGGGATTAGTTTAATATCGGGTTTTTGAATTTAGGTGTTTGAATTTCTGTCATTAGTTTAATGGAGTTCAAGTTGGGTTGTAGAAATCATGCAAATATACAAGCTTGAAGCCTGTATTGGCGAGCATTCGGTAAACACACTTAACTAGCTTGGTGGACTGAAGTCTATCATTCTTCTTTTCTTAATTTCCCTCTGCCTCCAAAGCGAAACCACTTAAATTGAATGTTGCCTTTCAGAGTGAAAGAAATGATCCGACCACAGTGATAGAGTGTCAAGAGTGGATGAAAACTAGGGAAGACTTGGAGAGACATCTAAGAAAATTGAGAGATTTCAGCATCTCAAATTGGTTTTAATGCCTGTTGAAACCACTGCATTGTCGAGCAAGTTGTTGGCTGACACTAGAAAAACAAATGAATTATATTTGCAGTGTACTCTCAGTGGATTGGAGTTTAGTGTGCTGGAACTTTTTCAAGTGGTGACATGGTAAAGGCTCTTAGGCTTGTTGCAAAGATCAAGTGAAATACCCATATATGCACAAACTCGAAGCTTGTACTTAATGTTGAGCTCAACTTGTCTTATCAGCTGCACCTGATCTCATCAGCTTACGTACTGAGAAGGTGTAGATATGTTGTAAAATTAGTGAAAGTCCTTCTAATTTGTGCAATTATCACTATGTGTTTGTGGTAAAAAAATTAGCAATTAACATTGGTTGATCTTTAACCAATAGTTAATTAGAGAATCATATTATTGTAATAATAAAGTTTAATGTGACTTTTAGTATTTATGTGTTATATTTATATAATTAAAAGTGATTTTAGCGACGCGGGATTGTGCCCCCACTAGACGGAAATCTTGCGTCCGCCCCTGACTACTATATGACATTTTGACAATTGAGTGTTCATATATGGAGTTGATAGGAAGGATTTGGAATATTTATAGGAAGAAATTATACCGTTGAAAAATATGAGCTCTGGTACGCTTGCAACAGGCGTACAATACACAACGGCTACGTTCTAACGGCTATAAACACAACGGCTACTTTGGTACGATTAATGCAAGCATACCAATAAAACTTGTAGCCTAGTGTAGGCGTACCGATTATGTATGCCCCAAGCACGTGTACCAAATTATATATGGTGCGCTTACTTTGGGCATACCAAATTATACAATTTATCATTTTTACCCAATTTCGATTTTGCCCCTGTATGTCTATCGCAAGCGTACGCGTGTATCAGGAGTATAAGAGCAGTGGAGGACCCGGGGGGGGCTTGAGTGGGCGACCGCCCCCGCTTAGCTCCCGGAAACCGCCGAGATTAGGGAAGAGCCGGTGGCGAGCTGCCATTGAAGCCCTTGTAAGCTGCTGGAATTGGAGGCTGAAGACCGAGGTTGAAGACGACCTCGTTTTGCCCTTTTTTTTAATTTTAAAACGGTCCCAAAACGACGTCGTTTTGGTCCCATGCCAAATGACGTCGTTTTGTTAAAAAAATTGGGGACTGTTTTTTTTTTAAAAAAAATCAAAAAACAATGAAATATTGAAATCCCCGCTTTGGCTCTTCCCCCTTTCTGAATGTCAAAATTTTGAAGCTCCGAAATTTTGGCTGCAGCTGCGCTACACAGTGCACTTGGGGTCCGCCACTGCTCGCCGCCACTGCCTCCCACGGCGACGACTCGCCACCGGAAACCGCCCTCTGCCATCCCCGGACCCCGGACGTCGACTACTTACAGACTGTAAGTCTCGGTTGCTCACTTGCTCCCACTCCCCTTTAATGTTTTTAGGGTTTGAATAGATTTTGGTTAAATTGTTTTTTGTTGAATCTGAACTCGATTTTGTTTAGGTATTTAGATTTGTTTTCTATCTATATATTGTCTTGTTGGTTGAATTTTGTTGATAATTGGTTGAAAATTGTAATTTAAGATTGATTTTGTTTGAATTGAAAATTGGTAGACCAAATGTGAAGTTGCTTTCTTTTTTATTAGGATTATGGACAAATTTGTTATTCGGAGTAAGAAATCAATAATTCCAACTATCGAGCCTCCAAATACATCTCATGAGCATCCAAATATTGATAGTCATGCTAATGTTGGTGGATCGAGCCTTAAAAGAGCTCGAGTATATGAAGATGATGTGATTAGTGATCCGGGATTGAGAAAACCTATCAACGATTATGATCCTCGGATTAGAGACGATATTAGGAGGGTGATAGCAACATGCATGAGAGAGTTAATCAAAGGCCTCCAAGGAAGAGGCTCAAGCAAAGGGTGAAGTCTTGTGCAAGTTCGGACTTGTTACAAGCGATTTGGTTCTGGACAGTCTTCGGTAAAACGGCCATAACTATGGCTAGAAAATTGATCTCGTGATGGTTCAAGATGCGTTGGAAAGCTGATTCAAAGATCTACAACTTCATAGTTTACGTCGGATCAAGATTCCAACAAGAAGATGGTCAAAACCGAGTTTTACTGAGAGCTGTGCCAAGAACTCGACCCAGAACTCGACCGAGTTGTCAACCCCGGCCGAGTCATTGGCGGCAACCGCCGCCAAACTTACGGCGACCGCCGCTTTTGACTCCTCAAGGAATTCGCCTACGGCAAATGACAGCGACCGCCGTTTAATTACGGCGACCGCCGTTTTTCCCACTTTCGGTCCGCGCCAGCGAATTCAATCTTCGTCGTTTTACTAAACAATTTTTATTATTATTTTATGTTATTTCTTTTGGCACTATTTAAGACTTGAAACCCTAGTTTGTATTCTTTACGTTGAATTTGAGTAATAAAGTTGAGTACGCTCATTCCCTTGAATTCTAACGTCAACTCTCGATCCCCGGATCGTTTATCCCGTAGCTCGTTGCTTCGAGCAATTGTCGATCATCACGTTGATCCCTTTCGTTCATCACGTTGAACGAGTTTGAAGGCTAACTCTTTAGCCCTAGGAAAGCCATCACGTTGGCTACGGAAGAGAAGAACCGAATCCAAGCTTGAGGAATCCAAGATCCTGCGTTGCAGACAACACTTTAGTTGATCCTTCGCATCAACTGGTATCAGAGCCTTTCCAAGCTAAGTTTGTTCTTCTCTCTTATTGTGATTCTTGAAATTTTTCCGCTTGCAAACCCTAGAATTTTTTTTCCTCTCCAATCGCCGGAATCACCACCACCACCGTTCGCCGCCACCACCACCGTCCGCCACACTCTCTCTCACGGCTGAACCCTAATCTCCCCTTAGGTTTTGGTTACTTTTCCTACAGCCCTAATCCTTATCCTCTAGCAAGTCTTGTTTCCTTAATTGCATATTGGATTTCCTTGTTTCTTGTTGATCAAGTCTTGCTTCATCTTTGGTTTAATTGCTAGATTAGTTGTTAGATTTTATTCCCTACTAGTTGCTTGTCTCTTCTTTCTTTTCCTGCACTTGCTTGTGTGGTTCTTTCTTCTTTGATTCAAAATCGAATCAAACAAAAACAAAACAAAGGTGTGACCGTACAAAAAAAAAAACCAGACGAAAACAAACATACTATTCTCACCTTCCATCAAACAAAAAAAAGGTTTGGGAAGACGGAAGCCCAGAAAATCAAAAACAAGGACAGAGAACGCATCATACGGTCATACGGTCATACTCCATCTTCTCTTCTTTCATGTCTCTATGCAACTCTTATTGAAAAGGGCAAAGAAAAAATTTCAACTCTCTTGTGATTATTTCTGAGAAACTTGATTTGATTTGCTTGCACTTGGAAATTGGTGTGTTGTTTGGGACTTGAATTGCTACTTCTTGCCTTGTTACCTTCCGTTCAAGTCTCTCCCTCCTCACGAGCAACCCAAATTAGTACGTCAAGCGGAAAATTTCTTGGTTCACTTTTGAGACAAGGACTTGGCTTGGACTTGTTCTTTTGCTTGGTGCAATTTACTCCTTGTGTTATTTCTTTTGGCACTATTTGTCAACCCCGGCCGAGTCAGAACTCGGCCGAGTTCTGACTCGGCCGAGTTCTCGCCGCCAATGACTCGGCCGGGGTTGACAACTCGGCCGAGTTCTGGGTCGAGTTCTTGGCACAGCTCGACCCAGAACTCGGCCGAGTTGTCAACCCCGGCCGAGTCATTGGCGGCGACCGCCGCCAAACTTACAGCGACCGCCACTTTTGACTCCTCAAGGAATTCGCCTACGGCAAATGGCAGCGACCGCCTTTTAATTACGGCGACCGCCGCTTTTCCCACTTTCGGTCCGCGCCAGCGAATTCAATCTTCGTTGTTTTACTGAACAATTTTTATTATTATTTTATGTTATTTCTTTTGGCACTATTTAAGACTTGAAATCCTAGTTTTTATTCTTTACGTTGAATTTGAGTAGTAAAGTTGAGTACGCTCCTTCCCTTGAATTCTAATGTCAACTCTCGATCCCCGGATCGTTTATCCCGTAGCTCGTCGCTTCGAGCAATTGTCGATCATCACGTTGATCCCTTTCGTTCATCACGTTGAACGAGTTTGAAGGCTAACTCTTTAGCCCTAGGAAAGCCATCACGTTGGCTACGGAAGAGAAGAACCGAATCCAAGCTTGAGGAATCCAAGATTCTGCGTTGCAGACAACACTTCAGTTGATCCTTCGCATTAGAGGGATTATGTGATTAAGGGTCCTTGTCAACCTCTTTGTCATGATTTTGTACTGAGTAAGTTTGGTAAAACTTCGAGGTGTTTTCAAGTTGAGTGGTTCAAGAGATGGGAGTGGTTGGAATATAGTGTTTCTACATATGCCGCATTTTGCTTTTGGTGTTATCTTTTCAAAGCGGGTGAAGGAAGAAGGTTTGGAGATGGTGCATTTGTGACAACGGGATTTAGTAATTGGAAGAAGGCTTGTGATAAATTTAAAGAACACGTGGGAGCTAATGGTAGTGTACATAATGATGCTCGAACATTGTTCTTTGCTTTCAAGGATCAAAGACAAAGTTTGACAAGAAAGGTGGCTTTGGGAAAGAAAGTATTAGGTGAGGCTTACCGTATTCGTTTGACCGCAAGTGTGGATGCTATTAGATATCTAATTCGGCAAGGGATGGCTTTTCGTGGGCATGACGAGACGAAAGACTCTCTAAATAGAGGAAATTTTCTTGAACTTCTTGATTTGTTAAGGGAACAAAATCCTAATGTTCGAAAGGTGGTGATGGAGAATGCGCCGGGAAATAACCAACTTACATGTCCTCGTATTCAAAAGCAAATTATTAGTGCTTGTGCATCGGAGACAATGAAGTTCATAATTGGTGATATTGGAGACAAGTTCTTCTCTTTGTTGATTGATGAGGCTCGAGATAGTTCGATAAAAGAGCAAATGGCTATTGTCTTAATATATTTAGACAACCATGGAGTAGTGGTGGAACGGTTTCTTGGAGTTGTTCATGTTGTTGACACCACCGCACTATCTTTGAAAAGTGGCATTGATGAATTTTTTGCTAAACATGGATTATCAATCTCTAAACTTAGAGGACAAGGATACGATGGGGCTTCGAATATGCGAGGTGAACTCAATGGATTGAATACTCTTATATTGAAAGAAAATCCAAGTGCAAGGTACATTCATTGTTTTGCTCATCAACTCCAATTAGTTGTTGTGGCGGTTTCACGCACTAATCAATTTGTGAGTAATTTCGTTGAGTACATGTCCACGATTCCGAATATGGTTGGAGCTTCTTGCAAAAGAAAAGATGAGTTCCGGCAAAAGCAACATAAAAACATGGTGGAAAGGTTAGAAAATGGTGAGATTTCTACCGGGAGAGGTTTGAATCAAGAAAGTAGCCTAGCTCGGCCGGGAGCTACACGTTGGGGTTCACACTATACAACTATTGTTCATCTTCTCTCTTCATGGTCTCCAACCATTCAAGTGCTTGGAAATATATTTGATGATGGGTTCGATGTGAATACTCAAGGCATTGCCGGCGGAATGATGGAAAAAATGGAGAATTATGAATTTGTTTTTGTTGCTCACTTGATGATGCTAGTATTGGGGATAACAAATATTTTGTCACAATTCTTGCAACAAAAAGATCAAAATATTTTGGAGGCCGTGAGTTTGCTTCAAAGCACTAAGAAGAAAGTGCAAGATGTTAGGGAGAATAGATGGGATGCGCTATTACAAGATGTCGATAATTTTTGTGCTAAGAATGATATCATAATTCCCAACATGAAGGATAATGTTTCAGGTTGCATTCGTTGTAGACATGTTGGACATCCTATTACATATTACTACCACTTCCGAGTTGAGATATTTTGTCAGGTATTTTATTATTTCCTTCTTCACTATTTTACTAATTTGTTTATTAGTTGAGTTAAAATTATGCTACATTTCTAGTTTATTGACCAAGTTAGTCAAGAGATGGGCAACCGATTCAACGAGTCAAACACGGAATTGCTCACATGTATAGCATGTCTTGATCCGAAGAATTTGTTCTCCAATTTCAATGAGTCAAAGCTACTTCGACTTGCAGAATTATATCCACAAGACTTTTTAGAGTGTGATAAAATGGAGCTTAAGAACCAATTGATGGTGTGGATTTTTGCTATGAGAAAAATGAGAGTTTCTCTAAGTTGCAAAATATTGGAGCTCTTTCTAAGAAGATGGTTGAGGTAGGAATTCACAACGCGTTTCACTTGGTATATCGTTTTATTGAGTTGATTTTAGTGTTACATGTTGCGACTGCTACTGTGGAAATGGTATTCTCTGCAATGAATATCATCAAGACCGATTTGCGTAACAAGATGGATGACGATTTTCTCATTGATTCTCTTGTGTGTTATGTGGAGAGAGATGTTTTCAAAAGCATTGACAACGAAGTTATCA
Source organism: Rheum nobile (assembly GCA_027886185.1). NCBI lineage: Eukaryota > Viridiplantae > Streptophyta > Magnoliopsida > Caryophyllales > Polygonaceae > Rheum > Rheum nobile. The sequence continues at coordinate 162,605 of WOAB01000257.1, read as the reverse complement.
TTCAACATTTCCAAAATATGAGAACTCGTAAGATGGATTTACCCCATTTGCCGTTTGAAGAGTCGAGAGTGGTGTCATGACTTAATTATTTTCAATTTCTTGTAATGAACTCTTTTGTCGTGATTTTTGTAATTATTAATATATATTAAGCGACACATATTTTGAGTTATGTTAAGTAATCTCGTCCCCTCTCTCAATAATTCATGGGTCCGCCACTGTATAAGAGTGCATGCGAAAAGTTAAATTTCTGCGTGTATATGGTTGTGGCCTAATTCTAACCCAAAAAAAATACGAAGCACCTTAATTGCACTGGTACGTACGATGGCAATATCATTTATGTATGATGTTACATGCCACATCTAAAATAGTAATGCGCGTGTTACAAGTGGATGAGCGTTGCCCACTTGCCCACGAAAGTTAAAATAGAGTCGGAAGGGGCGGAAGTACGAGCAATCGAAAACGCTCTTTTTTATTTAATGCTTTATATATTGATGTTATTATTAATATTTTGACTCGTTAGGATGATTTAAAGCTAAATATATGAAATTATGATATTTTTGAACAATTAATTTAATCAATTCGTAATTACTTTAATTATAAATAAAATTAGTCAAGTTTTATATAAAAAAAACATAACAAACTAGATTAGGTGTATTTATGAAATTATGACATTTTTGAACAATTAATTTAATCATTTCGTAATTATTTTAATTATAAATAAAATTAGTCAAGTTTTATATAAAAAAAATCATAACAAACTAAATTAGGTGTTTCGAAAAAATAGAAAATCGGGAAAACGCTTTTGATAAAGAAATGTTGTCTAAAGGTATCTTGAAAATGCTGAAACTGCGAAAGCGATTTTTTAAAAAAGCGTTATAAACAATGTTATTTAAAGTGTTGTAAGAGGAATATAGACAGCGCTTTTTTGAAATAACCGATGTCCCACTTTTTTTTTTCGAACCAATTTTTTTTTTCCCAAACTATACTAGGCTCGGCGGATCCTAGCGGGGGCGGCCGTCCCCTCCGCCCCCGTAGATCCGCCACTGGATGTACATGAATATAATTAACTATACTTTTGATAAGTCTATTTTATATATGTTCATGTACTTTTATATATGCTCATGTACTCCATGTAGCCATGTGACCATGTGGGTTTAAAATAGTTAATTTCAGTGGATAGGTGTTCGATCATGAAACAAGGAACAAAAACCGAATATGTGATTGTTAAATCACAAAGAAAGAACACTCTCAATAAAAATAAACTCTTTGTTATTCATGATTGTAAGAATACAATGCCTTAATGAGAAAAAGTACAAGACATGGCTATATATATACGACAGCTATATATATACGACAGCTCAACTGTTAGCTAGAGTTAATTACATAGAGAAGAAAAAGATGAGCTAATTATGAGGTGTTAGGTGTCTCTAACAGATTGTCACGTGACTGCATGTGAGCACTATATTATCTCATATCCCTTCTCAAGTTGGACGCTGAGAAGGCACCAGTCCAAACTTGCCTGAAAGAAAATGATATTGATGCTCACCAAGAGCTTTAGTGAAGATATCAATAAGTTTGTCCTCTCATGAAATATAGGGTTAGCAGCTAGGTGCTGAGTAGCACGGTTATCACAATGTAATGGAACATGCAAAGGGATCTTGATGAACAAATCAGACAGAAGACCTTCAACCCATGCCAATTCTCCAATAGTATAGGACATAGCACGATATTCACTTTCAGCAGAAGACTTTGACACTGTATTTTTCTTTTTTGTCTTCCAAGAGACAAGGGAATCACCTAAGAAGACACAATAGCAAGAAAGAGATCTACAAGTATAAGGGCAAGAACCCCAATCTGCACCAGTATAGGCAGTCAATTGCATAGCAAAGGAAACAGGATAAGACATGCCATATGAATTGTGCCTTTCATGTATCTAAGCATATAGGTAGAAACACCCATATGTGGTTCACGAGGACATGACAAAAACTGAATTAACTGTTGTACACAATATGTGATATCAGACTTGGATAAGGTCAAGTATAACAATCTACCAATCAACCTTCGATAAGGTTCAGCTTTTGGGAATGGAATACCTTCATCAAGGGAGAGCTTAAGCCCACACTACATAGGAAAAGATGCACTTTTGCAATGTAACATATTCATATCATCCAGAATATCAAACCCATACTTCCTATGGTTAAGCAGTAAACCATCCTTATTCCTGAAAATATTCATTCCTAAACATAACTTGGCCAAACCAATATCCTTAATTGTGAAAGCATTATCCAGAGCAAACTTGACATAAGCAATATCAGCCTCATTTGTCCCAGTAAGTAACATGTCATCAACATATACTAAAGCCATTGTGATCAAATAACTTCTCTTCTTAACAAATAAAGAGTAATCTTTTTTACTGAGTGAATCCTATCTTGAGAAGCAATTTAGTTAACTCACATTTCCACTGTCTGCTAGGTTGCTTAAGCCCATAAAGAGATCGTTTAAGAAGGAAAACCTGACCAGGAGATGCTTTGGAATACCCTTGAGGATGTTTCATATAAACCTCTTCATCCAAAAATCCATGCAAAAGTGTGTTATTGATGTCAAGTTTATATAGCAACCAAATCTAAGCAGAGGCCAAAGCAAATATCAGTCTCACAGTTGTAAACTTTGCAACAGAAGAGAAGGTATGCTTATAATCCTTTTCCTTCACCTGAGTATACCCTTTAGCCACTAACCTAGATTTCAATCCCTGAACTGACCAACTTGCTTATGTTTAACCTTGTAAACCCATGTAGAGCCAATTGCTTGCTTTTCAGAAGGAAGAAAGTTGAAGTGGTTTTGGTCCCCTAATAGGGCCATCGTCACTATCTTGATTGGGGGGCTGAGGCTTCTGTCAAACCCCTTCATTGGTAAGCACGGGCCATCCCAGGATAACAAGACATGACCAGCATGATACAGTGTGGAAAACACTAAATCAATCATGGGCATGTGATGTGTCCTTGCCTCCGATGTCAAGCCAAATTGTCAAAGGAGACGCCTTCGATCTAGTCTTGGTTGGGAAGTCACTTAGAGAAGCGTCTTGGTAGTGAAGATGAAGAGAACGCGTTAGAGAACGCGATGATGAACGTGGTGGTGATCACGGCGGTGACGCGGTGGAAGCGATTGATAGCGGTGGCGGAAGCGATTGAATGGAGGGATAGATGACTTGAAGGGACAAGTCGTTGGTGTCGTAGAGTCGACTGCAGATGAAGGAGATGCGAAGATAGATTGGTTTGAGAAGATCAAGCGTTTGTCGTAGCGTCGGCGGCGGAGGGAATGGGGATGAGAGGGATATGGGTGACATCCGATCAAGGGAAGGAGGAATTAAAACTCGACTTAAAACCTTGAACTTTAACTTGAACGTAAGAAATAACAATAACAAATGAGGCTTTAAATAGCCAAAGTATCTCGACCAAGACCTAATGGGCTTGGGTCGAATCGAGCCTAAGGGCTAGCCCATGCAAGCATGCAAAAAGGCACAAACCCTCAAAGATAGAATGACTGGAAGGAAACTATCTAAAACGCTGTAAATAAGGAAACTATCTAAAACGCTATAAATAAAGAAACTATATAAACATGCTGGAAATACCAAATATAGATAATGTTTTAAAAAGAACGCGTGAAACTTATTAACGCGGTGAAGGCTTTGAAGAGATCATCGCGAGAGACGACGAAGTGTCAAAGTCTTCAGAAGAACGAGTTCTTTCACTTCCGATGGTGGCGAGGACGACGAGCCTTGGATTGGTCTCTGGGCTTTCTTGGCTGGCGACGGCGCGTGCGATAAGTGATGCGACGGCGGCGGCGATGGCCTTGGACCTAGACCTTGTTACTGGGCTCTGTGAACTTAGGCTCATGGCTTCTTCCTCGTCTTGGGCCGTCATGGGAGGCAGGGTCACATCACCATCCCCCACTTGGCTGTGAAGCATCCCCGCTTCACCATCATCAAACTCTGGCTCAACATATGGAGTCAAGTCTGCCACGTTGAAGGACGCGTGGACTCCAAAATCTGGTGAGAGCTCGCGTTGATAAGCATTGTCCCCTATGGCCTTGATCACGCGGAAGGGACCATCTCCACGCGGTGCCAATTTGTGTTTCCGCCGCGCGGGGAACCTCTCTTTTCGGAGATGCACCCAGACAAGGTCCCCGGGGGCAAAGACGACGCGGCGGCATCCTGAGTTCTTCTGCGAGGCATACTGCACGGCCCTCCTCTCCAGCTGCTCCTTGGTTCGTCGATGAAGATCTTGGACTTGCTCAGCGCGATTGGAGGCGGAGACATGCACTGGGTCTCGCAGCGGACGCGGCGACAAATCTAGTGGTGTCAAGGGGTTCATGCCATACACTACTTCAAAAGGTGTCAACTTGGTCGCCGTGTGCCTGCATATATTGTAACAAAATTCGACAAGTGAAAGTTAGTCCTCCCAACGCTTAGAGTTGGCCTTGAGCATCGTGCGAAGGAGGGCTCTTAGGGTTCTATTGGCGACCTCTGTTTGGCCCTCGGTTTGGGGGTGGTAGCTAGTCGAAAATAGGAGTTTGGTTCCTAGCTTACCCCATAGAGTTCTCCAAAAATGACCAACAAACTTAGAATCCCTATCACTAACAATGGTACGCGGGACTCCATGAAGACGCACCACATGCTCAAAGAATAAATCAGCAATCTCACTAACACTATGGGTTGTCTTACAAGCAATAAAATATGCCATCTTAGAAAATCTATCTACGACCACAAAAATTGAGCCTTTACCTCGTCTAGAGAGGGGCAAACCCGTGATGAAATCCATAGACAAATATTCCCAGGGGGCACTAGGAATGGGCAAAGGAGTGTAGAGGCCGTGAGGACTAGACTTAGCTTTGGCTCTCTGGCAAGGCACACAACTTCTACAAAACCTAGTCACTTGGTGGGTCATATTAGGCCAAAAGAAATGTTCTCTAAGCGCGTCTAAGGTCTTCCTAATCCCAAAATGTCCACGACTCGCGTGTGCCTCCTCAATCAATAGGAGCCTAATGGAGGATCTAGGAATGCAAGGACGACTAGCCTTGTATAAATAACCCTTAGAAAGGAAAAAGGTCTCAAACTCAAGCGATCCCAGGCAATGCTCAAGAATAGGTGCAAAGAAAGGGTCACTAGCATATAATTCTTTAATCAAAGCAAAACCCAAAATTTTAGTTTGCACTTGAGTCAAGAGGACATACCTGCGAGAGAGCGCGTCGGCAACAATGTTGTCCTTTCCCTTTTTATGGACCACGACATAAGGGAATTTCTCCAGAAACTCCACCCAACGAGCATGGCGTCGATTGAGGTGAGCTTGGCTCTTCAAGTAGCTCAACGCGGCGTGATCGCTGTGGATGACAAACTCACGCGGCCAAAGGTAATGTTGCCAAGTCTTCAGCACCCGTACTAAGGCATAAAGCTCTTTGTCGTAAGTGGGGTAATTGAGTGTGGCCCCTGTGAGCTTCTCACTGAAGTAGGAAATTGGCCTCTTTTCTTGGTGTAGCACTGATAAGCACTACTTTGTAGGGCTTAAGTAAGAGTCATTAGAGGTTTTATTGGTGCCATTCGGGTAGATTTTGACACATTCATGTGTATGGCGTTTGGGGGCGAAGTTGGTGTATTTGGAGGTGTTTGAGCGGTTTTGGATATCATATGAGACACTGAGGAAGAAACCACATGAGAAGACGAGGAAGAGGAGTGCAATGAAGAGTAGAAGAACCATAGGCTGAATTCAATTGGTTCGTTCTCTCTACGCCGATGTCCAAATGGAGTGATTCCAATTCGAGGAGTTAGATCTTGAAGTCTACTGCAAGTCCTCAAAATATGAGCGCAATCCGAGTTGGGAATCAAAAGTTATGGCGTTTCTACGGAAGTGTCGCAGGAGCTGAACCGAAGAACAGCGACGGCGCCCGCCGTGAACATTACGGCGACCGCCGCCGCTGTCAGAAGCCCGCCGAACGTGTTTTCCATATTTGTTTTATTTGGATTATTTTTATTACGTTTTATTATTTCGTTTTAGGTTAATTTCAGATTTTATTTCCTTTAGTATTTAAGGGAAAAGAGAGGCATATCAATCTATCTTCTATATTATCTTGAAACCCTAATTTCCCTTTCTACGTTCTACGTTATGAAGAACTAAGTCCCCTTTGCTTAGTCAGACATTGAAGCTTTTCGTGTGATTCAGTTGTGAGATTCTTATTCCTAATCTATTGCGTGGTTTTTATCTCTTCTCTTGTTTGATTTCTTAAGATTGATATTGATAATTTCTAGTCTGATCAACTAGGTTTTGTCGTTATTTATCTATTGCTAGGGTTAGATTGTTACTGGTTGAGCATATATATTCCATAGTAGCAACTGCATCGTGTTAGTAACTGGTTGTGCTAATCTTATGCAGAAGAGAATTGATTTACATTCTAGGGTAAAAACTGGTTGTTTTATTCTAGGGTTGTATCCAACTATATTCCTATCCGTAAGACTGCTGTTAAACTGAATCTTGATAGTTTCAGGGTTGTTTAATTAGTTAGTTCTAATAGTATCTGGTTGTGCTATTAGTTACATCTGAAAAGGAATCGGAATTACCATTGCATGCGATTTTGAGTAGTATCTATGATCAACTTGTCATTCAAATAGTGGATATTGTTTGACTGTGTGTTTTCCCAATAACTGATTTCATCACCTTTAATTGCTTATTTACCATTTGCATGCTTGGCTACTAAAACAAACCAACAAAACCCCTATTTGGTTGCTTTAAATTGACATACGTATTGCATACTGCGATAGACTTTGTTTCCCTGCAGATTCGACCCTTACTTACCTAGGACTACGTTTTAGGGTTTGTTTGGATACTTTGCATAGTAGGAATTAGAACGGTAAATTCCTGTTATCAAATTGGCGCAGTTGTCGGGGAAGCAATAATCTATTTTGTGTGCGATTTGTGCGTCAACTTTTGTGTGGACCTATCTTACGGTCCACACCCGTGCTATTGATTTTTGTTTTTCCTTTTTGATTTTGTTACAGAGATGGATAGATTTCCCCACTTCCATCAGGAACCGCAATATGACCCATACTCATACGCATACACTCCAGGGTGGAGAGATCACCCTAATTCGAGTTATGGGCACAATCCAAGTCCCTCCATGTCATTGGAGGACATGTTTCGATCTTTCAAACAGAACACGATCCAACTTGAACAACAAATAAAGTCCAATATCCAGATCATTGAGAGGCAGACGGAGCAAATGGTGCAAGCAGTGAGCAGAATGGAGACCATGACGTCGGCAGAACCACTATCTCACCCAGTGGTGCACCGGGAAGAGAATGTCTTCTCGATGACCCTACAAAGTACTGAGCAGCTGCATGTCGCCCCCTTAGCTGAAAGGGAGGAACAAATTTATGAGACGGGTGTAGAATACAGCGAGATATCTGCAGAAGAGAACCCAAGACCGTGGGAGGTATACCTCGACCTCGGTTCACCCACTGAGGAGATGGGTATTCCAGACGATATTTTGGACCGCATTGTGCTTTCTGAAGAAGAGTATTTTATGGGACTGGAGGAATTCAGCGACCAAGAGGAGGAGAGTCGCGATCGCGAAAACGATCCTGCGACGCTCGTTCCTCTTGAAAATGCCCCGGCAGCCCCCGACCCTCTCGAGGCTGCCTATGATGAGTATGTGCGTCTAAACTCCTCCCCGCTCATTGCGCTGCACCCCGTCACGCCCCTCCCTGAGGCAGTACAAGATACTCGAAGGCTGAAGAACGACAAAGAGCTATATGAAACTTTCAGTATCTGCGAGGCAACCATTCCCTTGATCGAACTGGCAAATTGCATCCCTCGCTACACAGAGTTTTTAAGGGCGCTGGGCAATATAAAGAAGAAACCAAAGGGGAAGCACAAGAAGGAAGCCTTAATTCAGGTGGCAGATTTTTACATGTTGGATACGGGGCAGGACATACATGCAGCCCTTGAGATGTTGGGTAGACCGTTCCTGAAGATGGCAAGTGCATTCATAGATATGAACAGCGGTCCACCCATCAGCAAGTGCACAAGCAAGGGGGAAAGGCTCAACATGGAGCACACAAAGCGGCATCCCCCTGATATAGACCTCAGGAGTTCAAGTGATAGGAGCAACCCGAGTTGAAGAGGCACTATGTCGAGCCACGACATTAACTAAGGCGCTACTCGGGAGGCAACCCGAGGTTAGTTAGTTTATTTCCCTTTCCCTTAGTCTTTTCTTTTGTTTTTCCTTTTAGTTTTTTCTTTTCTGTGTCGAACTAACCTGCAGGAAGCGCGAAAAAACGAAGATGGTGTTCACGGCGCCCACCGCCAACCTTACGGCGACCGCCGCAATTGCCTCGCCAAGAAAGTTGGCCACGACCTAAAAACGGCGACCGCCGTTTAATTACGGCGACAGCCGCACCCCTCACGGCGACCGCCGCATTTTCGCAAGTAAAAAAAATTTAAAAAATTAATTTAAAAAAAATCGAAAAAAAATGGGCCCCGAAAAAACCTTAAACGGGGAGCAAAAGACGAAAATAAGATATCCCGAAAAGACCTTAAACGGGGAGAAAAAGTCAAAAAAATTTAAAAAAAAAATTTACCCAGCTGTCCAGATTCTCCACGGAGAGGTGCGCATCATGTTGCTAACGGAAGATTACATTCACCCTACTTTTACTTGGCAACGTTGATGGCCCTGCAGTCGACAGCTGGAGAGGTGATACACCAGGGCCCAACCACGATGACATCTGGGCCCATTTTTGAAGGCCATGCAACCCCGTTCCCTTGATTGACCACTATTCACCAGAGTGGTTCCTTATGGTTGCATGGTAGGAGTTGAAGGCCGTGCATCCCTGATTTCCTACATCACCACCACACCCTACAGTGGTTTCTTATGGTTGCACGGTAGATGAAGATAATAACGTTGATGCCAGACATCCAGGACATGAACTTTTATGACTACACCGCCAGCAACAAGGAAGTGTCCAAGCCAACTCGGCAACGTTGTGAGTTATTTTTTGCTTTTCCCTGTGCTTTATTCTTTTGTCTTTCATTACATTGAGGACAATGCAATGTTTAAGCATGGGGTGGGGTTTTATACTTGCTACGCTGCTAAGGAGAAAAATGAAAAAAAAATGAAAAGAGCCAAAAATTTGAAAAAAGGCTATCATTGAAATCCTGGGATAGGTCGAAAACCCGAAAGGGCGGCCTAGGCAATAAGCAGGTGGCTTGGACCAGCATTACGCTGGGGTAATATGAGGTCAAGAGTGACGTGAGCTTATGTGAGCACATCTATTGGAAAATGAAATGAGTGGCTTGGTGAAAACCCGAAAGGGCGCCTTGGCAAAATGAGCGAAAAGAAGAAGAGTGATTTTAGGATTTCTCATTATTCTTGGCGAGGCGTCATAAGAAGAGGGGTCAAAGAAGGATTGTCGGGTAGGTCACTCTGGGAGACATAAGGAGCAATAGATGGAGGCTAGGATTAGAGGTTACTCATACTATTGGATGTCCGGGTTAGCTTGGGGGAAGTACTCTGCTTGCCCCTTAAGCTTGTTGAGTTGTGGATGTATTGTGAATGAGATTGGTGCCAGGAGCTTTGGCATGGGTTAGGTGACTCTTAGTTGGAGGATATGCTTCTTGAGACCTTGGATGCTACATTGGAGGAGTAGACTCTTTATTAATTTACTCGAGGACGAGCAAAGGTCTAAGCATGGGGTGATTTGATAAGCACTACTTTGTAGGGCTTAAGTAAGAGTCATTAGAGGTTTTATTGGTGTCATTCGGGTAGATTTTGACACATTCATGTGTATGGCATTTGGGGGCGAAGTTGGTGTATTTGGAGGTGTTTGAGCGGTTTTGGATATCATATGAGACACTGAGGAAGAAACCACATGAGAAGACGAGGAAGAGGAGTGCAATGAAGAGTAGAAGAACCATAGGCTGAATTCAATTGGTTCGTTCTCTCTACGCCGATGTCCAAATGGAGTGATTCCAATTCGAGGAGTTAGATCTTGAAGTCTACTGCAAGTCCTCAAAATATGAGCGCAATCCGAGTCGGAAATCAAAAGTTATGGCGTTTCTACGGAAGTGTCGCAGGAGCTGAACCGAAGAACAGCGACGGCGCCCGCCGTGAACATTACGGCGACCGCCGCCGCTGTCAAAAGCCCGCCGAACGTGTTTTCCATATTTGTTTTATTTGGATTATTTTTATTATGTTTTATTATTTCGTTTTAGATTAATTTCAGATTTTATTTCCTTTAGTATTTAAGGGAAAAGAGAGGCATATCAATCTATCTTCTATATTATCTTGAAACCCTAATTTCCCTTTCTACGTTCTACGTTATGAAGAACTAAGTCCCCTTTGCTTAGTCAGACATTGAAGCTTTTCGTGTGATTCATTTGTGAGATTCTTATTCCTAATCTATTGCGTGGTTTTTATCTCTTCTCTTGTTTGATTTCTTAAGATTGATATTGATAATTTCTAGTCTGATCAACTAGGTTTTGTCGTTATTTATCTATTGCTAGGGTTAGATTGTTACTGGTTGAGCATATCTATTCCATAGTAGCAACTGTATCGTGTTAGTAACTGGTTGTGCTAATCTTATGCAGAAGAGAATTGATTTACATTCTAGGGTAAAAACTGGTTGTTTTATTCTAGGGTTGTATCCAACTATATTCATATCCGTAAGGTTGCTGTTAAACTGAATCTTGATAGTTTCAGGGTTGTTTAATTAGTTAGTTCTAATAGTATCTGGTTGTGCTATTAGTTACATCTGAAAAGGAATCGGAATTACCATTGCATGCGATTTTGAGTAGTATCTATGATCAACTTGTCATTCGAATAGTGGATATTGTTTGACTGGGTGTTTTCCCAATAACTGATTTCATCACCTTTAATTTCTTATTTACCATTTGCATGCTTGGCTACTAAAACAAACCAACAAAACCCCTCTTTGGTTGCTTTAAATTGACATACGTATTGCATACTGCGATAGACTTTGTTTCCCTGCGGATTCGACCCTTACTTACCTAGGACTATATTTTATGGTTTGTTTGGATACTTTGCATAGTAGGAATTAGAACGGCAAATTCCTGTTATCAAGCACACCACCAATGCCTATGTCAGAGGCATCACACTCCACTTCGAAGTGTTTGGTGAAATCTGGGAGCTGGAGAAAAGGAGCTTGGCATAACGCGTTCTTCAAGGACGAGAAGGCGCATTCATGGGACTCATGCCACAAAACTGTGTTTCCTTTCTTGGTGAGCTCATGGAGCGGCGCAACAATTGAGGAGAAGTCGCGTACAAAACGCCTATAAAATCCTGCGAGGCCTAGAAAGCTTCGGACTTGTGTTGGTGTTGTAGGCGTGGGCCAGTCCTTGATGGCCGCGATCTTCTCGTTGTCAATGCGTAAACCATCGCTACTCACAATGTAGCCCAGAAAGTTGGTGGACTCGGAGCAAAATGAGCACTTTGCCAGATTGGCAAACAAGCTCTCTTGTCGAAGGCATTCGAGCACTTGGAAAAGGTGATCGACATGGTCTTCTAGGCTCCGGGAATACACAAGGATGTCATTGAAATAAACGACAACAAACTTGCCAAGGAAAGCTCTCAACACGTGGTTCATCACGTGCATGAAGGTGTTGGGCGCGTTCGTGAGGCCAAAGGGCATGACCAGCCACTCGTAGAGCCCATACTTTGTCTTAAAGGCGGTCTTCCATTCATCACCTTCTTTCATTCTGATCTGGTGATAACCACTCTTCAAATCAATCTTGGAGAAGAGTGTCGCGCCATGAAGTTCATCAAGCATATCATCAAGGCGTGGAATAGGGTGCCTATACTTGACTGTGATCTGGTTTATTGCACGACAATCAACACACATTCTCCATGTGTCATCCTTCTTGGGCACAAGGATCATAGGCACAGCACAAGGGGAAAGTGATTCCCTTACGTACCCGCGATCTAACAATTCTTGGACTTGGCGCTGTAGTTCTTTGGTCACTTCTGGACCAGCTCTATACGTAGCGCGGTTTGGCAAAGAAGCACCTGGAACAAGATCAATCTGGTGCTCAATGCCTCTCAGGGGAGGTAAACCTTGTGGCAACTCGTCTGGAAATACGTCGTTGAACGCGGCAAGCAATGTCACGATCGCTGGTGGAAAAAGCACGTTCTTCGATGACTCGGGTATGCACGGGGTTGGCACAAGTAGAAAACATGGACCTTTTCCAATGACACATGCAGTGAGGTCACTAGGCCTGGCCAAAAGAACGCGTTGCTCACAGGTACCTTGCAAAGGACGCACTGGTGGCAACGAATGCGGTGGGGCACTTGGTGTCCCAGTTGTGGCGTTGTTCTTCTTCTTGCTAGTGCCTGGAGAAGATGAAGTGTTGCCATATTTGGAGGAATTTTGCCTCTGGAGTGCATCTGGACACTCGTTGGACCTAGTGGGCGCGGCCTCTATGGCCTTATGGCGATCGCGTTCTACCTGGTCCTGCAAGATCTCATGTGGAGACATTAGATGCAAAGTGACGCGCTTCCCGTGGTAATTGAACACATAAGTATTCAAATAGCCATCGTGGAGCACGCGCCTGTCAAATTTCCATGGGCGCCCAAGCAAAATATGGGTGGCGTCCATTGCAACAACATCACAAAGAATAGAATCACAGTATTGGCCTATGGAAAAAGAGATTAAACATTGGCGAGATACTGTATTACCTGGACTTGAAGAAATCCATTGGAGGGCATAAGGTTGTGGATGAGGCGTCGTAGGCAATTGGAAGTGGTTGACAACCTTCTCATTCACAATATTTGCACAAGATCCTCCATCAATAATAACACTCAAGGAAGATGTTTGCACTAGAGCCCTTGTGTGGAACAAGTTCTCTCGTTGATCGCGTAAGCTGGCCTCCTTGACTGTGAGGAGACGACGCGTCACCAAGCTCAAAGGTGTGCCCGTGTGCAGAGAAGTGGGCTCGCAGTCATACGCGTCTTCGTCCTCTTTTTCGTTGCCTTCAGTGATTGCGTCAAGTGTGGCCTCCTCGTCTTCACAAGACTCATAGCCGGCGGCGGCTGTGGAGAACAACACTTTGCGAGCATTGGGGCAATCTTTCTTGTAGTGGCCCCTTCCATCACATTTGTAGCACTCAATATCACGCGCGCGATCGTTGCTTACTGGAGCCTGTCTTGGCGCGTTCTGGCGAGGCGCGGTGGTCAGCATCGCGGGCTTTGCCTTGGGAGCTTGGCTAGACGCGGTTGTGGTAGAGGCACTTGGGCGAACATTAGTATAAGATAAACCACTAGAGTTAGAAGAATACCTTTGTTGGCCACTGAAATAGGTGTAAGACTTCTGGCGGGTGAGTTGTGCATGAATTTGCATCACCGTATGTGTGAGGGTGTTCAAATCCTTGATCGGCAAGATCTCTAGTTGATCACAGATATTGGTGTTCAAGCCACTCAAGAACTTGGTCCTCAAAGTAGATGGTGCAACAAGGATGTTGGCCTTGTAATACATGTCTTCAAGCTTGGAAAAGAATTCGAGTGGAGTCATCGACCCTTGGCGAGCCATGGCAATCTCCAATCTCATTTGATTCCTGTAGTCGGGAGGCACGTATTTCTTGGTCATCACATAGACTAGCTGATGCCATTCGGTGACTCTTGTCCTGTGGCGACGAACGCAGTCATCTTCGAATCGATGCCACCACACCCGGGCAGCTCCTCGGAAGTTAAGCATCGCGGCATCGACATTGTCCTCAGGTGGCACTCGATTATATCGAAGGGTATACTCTGTAGCCTGTACCCATTCAAGAAAAACAGAAGGGTTGTATTCACCATGAAAATGCTCGATTTTTACCTTGACTTGATGTCTCGGGTATCGAGGCTGGTCATTGTCTTGGTTGAACGCGTTGTTTGGCGCGGCATCGTAGAGAGGGTTCTCAAAGGCGCACAATCCATGTGGTCTATCGCATCCAACCTGGTGTCTATCGCGTTGTTAGCGATCCTCACGGACAAACTCATCCCGGGGTGCATAGGCGTCATCGCGTTGACGTCTGTGTGGTTGGGCATCGTAGTTGTCGTGTCGATTATCTCTCTGCAAAACATCGCGGTGCTCGCCACCAATGTTGCGAACGCGTTCTCCTTGGGGCCAGAGACGCGGTGAAGGTATCCAATCTGAGGGGTGATCCTGCAATTCAAGGGGATCTCCAAGGGGTGGATGGAAAAAATTAGGATTGATCATACCTGAGTCCTCGATCTCTTCGTCATCGTACTCGTCGAATTCGTCTTGGACATTGGGTGTGATCGACGCATAGCCATCAGATCCGTAACGCGGTGTCCGAACACTCTGGTGTCGAAGATGATCGCGTACATCATGGCTCCGTGCTTGTGTAGGTGGTGTCCTCAGTTGATCATCGCGTTGTGTAGGCCCAATGTCGCGGCGACTTGGTCTTCTCAGTGTCGCGTCGGCTTGTGTGGCTTGACGACATCGACCATCGCGTGGTGCTGAACCTGGCATGCATTTCTGGGTTCTCCGAGAGGCATACCTATCATCAAAGTTGTAAGGCTCAGAGTACTCACCTTGAGAGTCATCGACGTCGTGGTCGGAGCCAGCAGGTGTGGCTCTGGGCACATAGCGATCCTTCTGGGGAACGAAGCCTTGGCAGCTCTCAATGACACTCTGCATTTTGTTGAGTTGTGGTTGATGTTGAGAAGTGGAAGGCATAATTCCTTTGGCTTTGTCCACGCGTGTCTTCGAGGGGACCGCGTCGGTGGCTCTAGGTGGAGGTGGCGCGTCCAAAACACTAGGTGGTGGTGGAGTTGGCACAATTGGTGCCACTTGTTGGTTGGTTCTCAGAGTTGCGTTCTCTTGTCGAAGAGCCTGGATCAAGATTTGATCTTCTGTCAACTCCATGACCGGGTCGCGGTGTTGGTCTTGTGGTAGTTGGTCTTGAGGTAGACCCAACTGTTGGGGTTGTGTGTTCGTGGTGTTATCTTCGCGGTCGTCAATACTGGTTCCAATCTGCATGGTGCCTATAACAAGACGGCCAGACATGGGAGTAAAAACGAACCAAAAGACATCAAAGAACAACAACCAAGTAAAGCACTAGTCAAGTCACAAAGTTCACGTAGGTAGGGCTTGTTTGGCTTTCCATGAGGGCGGCTTGGCTCGAACAAGAGATGGTGTATCAAGCAAGATGCAATCAAACAAACGTAAACAAAGCAACCTAATTAGCAAGAAAATACCTTCTAGGAAGCTTGACCTAGACGGTGGAGAGATATAGAAGATGAGCTTAGACCGATGTGGGTTAGGGTTGCCTTATTTTGGCTTTCCCTAACTTTGGAAACTTTTTTTATTGAATATATTTTTTATTTTTTTTAATATCCGAGATCTTATCTTTTGATCTTGTCGGATTGCAAAAGGAAATAAAATAAAAAGGTCTAAGTAACTAGAATATCACAAGGTGATTAGAGATAAGAGAGTGAAGATAAGATTTGATGATATCTTATATTAGGAAATTCGGTTTAACAACCTAAAAAGCAAGATCTAGCAAACAAGGAAATTATATCTACGCATGAAATAAGGAAATAAAATATTCTAGCATGCAAGATAACAAAACACCTAACACACCAAAACTTAGGGAACAAGAAAAAATTTCGGCCAAGGTATTACCTTGTAGAAACCGAATAGGTGTAGTAAATATGGAAATTTTCTGATTTTTTTTTCGTGATCTTTTATGAAAGTAAACGATGGGGGTCAAGAAAAATTGTGAACAAAATTGGAACTTGAGTTCGTGACTTACAAGACTGTTGGGCTCTGATGCCAGTTGATGTGTCCTTGCCTCCGATGTCAAGAAAAATTGTCAAAGGAGACGCCTTGGATCTAGTCTTGGTTGGGAAGTCACTCAGAGAAGCGTCTTGGTAGTGAAGATGAAGAGAATGCGTTGGAGAACGCGATGATGAACGTGGTGGTGATCACGGCGGTGACGCGGTGGAAGCGATTGATAGCGGTGGCGGAAGCGATTGAATGGAGGGATAGATGACTTGAAGGGACAAGTCGTTGGTAAAGTAACGTCGACTGCGGATGAAGGAGATGCGAAGATAGATTGGTTTGAGAAGATCAAACGTTTGTCGTAGCATCGGCGGCGGAGGGAATGGGGATGAGAGGGATATGGGTGACGTCTGATCAAGGGAAGGAGGAATTAACACTCGACTTAAAACCTTGAACTTTAACTTGAACGTGAGAAATAACAATAACAAAGGAGGCTTTAAATAGCCAAAGTATCTCGACCAAGACCTAATGGGCTTGGGTCGAATCGAGCCTAAGGGCTAGCCTATGCAAGCATGCAAAATGGCACAAACCCTAAAAGATAGAATGACTGAAAGGAAACTATCTAAAACGTTATAAATAAGGAAACTTTCTTCCTCCTGGATCTATATGCCCCGAAGTTCTCGCACGTCAAACTAACCATTCTTGAATTTGATTTACGAATGATTAAAATCATAATCAAATCTCATGCCCTATTCTTCACCCAATCAACCAATTCGGCTCGACTATCCCACTTGAGAGTATTACGGAATTCATCTCCATAATCTTTTCCTATACAAGTTTACATGATCAATAATGTTACACTATATATGGACTATGATTTTAAAAGATTAGATAATAGTTTATATCATTTATTTCTACACTTTCAATATATTCATTTCAATTTGATGACACCAAAACTAAAATAGTAATACTATAACAACATTAATACATCAAAATACTAAACTTTAATTATTGCATCAAAAATACTAAACTAAAATATTAATACTAGCTATTACAACATTAAGAAATTAAAATACTAAGCTTATTCTTTACAAGATATGACGTTTTATTCATCCATAAAAACTATATTAACCTTATTACTTCATATCTAAACTATGACGTTTTATTCATCCATAACAAAACTAAACTACAACATTACTAGTTCATTAATTTGCTAAAATCCATAACTACACTATGTCGTTTGATTTATAATTATGCATTACTACCATCGAAATTGCAATCGTCACTAATTGGTTCATTAATTAACTAAAATCAATAACTAAGCTATTTATGCGGTTTTGAAATACATAACTAAAATACATAATGCCTCATCCATAACAAAAATCACTAGTTTATTAAATTATTTACTAAACTAAATAATTATAAACTTTATGGATATACCTAATCTAGTCCCCTATGTATATGCATTATTAATGTCGATAGTTACTAAGTTACATAACTAAAATCCATACCTACACTATGTTGTTTTATTACTTCATAACTAATCTACATAAAAAGGAATTTTATGGATATAACAAAGACAAAACTTATATATTGAACAAAAATTAATTCAACACTAACCGCATAATTGCCACTTGTTTCGCAATCGTCGTGTTCTCCTTCATCTTCTCCACTATAAAATGACTCTTCACTACTATAGGACATTTTGACAAATGAGTGTTCGTATATAGAGTTAATAGGAAGGGTTTGGAATATTTATAGGAAGAAATTATACCGTTGGAAAATATGAGCTCTGGTACGCTTACAACAGGCGTACAATACACAACGGCTACGTTCTAACGGCTATAAACATAACGGCTACTTTGGTACGACTAATGCAAGCATACCAATAAAACGTGTAGCCTAATTTAGGCGTACCGATTATGTACGCCCCAAGCAAGCATACCAAATTATATATGGCACGCTTGCTTGGGGGCATATTAAATTATACAATTTATCATTTTTACCCAATTTCGATTTTGCCCCTGTATGTATATCGCAAGTGTACGTGTGTTTCAGAAGTATAAGAGTGCATGCGAAAAGTTAAATTTCTGAGTGTATATGGTTGTCGCCTAATTCTAACCCCCAAAAAATGAAGCACTTTAATTGCGACGTTAAATTCTCTATATCTTTTCTATGCACTCTTCTGTGTATCCTATAGGCTAAACTTATTTATTTTATACCCTAAATCCTAAAATATAAATCCTAAATCCTAAAATATAAACCATATATCCTAAATCATAAATCCTAGATCATAAGCCCTAAATCCTAAAACTCTATACCCTAAACTCTAAACCCTAAATCATAGACTATAAATCCTAAATCTTAAACTATAAACTTTAATTACTAATCCTAATTTAAAATATAAAATATAAAATAATTAAGTAAAATTTAAAGGGTATATGAAATGGTGTAGAAAAATTGATTTGCTTAATTGCACTCGTACGTACTATGGCAATATCATTTATGTGTGATGTTACATGCCACATCTGAAATAGTAATGCGCGTGTTACAAGTGGATGCGCGTTGCCCCCCACGAAAGTTAAAATAGATGTACATGAATATAATTAACTATACTTTTGATAAGTCTATTTTATATATGTTCATGTACTTGTATATATGCTCATGTACTCCATGTAGCCATGTGATAGACCTGTAAAAACCCGATCCAACCCAAAAATCTGATCCGACCCGAAAGGATCCAAATTCGAACCCGACCCAAACGTCACTGGATTAAGAAGGACTTGAATTCGACTCGATCCGAACGCAAATTTGAGCTCGTGGGTCTCTTTTATTTTTTTGTATTTTATTTCATTTATATTAAATATTTTAATATACTTTATTAAATAATAATACCATATTAATTATATTATTATAATTATTTTATTAAAGTTAAAAATCATAATAATAATCATAAAAAAAAAGGATATGTTCGACCCGTCGGGTCAACCTGAACCCGCCCGACCCAAAAATTTTACCAACCTGATCGACTCGAACCCGATTTGATCCGAACCCGACATGACCCGAACCCGACTAACCAGAACCAATTGACAGGTCTACATGTGACCATGTGGGTTTAAAATAGTTAATTTCAGTGGATATGTGTTCGATAATCATGAAACAAGGAACAAAAACCGAATATGTGATTGTTAAATCACAAAGAAAGAACACTCTCAATAAAAATAAACTCTTTGTTATTCATGATTGTAAGAATACAATGCCTTAATGAGAAAAAGTACAAGACATGGCTATATATATACGACAGCTCAACTGTTAGCTAGAGTTAATTACATAGAGAAGAAAAAGATGAGCTAATTATGAGGTGTTAGGGATATCTAACAGATTGTCACGTGACTGCATGTGAGCACTATATTATCTCATATCCCCTCAAGCTGGACGACGAGAAGGCACCAGTCCAAACTTGTGTGAAAGAAAATGATGTTGATGCTCACCACGAGCTTTAGTGAAGATATCAACAAGTTTGTCCTCTCATGGAAGATAGGGTTAGCAGTAGACCTGGTAAAATATGACCCGATCCGTTCCGATCGAAATGTTCTGGGTCATAACCCGTAAAGTTGAACCCGAAACCCGTTTTCAATCAAACTCGATAACCCGAAAAATTTTTGGGTAAAAAACAGGTCGGGTCGAGTCAACCCGATGAGTAAAAAAAAAGGCGGGAAAATGAAGAAGAAAAAAACACTTCAGGCGCTCACCCTAAAATTTGGGGAAATTTCCCCAAATTTTAGGGTTTATTCTTTTCCATTCTTTCACAAGTTCAGCGCAGCTCCTCGCCTCGCCTCGTCCAATCTACGCAGCTCATCGCCTTCTTGTCTCGTCCAATCTGCACAGCTCCTCGCCTCGTCCAGACCGGCAGCAATGATAACCCCATGCACCGGCGGCGGCACCTTGCCTCGTCCAATCTGATGATCTCCTCGTCCAGACCAGCAGCCTAGGTACTTTGATTCTTAATCTTTTTGTTCAACTTCGCACCTCTGCTTTGATTTGTTTAAATAGTTGATCTCCTCCTTGTCTCGTTCAATCTTTTGTTCAAGTTTTCATGGTTAGTTTGATGCTATTTCATTTTGAATTCCATTTTTGTGTAAATCGCAGTTCTGGTGTTGTGATAGTGAAGTCATCGGAAATGTACAACGCGGACCGTTCAATCTTTTTGTTCAAGTTTTCATGGTTAGTTTGATGCTATTTCTTTTGAATACCATTTTTGTGTAAATCGCAGTTCTGGTGTTGTGATAGTGAAGTCATCGAAAATGTACAACGCGGACCGGGCGGCATTCATCCAGGAGCTACACACTCGGAACAAGGAGCAATTGGAGTGGCGCGCACGCCAGTATAAGCACAAGGCCAACAAGGGTCGGCGCCGTATCACTTTCACGTTGGGTGACCTTGTCTGGGTCCACATGCGCAAAGAGCGCTTCCCCGCCAGCGTCGGCACAAGCTCGATCCTCGCGGCAATGGCCTTTCTGTGTCATTCATACATTCGGCCATAATGCCTATCAGCTGGAGTTGCCTGACGATTATGGAGTTCATGCCACCTTCAATGTGGCAGACTTGTCCCCGTATGTACCCTTGGACGTTGACATTGACGAATTGGGGATGATTCGAGGCCAAGAAGGGGAGAGTGATGCAACCCCGGTCGTGACATTAACGGGGGACCAGGAAAAAGACATGCTCGGTGTCAAGTCAGAGGGCCCAATCACTAGGGCACATGCCAGAGCCATTGCCCAAGCTACCCGGAGCCTCACGGCCAAAGGCTTCACGCGCAACAGCAGCGCCTCACCGACCGCGCCCCGCGCCGTGCTTTGCTCCATCATCATCGGCATTGCGGCCCCTGCCGCGGCGCCGTGACTTCGGCAGCGGCATCTCTCCTAGTTCAAGCATATTTTTGGATTTAGAGCTTTATTGACATTCATTTGGTTATTTTTGGAAATTTTCTATGTTTAGCGATTTCTCCTTTAAGCACTTTCTATTTTAGGTAACTTTCTATTTCGATCGTGTGTTTATCCTATGATTAGGAGCCCGGCCCACTTGGTTTGTTTAGGCCCATTACTGCTGCCCCTCACTTGGCTACTATAAGTGCCAAGTTCTTGTATTGTTTTTGCTTACGTTGGATTAAGATTATTGCGCAAGCTTTTCCGTTGAGTCATTACTCCGCCCCTTGCGTTTTCGACGTCACCAATTGGTCGGTCACCATCATCGATCAACCCCTTTCCGAGTGCAGCAAGCATTCGAACCTCTCGCCTATCCTCGCCCATGCGAGCGTTAGAGATCGCAAGCCTTCGCCTCTACGCCGGCTTGTACCTATCCTGGTTACTCGAAGAGAAGGAAGCCCAGGGTCCATCTTCTACCTAGATTCGCCTGAGCAACACGTAGACGAGTCGTTTACGTATCACCCCCCCCCCCCCCCCCCCCCGGTTCCTTTTTTTAGTTCGCGAACTAAAAGAGGAATGAGAAGGGTCCAGTGGGCTTTCTGTTTAGATTTGCAGATGGTGTATTTGGTTGCCGTAGAAGGGCTTTTTTGTAATTTGTATTATGCGTACGTCGTGCGCGAATGACATGGTAGTAGAATTGCTTATAAAAAACCGATGTATTTACACTGTCTTTTGAAATGAAGAAAATGCTATTGTCTCAGCTTCTCATTCTACGCATGCCTTGTTCACGTCGAGTTTCTTGCTTTAGACTTCTCACTTGTTTACAACTCCTTGAAGGCCCACCTGGTTTGTTTTGTTTCAACGTAATTAGATGAAAATCTATGATCAAGTTATTGTGAATATACAAATTGCATGGGATGAATACCTCATCGCTACTCGATTCTCGCTCGGGACTATTGACCTCGTATTGCTTGCTTGCTTTTTACGCTCGCGCTTTTCAGTATTGCTTCTTAGGCCTTGCCTACACATCTTGCTTTTCATGCCTTGTTCTTCATACTTGCTTCTCATGACTTGCGCTCGCGTCTTGCTTTCACGAAGTGCATTCACGTATTGCTTCTCATACTTGCTTTCCTACATATTGCACACGGTATTGCTTTTAGGGCCTTGCTTTCCTACATATTGCACATATCGTATTGCTTAAACGTATAGCTTAGCTCGCGTACCTTGCCCTCGCGCATTACTTGCCTTAGGCCGACACCTCAATGGTATTGCTTTCACTTATTGCGGGTGTGGCCGACACAACATTGCTCGTGAAATTATTGCTTGCTTTGAACGTAATTAAAAAGGTGATAGGGTTCGCGAATACATACCTGAGGCGAGACCCTCTTCAAAGGTAGTACTTGTGAAGCCGCATCACATTCCACGAATTTGGAACTATGTTGCTTGTGTGACCCTTGAGGCAATAAGCCCCCGGCATAACTTCGCGTACAACAATGAATGGCCCTTCCCATCCAGGGTCGAGCTTCCCGCCTTCAGTCTTCCTTAGCACGAGATCGCCCTTCGCGAAACTTCTGGGTCTTACCCTTTTGTAATAGTATGTCGTGCTGCGTCGCTTGTATTCACTTTCGCGTATCTCAGCCATTTCACGTGTCTCCTCTGTGATCTATAGTTCGAGCTGCAGCTTCTTAGAGTTTTCTTTAGCATCGTAGTGTAACAGTCTCTCGTTTGGGAAGAGATTTTCAATTAGGACCACAGCTTCTACGTAGTATGTCAACGCGAAGGGAGTTTCTTAATGCTCCTCTTGGAGGTTGTTCGCTTAGCCCAGAATACGAGGGGTAGGACCTCGGCCCATCTGCTTTATGCTTGTGTGAGCCTTCTCTTGAGATCATAGAGGATCCTTTGGTTCGCGCTCTCCACCTAGCCGTTACAATGTGAGTGAGACATTGACGCAAAACAAAGCTGAATACCAAGGCCCTCGCAAAAGCTAATTAGTTTCTACGTGTGAACTGAGGTCCGCAATCTGTCACTATGTCTTGTGGCAAGCCAAATCGACAGATGATGTTCTGCCATATGAACTTCTTAACATGTTCTACGGTTGTGGTGCCTAGCGGGACGGCTTCAAACTATTTCGTAAAATAGTCAATGGCAACCAATATGAATTAAAGCTGACCTGGGGCCTTCGGGAACGGTCTGAGAAGATCCATTCCCCATCTCACAAAGGGGCAAGGAGCGCTTATGACCTGCATCTCAACTCTTGGTTGATGAAAAGCAAGGGCGTGGAGCTGGCAGGCCTTACATGTTTGCGCTATGCGAGTGGTGTCCTCTTTCATTGTTGGCCAAAAATACTCTGCTCTTAGGAACTTGTACACTAAGGACCGCCACCCTGCGTGGCCGCCGCATAATCCTCTATGGATCTCGAGCATCAGGCTATTTCCATCCGCGAGGGTCATAGATTTAAGCCTTGCCATCATTTATCCCTTTTTGTATAGTATGCCTCCTTCCATATAGAACCGAGTTGTGTGGACCTATAGCTTTCTCCTTTGTTGGGGATCATTAGGAACGACCCCGCTCGTTAATTACCTCCGTATAGGAGTTCTCCATTCATCTTCGCCCATTGCGTACTCGATGACCATGAGTTCTGGGTTTATGGCCCTAGTTGTCCATGTGTCAAGCCATACTTGACCCTTATGTTGCAGCTTGGATCTCAAAGCAAGCTTTGCGAGCTCGTCAGCTCCCGTGTTCTCCCTACGCGGAACTTCTTGTATATCGAAGTGATCAAACGTGGCCGACAACGTTTTCACTCTGAGTTGATACACGGGCAGGCTGCATGTATTGGCCTCATAGACCCTATACACTTGCTTCACT
The DNA here is from genome assembly GCA_027886185.1 of Rheum nobile. Taxonomy (NCBI): domain Eukaryota; kingdom Viridiplantae; phylum Streptophyta; class Magnoliopsida; order Caryophyllales; family Polygonaceae; genus Rheum; species Rheum nobile. The sequence goes on along the minus strand of WOAB01000257.1, from coordinate 139,031 downwards.
ACTATTTCAGAATCACTGAAGCATGTCACCCTTCGAGCCCCATTCATGAGAGCCAGCTCGAGCCCTACGAGAAGGGCTTCGTACTCGGCCTCGTTGTTGGTAGCTTAAAAATTGAGCGTGAGGGCATACTCGAACTTCTCTCCCCCCCCCCCCCCCCGGGCGATGTTAACGTGATCCCAATTCCATTACCCTCCTCGTTAGCGGCTCCGTCCACGAAGAGGGTCCATAACACTTGTTCCTCTACTAGCCCCTCTGTACTCAGCTCCCAGAAACTTATTTCGACAATGAAATCAGCGAGGGCTTATGCCTTGATTTCATGCCTTGGCTTGTAGTCTATATCAAATTCGGATAGCTCAATCACACACTTCGTGAGCCTCCCTGACATTGTCAGTCTACAAAATAGGCTTCGCAGGGGGAGATCATATAGCACCTGGATAGGGTGGGCTTGGAAATATGGACACAGCTTCCTCGCGGACATTATGATCGCCAGCGCGACTTTCTCCATAGGCGGATATCTCTTTTCAGCCGGGATGAGGGCTCTGCTAACAAAGTAGACAGGGGTTTCATGCTTGCGGACGAGTACTGCACTAATGGCTAGCGAACTAGCAGCCAAGTAGAGTTGAAGATCTTCACCCGGCACCGGGGTCGATAAAGTAGGCAGCGTTGCCGAGTGCTTCTTCAGTTCCATGAAGGTCGTGTCACACTTCGGCGACCAATTGAAGTTCTTTGGGTCCCTTAGTGTGGCAATGAACGGAAGCCCCCTCTCAGCTAACTTCGAACAAACCCTACCTAGGTAGTTCACGGAGCCTATACACATTTGTACTTCCTTCGTGCTTCGCGGAGGAGACATTTGTAGTACGGCCTCTACCTTTTCTGGATTCATGTCAATCCCTCGTGAATTGATCAAGAAGCTGAGGAACTTTCCCACTTTCACCCCAAAAATGCATTTTTCAGGGTTCAGGCTCATGGCGTGCTTACGGAGGGTCTTAAATACCTCCCTGATGTCCTCCGCGTGATCTTCTTCTCACTTGATCTTCACTACTATGTCATCCACGTATGCTTCGACTGTGATGCCAATCTGCTCACGGAAGATCAGGTCGACGAGGCGCTGGAAGCTGGCCCCCGCGTTCTTGAGCCCAAACGGCATCACAGTGTAGCAGTATGTACCCCTCTCGGTTATGAAAACTGTGTTTTCTTCATCGGCTGGATTCATTCTCACTTGATTGTAGCCGGTGTAAGCGTCTAGAAAACTCAGTGCTTTATGTTCCGCCGTAGAATCTAGGAGTTGGTCTATCGATGGGAGCGGATAGATGTCTTTAGGGCATGCTTTATTGAGATCAGTGAAGTCGAGGCACATACATCACTTACCATTTTCCTTCCTTAACATGACTACATTCGCGAGCCAACGCGGGTACTGCACTTCGCGAATAACCTTGCCTTCAGCAAATTTGCAACCTCTTCCTTTGCTCCCTGAGCCCTTTCTCCAACTTATTTCCTCTTCTTTTGCCTCCTTGGTTTGGCCTCTAGGTTGATGTTCATGGAATACATCATGAGGCTCATGGGGATCCCTTTCAAATCATTGGGAGGCCACGCAAATGTGTCTCGTGAAGCGGCCAGCAGTTCCTTGATCTCCTTCTACACTCCAACCCTGAGAGCCTTCCCCATGTAGAGCTTCTCCTCCTCTCATGGAAAAGGGGAGATGCCTATTATCTCCTTCTCTGACACCACGGCCTCCAGCTGATTCATCACTTCGAGTTTGGCATCTTCTTCCGCGAGGCCTGGAGCTATAGGATCGGGACCTTCGGCCTCCGTTGTCAGGACTGGGACATTCTTATCACTTAGGGAGGCAAGGTAGCAAGTGTGACTCTCCGCGTGCTGGCCTCTAGCAATTCCGAATACAACTTGCATAGGGAATTTTAGCGCAAAATGGTATATAGAGACAACAGCCTGAAACTTATAAAGAGAAATTCTCCCCATAATGGCATCGTATGCGGACGGGGATTGTAGCACCAGGAACTCAATCCTTTCTGATATATGCGGGCCACCTTCATCGCCAAGAATGAGATCTAGGGTGACGACCCCAATTGGCTTAACCCTTTCTCCCATAAATCCTACAAGAGTGCAGATGGTAGGTAACAGGTCCGCGGGGTCTAGGCCCATCTTCTAGAATGCCTCCCAATGCAGGATATCCGCAGAGCTTCCAGGTCCGCGGGCTCGGTCGGAGCGGCAGAGGACCGAGAAATAGTGGTTTGCTTCTTGGTTTTCCAAGAGACCAAGGCGTGTCCTAAGAACACACAATACCCCGATAAAGAACGACGAGTCGTTAAGCACGAGCCCCAATCAGCATCAGTAAACCCAGTAACAGGCAGAGAAGGCTTAACAGGGTAGAAAAGACCATGGGTTACAGTGCCAACAAGGTAGCGCAGGACATGAAGAGTTGCATGCCAATGAGGGGTTTGAGTTTGAGAGACGAATTAACTCAAATGTTGAACGGAATAAGAGAGATCAGGTCTGGTCAAAGACAAATACAATAAACGTCCAACCAAGCGACGATATTTCTCCGGATCAGGCAAAAGATCTCATTTGTCTAAACGCAAACGAAGTCCAGTAGGCAGAGGAAACTTAGCTGCCTTAGCCCTATCCAAATGACAATCAACAAGAATTTCATGAATATATTTCCGCTGGCTAAGAAAAACACCAGTACTGTCGCGATAAAGTTCCATACCCAAGAAATAACGAGTGGAACCAAGATCTTTAATCGTGAATTGCGAATGCAAAGCAGACTTGACCAGAGCAATCTCAGCGCGATCATTCCCTGTCAAAAGAATATCATCCACGTAGACCAGTAAGCCAGTAAAGGACTCACCTGAACTTTTAACAAAGAGGGAATAATCAAATTTAGACTGGGAATAACCAATCCCAAGAAAAAATTGTGTCAACTCCATATTCCATTGGCGAGAAGCCTGCTTGAGTCCATAAAGACTCCGCTCTAGTTTGCAGACTTGGCCAGGTTTGCCTTGATCATAGCCCTCGGGTAATTGCATATATATTTCTTCATCCAAATGCCCATGTAAAAAGGCATTATTTACATCCAACTGATGTAAATCCCATTGTCGAGTTGTCGCCAAAGCAATCACAATTCGAACAGTATGAAGCTTAGCAACATGGGAAAAGGTATGCTTGTAATCCTTACCATTTTTTTGGCTGAAACCTTTCACCACTAGGCGTGCCTTATACCTCTCAATGGACCCATCTGGATTAAACTTCACCTTGTAAACCCACTTAGACCGAATGGCATGCTTACCAGCAGAGAGGTCAGTCAACACCCAAGTGCCATTCTTCTCAAAGCTTGGATTTCCTCTCTCATAGCTTTAATCCAATGAGCATGTTGATGAGCTTCAGCAAAACTTTGTGGCTCTCTTACTGTCAAGACATTGGCCAATGACGCAAAATACTCATGTTGCACAGCATTGACTACATAGTCTTGATGCCAAACAGAGGGAAGAGGTTGTCTAGCTAACCGTCTAAGAATAGGTGGATCCACTGCAGGTGAAACAACTGCAGGTCGGGGAGAAGGTACAGGAGAAGACACGTGTAGAGAAGTTTCAGGAGAAGGCCCATGTGGAGGCATAGGATCTGAAGGGGGCAGGCTATGATAAAAATCAGAATCATCCTCAACTGGAGGAGAATACATAGGTAAATCAGAAAAAGATGTAGGTGGAACAATAGAAGATTTTTCCAGGAAAGGAAAAACATGTTCATGGAATACCACATCTTTGCTGAGGAAAACTTGTTTGTTTCCAGATCATAGAGTTTGTATCCCTTATGGTGAGGAGGATATCCTATGAAGATACATTTCCTTCCTCAAGGTTGCATCTTATCATTTTCCTTGGGTGCAACAAAGGCATAGCACAAGCAACCAAACACCCTTAAACTGTCATAAGAGGGAGGTTTAGAGAAAAGTACCTCAAATGGGGTTTTCCAATGAAGAATGAAAGATGGCATTTTATTGATAAGGTAAGTGGCGGTGAGGACGCAATCTCCCCAAAATTATGGTGGCAATCCTTCCTAAAGACGCAAGGCCCTAGTTGTGTCCAATAAGTGCTTGTGCTTTGATAAGGCGTTGTCGTGACACCTAAACAAAATAATCCTAACAAACCTAAACAAGTAGTAGAGGCAAGCAAGGGTCGAATCCCACAGAGAATCAAATACTATTCCAACGATGTAATTGTATACCAACAAGTAACCAGGGGGTTTCTGATTTAAAAAACAAAATAAATAAATAAAAACAAAGACTTGAAATCAAATTAGGGAAATAACTCAGCCAAACAAATATCCACACTTCAGATTGATAGATCGATCATTGATTATTCCTAGTCCTCAATACTCATGAAAGTCCTAATCCCTGTTCTGAATTAGTTACCAGTCCAACCAGTCCTGATAACCCTAACTATTAAACAAATCCCTACTAACCTTCACGATTTAATTCAATAGCAGCAGGAAGTTCAGGAATAGATAGGTACATGCAAGTGTAGCAACCAGTCATACAATTGCATGCAATTAATTCTCTACACAAACTAAGGGATTTAGATTCTCAACCAGTATCCTCCAATTCTTAGTAATATGATCAATAACAATCTCAACAGGTTGTATGGAAAAGGGGAATCAATAGCATAATACTAATTTCTCTAGGTTGTCAAGCTAGAGGGAACTACTATTAACAATCTATTTGATTTCCTAATCAACAAATCAAGGGGAATCGATATATGATCAATGAAATTAAGCACGAGAGAGAATTAAAACAATCATAGAAAGAGTAAAGGAATAACCTCACAATCCAATCAATCCAAAGGCTTCAATTGTCTGCCTGAGCAAAGGGAAAACAACGATGAATGAAACTAGGTCTAACTAATTGATTTCCGCAACTAGTTAACAAAATGTGTTTTTAACCTAATTCTAAATATATGGTAATTAATAATTAAAAGAACAATAATAAAATAATAACACAAAATAGCAATGGGATCCCGGGAAATTAATCCCGATCAAAACGAATTGATTCTCGGCTCATCTCGTTCAGCACTTTCTCGGCCCAATTCAAGCAACAACACGGCCCATCTCATCCAAGCAGCACGGCCCACTCCACAATTTGCTTTCGCTGATGTCATGGCGGCGTCATGCCCAAATTCCCCTCTTTCTTTCCGCTTCAATTTGATGTGGGATTCTTCATGTGGGCCGCGCTCCTTTATTTCTTTTGGGCCTTTCCTCCCTGGGCCGAATTTCTTCCAATTCCAGCAATAATTTGCACTTCATTCCAGCTTCCCCTCGCGTGGATGGCCGCGGCCGCGGCTTCTTGGCCGCGGTCGCGGTTTGCTCTCGAAGTGCCCAAATTAATTCCCGATTTAGCCGCGGGCGCGGCCTTCGCTTTTCACCGTCAGTTTTTTCGGGAATCTTGCCTCTTCCTTGTGGTTCCTTCATGGATTTTCCTTGTCTCCTCAAGTGGTCAACTCCTCTTCCTCTGGATATCTTCAATTTGCTTCTTCAGACCACCAAATCCACACTTCTCTGCTCCAACTCCATAATCTCCAATTGTGCTCTAAATCCAACCAAATGGCGCCTCAAACCTGATAATAACCCTTAGATATGTGCTACAAAATAGCACTTATCAAATCCCCATGCTTAAACCTTGCTCGTCCTCGAATAAGCTAAAGTCAACCTACTCCTCCAATCAATCCCCAAGGCTTCAGGAAGCATAGAAAATTCAACCTCCAAGAATCATACCCAACAATAAACTCCAGGCAGCCATACAAATAAGCTCAGCACAACACAACACAACACAACTCAATAAATCTCAACACCCCACACATCCAAGCTAAAAGGAAAGCAGAGTACTTCCCCCAAGCTTATCCCAAACACCATAGAGTGAATAAATTCTAATCCTAGTCTCCCATCTATCTTCTTATCCCTCTAGAGTGACCTACCCGAATCCTCCTTATAACTCATCTTCTTATGACGCCTCGCCAAGAATAATGAGAAATCCTAAAATCACTCTTCTTCTTTTTCGCTCATTTTGCCAAGGCGTCCTTTCGGGTTTTCACCAAGCCACTCATTTTATTTTTCAATAGATGGGCTCACAATATACTCACATCACTCTTGACCTCATATTACCCCAGCCTAATGCTGGTCCAAGCCACCTGCTTATTACCTAGGCCGCCCTTTCGGGTTTTCGACCTATCCCAGGATTTTCATGTATGCCTTTTATCAAATTTTTGGCTTTTTCTTTCTATTCATTTTTCTCCTCAACGACATAGCAAGTATAAAACCCTCCCCCATGCTTAAACATTGCATTGTCCTCAATGTAATGAAAGACAAAAAGAATGGAAGCACAGGGAAAAGCAAAAAATAACTCACAAACGTCGCTGAGTTGGCTTGGACACTTCGTTGTTGCTGGCGGTAGACAATATATGCACAGGTCACCAGTGTTGGGTGGGTGTCTTCATCAACTCTATCATCTTCATTACCGTGAAACCAAAGGGAACTACTTGGTGAGTAGTGGTATAGCAAATACGTCGGGGTTGCACGACCTTCAAAACCCACAAAAAATGGGCCCAGATATGATCGTGGTATGGGCCTCTAGTGGTCCTCCTCCTCAGCTGCCAATTGTGAAGGCCGCGCCCGCGGCTAAATCGGGAATTAATTTGGGCACTTCGAGAGCAAACCGCGACCGCGGCCATCCACGCGAGGGAAAGCTGGAATGAAGTGCAAATTATTACTGGAATTGGAAGAAATTCGGCCCAGGGAGGAAAGGCCCAAAAGAAATAAAGGAGTGCGGCCCACATGAAGAATCCCGCGTCAAATTGAAGCGGAAAGAAAGAGGGGAATTTGGGCATGACGCCGCCATGACATCAGCGAAAGCAAATTGTGGAGTGGGCCGTGCTGCTTGGATGAGATGGGCCGTGTTGTTGCTTGAATTGGGCCGAGAAAGTGCTGAACGAGATGAGCCGAGAATCAATTCGTTTTGATCGGGATTAATTTCCCGGGATCCCATTGCTATTTTGTGTTATTATTTTATTATTGTTCTTTTAATTATTAATTACCATATATTTAGAATTAGGTTAAAAACATCTTTTGTTAACTAGTTGCGGAAATCAATTAGTTAGACCTAGTTTCATTCATCGTTGTTTTCCCTTTGCTCAGGCAGACAATTGAAGCCTTTGGATTGATTGGATTGTGAGGTTATTCCTTTACTTTTTCTATGATTGTTTTAATTCTCTCTCGTGCTTAATTTCATTGATCATATATCGATTCCCCTTGATTTGTTGATTAGGAAATCAAATAGATTGTTAATAGTAGTTCCCTCTAGCTTGACAACTTAGAGAAATTAGTATTATGCTATTGATTCCCCTTTTCCATACAACCTGTTGAGATTGTTATTGATCATATTACTAAGGATTGGAGGATATTGGTTGATAATCTAAATCCCTTAGTTTGTGTAGAGAATTAATTGCATGCAATTGTATGACTGGTTGCTACACTTGCATGTACCTATCTATTCCTGAACTTCCTACTGCTATTGAATTAAATCGTGAAGGTTAGTAGGGATTTGTTTAATAGTTAGGGTTATTAGGACTGGTTGGACTGGTAACTAATTCAGAACAGGGATTAGGACTTTCATGAGTATTGAGGACTAGGAATAATCAATGATCGATTTATCAATCTAAAGTGTGGATATTTGTTTGGCTGAGCTATTTTCCCAATTTGATTTCAATTCTTTGTTTTTTTTTATTTATTTTGTTTTTAAATCAGAAACCCCCTGGTTACTTGTTGGTATACAATTACATCGTTGGAATAGTATTTGATTCTTTGTGGGATTCGACCCTTGCTTACCAGACTACATTAGTTAGGTTTGTTTAGGATTATTTTGTTTAGGTGTTACGACAACGCCTTATCATGATTCCTCTCAACAAGGCCATTTTGTTGAGGTCTATAGACCATGCTTCTTTGATGTATGATGCCATGTCGAACAAATAACTTGCAACACTCTGAGTTCACAATCTCGGTCCCATTATCTGAACGAAAGACCTTGACATGTGCAGCAAACTGTGTCTTGACAAACTGAATAAAATTTTCAAGAACAACACAAGCTGATTGTTTATCTGGAAACAGATAAGTCTAAGTTCCTCTGCTATGATCATCCACTAATGTCAAGAAGAATTTACAACCATTGAGGGCAGCCACTCTATATGGCCCCCACAAGTCAACATGCACTAAATCAAATAAATGCACAGCATGACTATCACTAGAAGGACTAGGTAATCGATGGAATTTTGCAAGAGAACAAGTCTCACATAGAAATGTGTCATGCGTTTGACCTTTACAACAAGGCATATGAAGCATTTTGGAAACAAAAACATGCCCCAACCGCTTATGAAGCAGGGAAAAATCAAAGTTATCAACACTATTACAATGCATAATCTGCATTTCCTTATTAGAAGAATCAGTAAGTGAAACTGGATGAGAACTCTCATGTGTAATCTTGACCCGGTACAAGCCTCTCACACCTTGTCCTATGGCCACATACTTCTTACTCATACGGTCCTACAATAAGCAATATTCCTTATGAAAATGAGCACTTAACTATCCAGTATGCACCAATTTACTTACTGATAATAGGTTGTATTTGAACTTTGGAACATAGAGAACATCTCTCAACAATAAGGCATCACTGAGTTGTACATCACCAACAGTGTACATTGTCTTTGTGGAAGCATCAGGCAGAATAATATGAATAGGATGAGTGACAGGTCGAGGATGAATCAGTACATCATAATAGGATGCCATATGATCTGATGCTCCACTCTCGACTATCCAATATTCACTAGAATGTTGAGATGCAGAAAGAACATAAATATTTATACCTGAAAAATGGAAGTTGGATTGGCCTCCACGAGCAACAACATTCATAGCTTTCTCGGATCTGAAGGCCTTCATCACTTCCTGATACGCATTAGTGAGACTGGATACTGCCTGCACAAATTGATGTTTTGTCCCCATTTTCTGCTCAACACTACCAGTATACTCCAGTGGAGTTTCTCCGCTTCCCTGACTGTCATTTTCAACTTATGCCCCTCCTCTCTACAATGTGTGCAAAACCTCTTTTCATTTGGCTTAGACTTCCTGAAATCTCGTTTTTCACCTTTCTGAACCTTAGTATCTCTAGTGTTAGACTTAGTTCCAACACTTTGATTTGCCATGAAAGCATAAGGTTTCACTACAACAGAATTGCTCACTTGTTTCTGACGTTCAACTTGCATAACAAGGTGATATGCTTTATTCACATGAGGAGAGGACTCCATGGTTAGAATCTGACTCTTAACATTCTCAAAGTCATTATTCAGCCTCATTAAAAATTGCATCAGTTTATTACGATTGTATTTCTCTAGGTACTTAGCAAGAATTCCACATTTGCAAGTAGACATGATACCACAGGTACAAATAGGCAAACCTTCCAGATCTTGTAACTCATCCCAAATGTGCTTCAATTTCACAAAATATGATGTCACAGAGAGACTGCCTTGACTAACCTGTGAAAGTTGTTGCTGTAATTGATAAATCAATGGAGCACTACTCTCTCGATATCGATCTCTAATTTCTTTCCATAAGCTCCTCGCTGAATCTGTGCTCATGAAGCTTCCTGCCATCTCATTGGTCATGGAATTGGTAATCCAGCAGCCAACCATGGAGTCGCATCGTCTCCACCGTGCATAATCTGAAAATTTTGACACTGGCGTTGCTTCAGTTCCACCAATGAAGCTGATCTTCATCTTAGCGATGAGAGCGCGCTCGATCTGGCGGCTCTAAATCAGGTAATTCGTGTCGTCAAACAAATTTGACATGAGATGCATTCCAAGTGAATCGGAATTGGTAAGCATCAGCGGATCTACCATATTCGCAACTTGATTTCCTTCCTTACCGATCGTTTCCAACGCCATTTCAAAGCAGGCCTTGAACGAAACTCAAATCTCTCAGGACCGCGGAAGAAATAGAGTAAAACGCAATTTCACAGATCGCTCAAGTTCCTTTTTCGCTCTGATACCATGAAGAAACTAGATCTGGTGAAGATGAAGAACAATCGAGCTAAAACGCCTTCAATCGATTGAGAAAAATTGACCAAACTAGGTCAGTGGAAAATTGAAATTACAGAGAGAATGAGAAAGGAGAAATCAAGTTCATAACAAACTCAGATGTTCTAACAAACTATTTATACCTAAACGATACATCAAATCGGGTTCAATTATTTAACTAAACCAAACATTTATTGAAAGTGAAGAACTGGGAAACAACTGAAGCGCCAAAACCGGACTTGAATAAAGGCGCAAAAGGTGAGAGCATGTGGGGAAGATGACTCCAGGTGCAGTTCCACGCCGTCTCTGATGTGCTCCAGCTTGACCATGGATCATCACTCTCTACAATATCTCACTTTTAGTTTTCCATCATCTACATGAAATTCCCCAATTCTCCATTCACCAATAGAAAAGAAGGTTCATAGGATCATTTGAAATCAGGAACCAATACACAAGGAGTTAGAGATTGCACTAGGGCATTAAGGCCGAATTCAAATTCTCAAAATATTGATGCTATAAACCGAATCATGCTCTTCCACATAGAAACCCCAGCCAAATATAGTGAAATTATGCAGTATTTCCTTCAAAACGTGGAAATGAAAGCAAAGCTACCTTCATTTTAGCTGAGAATCATCTTATGTGACTCTATACCATATTGTAATGAAAAGCATCGCAGCTAAGTAGCTACCTAGTTATACTCAAAAGATATCATATTTCTCAATCAACAACCACTTCAAAATCCTAGCAACATCCTGTAATCGACAAGCCTAGCAAAAAAAACAATTCTAATGAAATTTCGGGGGGGAAACTGATATCGTACTTGACTTTCTTGATGAGAATAGACTTTAGCTTCCGAGCGAGATCTTGGGACTGAAGCTTATGGTAGAGGGCCTTGCGCGCGAGCACATGCTTCTCGGAGTTTTTGATGTGCTGAATATGCTCATGCTTTATCATTTGCTCGATTCCGCTGGAAGTCATCTTCCTCTACATCAAGGAAAGAGCATGGTCCAGGTTCCCGTTCAACATCTTCACTCGGATGCCCCGCGATTGCTGAAGCGAAGAGCTCAACGAGTTCATCATTGATCACTCACTACACTGCTTGAAGACTGATGTAAACTTGCTCTCCATGTCTTCACGAGGATTCAACGGATTCAGACTTTCAAGGGTTTTTTAGGTTGGAGATGGAAAATGACGCTACAAATCCAATTGGGAGAATTGTAACAAAATAGATAACCTTTCTTCTTTTTTTCGCTTTGGTCACCGGCGACCGGGCTTCGTCTATCCGGGTGCGGATTTTGCCATAAGTTTTGGCATGACACTCCCAGTTCTCACAAACCACTACGGAGATGAAGCAGAAACAGGGGAGGAAGAAAGAAACCTTGGGACTACAAACTTGACAATCGATCATTAGTTATGGAGGCAAAAACCCCAAAGTGAAGCGTAACCTAGATCAAGCGCGAACACACAGAGAGGTAAACTGGATCGTGAGTGCTTTTGCAGCTCATTAGGCCAAGTGGTTGGTGGTGCTAGGGCGTTTCTCAATCCGGAGCAACAAGGATAAAGGGCGCAGATTGATTTGGGGCTAGGCAGGAGAGGATGGTGGTTAATTTGGGGCTAGGGAAGGAGTAGAGTGATCGAGCAAATCGATTGATTTCAGCTCAAGATAACAGCCAACACAAATATTCCTGGTGTCTGATTAAAATAATATAATTAAGCTCACAAATAACCCGGATTTCAATTTCATGGGATATATAAATGTGCATATAACCCGGGCATTAATAGATACGGGTTATTTTCTTATCTCATTCGTTTATATAACCCGGATAGAGAAACGCCCAAGTTATAATTAACAACAACTTTTTTCAGCACTCTAACATCTCGACAATTTAACGCCCGGGTTATTTGCCTACGAGATATTAGGTGTTTTTTTTAGTAGTGCCTTCAATGAACGCCATACGCGCAACCTTCTCGTCAAAGTCATGCACCTGGACCACTTCGGTGGTGAACCTTTTTGAGAAGGAAGCGAGCAATTCACCTTCACGATGTCTGACATTCATGACCTCCTGCATGCTTAACTTCCTTTTTGCGAACACCCGAAGTGTGCCAGGAAGGAGTCTGTCGGCTATTAGAACCCGTGGATGCTCTTCGCGGGTAAGCTGATCATCCACGTGAGGGTTGGTCCTGCTAGTGTGTTGGAGAAGCATTTGCACATGGAGGGCTTGTCGTCCTTACTCACGAGCGTGATGTACCGATAGCGAGACAGGTAGTCCTTGGGATCGTCGTCTCTCGTGTATTCTTTGAAGATCGGGAGCTTAAAATCGGGAGGTGGTGACGCGAGAAGTATGTGGTCCGCGAAGGCCGTAGATCCGAACAGGAGCTCCATTGTTGCTTGCTCCGGATAGTATTGCGGCACCGTCTCCGTGTACGGCCTACGGAGAGGCTCTCATCTGGGTATATAGCGGGGAGGCTCATGAGTTGCGGACACTTGGTCCATTGGGGTCCCTCCCTATATTCCTCGCGAGGCTCATTCGCGTCATGCGGTTCCTGAGGTGCGCGCTCGGGCTGGCGCGGCTGTGGTGTGGGCTCTGGCGGGGCGTGCTTCTGGCATAGCCTCTTCCATTCCTGGAGCTAGCTAAATTGTTCCCATTCGGCCTCACTGAGTATCACCGCTCGCGGGTGACTCCGAGGAATTTGGCATTGCGATTGCGCTTCTTTCGACACGGTAACTTGCGGACACTCGTGATCCATGGTGTTGGGTGGTTGTTGAGCTTAGTTGCGTGAGATGGTCCTCACGGTCGGCGCCAATGTTGATTCCCGATTCAACTCTCGTGAACGAATCGAAGGGCAACACACCTTCGACTCAAGTTGTCTTCCTTAGATCTTTGTTGTTTAAGGACGTTCTTAGCTGCTTGGACTCGTCCTTGCTTCACGTAAGATGGTGGCTCTTGCTTTGTCTCGATTCTGATACACGTGGTTCCCTTCTTTGTCCCTCTTGTCGCGGATAGTTGTTCATGGGGCTCCAGTAATCGTTCCTGGTTGTCGGATTACCTGAAACAACCCCAGAGATGGCTTTTCTGAGGGCGGGCTCTCCGACTCTCAAGTTAGTAGTGGTTCGCGATTTAAACAGGGAAGGAAAAAAAGGATCAAGCCGAATGAAAATGGGTGTGGATTGCTCTAGATCTCTCGATTTCTCTCTGGTTTTTTTGTGGATTGCTTGGGGAAGAAGAAGAAGAGAAGAAACAGTCAATCAAGTGTGTTCTTCCCTTTCTCTCTCTTCTAACCGAATTACTGCCAAAAAGTGCCAAAAAGTTCCTTCTCTCTCCTAATTTTGGGGTATTTATAGAAAATTTTCACCCCTCAAATTGGCCTTGATGCACACACCTTTGGATGGACCTTTCCTTCTCGTTGTTGGGCTTCCTCCCTCCCTAAGTGCGGCCCACGAGCCTAACAGTCCTCAAGCAGCTAGCTTCAACTCTCGTGATCTTACCAGTCCGGCCCAAGCTTGTTGTTGCTCATTACTGAATCTGACTCCCACAGTGTATGTGTGCAAAGTAATTAGGTTCGTCAACTGTGGTCAATTGTCCAGATAATTCCAAGTTCAAATTATATAAATTAAGTTTAATAAAAAATATTGTTTTAAATGTAATTCAATAATTTTATCTGGAATTCGTCGCGTTGTCATGGACGTTTTTGAAAGGAGTGAAAAACTTGTTTTTATATATATACACACCTAAACCTAAAACCTAAAGTGGAGGTTGTTATGTTTGGATTCATTTTTATAATATTATACTATATAGCTACATATGTGGATGAAAAAAACATGTAAGTGTAACAAATAATAAATCAAAATTGAGAGAGAAAGAGAGAATAGATATTTTAGAAAGGAAGTTGTTAGGTTAAATATTGGGCGGAGGGGAAGAGCGCAGAGAACCGTTGCTCGTGAAATGCATGACACCACTCACCAGTGAGTCAAACCCTCCTCCCTCTCGTGCATGTCACGTGCATAGTTTACCTCCCTTTAATTTTGTTTTTTGAAACACTTTACGTGTTTATGTATTTTACTTTATATTGTTGGCAGTATCACTTCGTGTCTATAAAAGCCGGGGTCGATCGCCCGATTTCATGGAACCCCAATTCAACACTTAGCTTTACTCATCGTACACGTCAATCATACACGGTAAGTAGGGTTATTCATTTTGATTGACATATATATATATATATATATGCATATGTTTTCAGCTGTTACACTGTCGACGTCAATTATTCATCTCGATCTTCTTCAATCTCACGCAAATTGAATCTCGTCGATTATAGATTATGACCAACCTTGGGATTAACTGGTTTTGCATATCTCTGTTTGCAGTTGTGACGGTTGGATTTGATGGAGCTCATTTAACCACGTATAACATAAAGGTGATCGAGTAACCTTGCATCAAGTAAACACACTTCTTTTTAAGTTCTTGTTGATTCTCGCCGTTGTTTTTGTTTTAAAAAAAATGGTTCAATCTTGATCATGATTAACTAATATATGATATACATGAATCAATTAATTCCATACGTTAGATCGATCTGGAAGAGATCGAAAACTAAGACCCGGTTTAGTTAGCTATATATGGACCAATCAACCTTAATTAATTTGGGGGTCTTGATATGCTTCAGGGAATGAATTCAAATTTTAAGACAAGTACTTATCAATTATGATATTGTAATAAAATCCAAATTGTATGGATGTTATTATGGCTTTATTTGTCAGACCTAATAAACCGAAGTTTGGTTAATATATAAGGTGAAGGGATTGAAAACCGACACGTACAAGAAGAGTAAATCCATCGATCTGAATACTAAAGAACAAGCCCCAAACAATTTAACATGCACCGAAACACTATATACTATATACTATATATCAATCAAGTTTAACAAAATTAAGAAGCTGTGATACCATATGGATAAATAGAAGCACGCTGAATTTTATTTTATCAGTAATGATCGATTTGAACACATCCTATACAATTTCTGATACTGTTGAGATAGATGAATGAATAATTGAATATAGTTACATAAAACTAGGGAGAGATCTGTAAATTATTCTGAATATTATACTCCCTCCAAAATATTCGTCTATGTATCTACCATTTTTCACGCTTAAAAAACAGACCATTAAAATTGCTGTATTATCCTTATCTAGTATTCTAGTATTTTTACTTTCTCAAAAATCACAATTGAAAATCTAATAAGATTATAATTAACTACAGGAGTAAATGTATAAGGTAAAAATCAAAATAGTCAAATAAAATTAAGGGGCATTATAATGCCAAGTGTAATCCAAACAAATAAGGATATTATAACGCCAAGTATAATCCAAACAAACCCTAAATATTTATAAATAAAATTTCAAGAATAAAAAGAGGAGATCAGCTACGGTATATCGGTTTTACACTTCAAGAGTACGTACGTTGTTGCAATGTCACATTTATTGACCGAAAAATAAAATAAGAAACGTTCATAATTAATTCACATATTTTTTTAATCCATAGAAAATACTTTAAGAGTCATTAAAATGAGAGAAGGGGAATTAAACTTAGTGACTTCGTTATTTCGAATGTCATGCTTATCAGTTAAGTTGGAAAATTTTGATAATTAATTAAGGACAATTTGCATGGATTTTCCGGCCTAAAAATGTGTTTGTAGAAATACACCATAATCTATCAGATGATAAGGGGTGTCTTTGTGGATAATTTGCAATAAATTTTATTTTCTTTTACCTTTTCTTATAGAACAAAATTAGAAAAATAAACTGATTTCTATTAAAAGAAAATAAGAGAAA
Source organism: Rheum nobile (assembly GCA_027886185.1). Classification (NCBI taxonomy): domain Eukaryota; kingdom Viridiplantae; phylum Streptophyta; class Magnoliopsida; order Caryophyllales; family Polygonaceae; genus Rheum; species Rheum nobile. The sequence continues at coordinate 123,086 of WOAB01000257.1, read as the reverse complement.
AATATTATGTTAAATGAAAGAAAAAAAGAATCAAAAAAGATTAAACAAAATGGGGAAAAAAAATTCTATTAGGAGTATTTTTTCCCTCTCTACTATAATCAAGGGTTATTGAAGATGAAAACTGAAGATTTAGTGAGATCTTAAAAAAGCGGTTTTGTTAACATCCTGTCAACTTATCTATTTCATCATGGTATTCTTCTAATCAACCCTAAAACTTAATTTGTTTGTCCTTCACCATTAATATCATCACTTTCTTCGAACTTCGTTGTTATAATCTCCATAGAAACATCAATGGGTAAGTTTTGTTACTGTCACACATCAAATCTTATATTGACGATCTTTTTTCAACCTTACTGTGGGAGTAATATTCATGGACTTGTGTTAGTCTAGCAATGGAATTAGCTTGGTTGGAGACAGATTCAACAAGTGGGGGTTCTTCACGCTGAATCGGGACAAATCGTGAGGATAGAATGTAAATTTAAGGTTTTCACACGAGATGAACCCGAGATCTGGTGACTTGTAATTGCTTTGGATCGGTTTTCTGAGGAATATAAGCTCGATTTAAGAGAGAGAAAAATCAAGCTTTTTTTGTTCGAGTTGAGGATAACAATGGAGGTTTGAAGAGAGCTTGAGGTTTCGTGGTAGACAATGATGAGAATGGGTTTTGGAGAGCTAGGAGATAGATGTATATGTTTTTTTGTGTTTTTTTTAATTTTTTTAATTTTTTCTTTTTAAATCATGTTTTGTTTTTAAAAAAGAAAATCAATAAATTTATCTTTTTTCTTACTAATTCAGTTTTAGATTTATTTGCAATTATTTTGGCTTTTTAGACATACATACAACACTTAAAAAATATTTTTATAAAATATTTGTAAAGTGGAATACCAACTACTAATTCGTCATTAATTAACTCGCATATATATATATATAGGGGCGCGCTCCGGTAAAACGAGAATTGTGGTAAAACGGAAGTACAAATGAGGAGCGTTGGATTGAAGAGATTGGAGGGCTGGATTTGATGGAGCAAAATAAGCCACATGGGGGTGCATTGTACCGAATTTGAATAACTTGCCTTCTTTATTGAATTACCGAAATTAATATCCTACAAAATATGAAGTTGTTTTGTAATTGGAGAGAGAGAGAATGAGATTCTTCAAATATTTAAAATTTAAATGGAAAGATTAATTTAAATTTGTTTAGATTTAAATTCGTTATATTCGTTTAATGATTTTCCAGCGTTCGTGAATATCGTTAATGTGTTCACGAATATCGATCATTTGTTAATGAATATCGTTCATGTTTGTTTGAATATCGATTTCTATTTAATAAGTGAACATTTAATATCTTAAAAATGTGAATATCATTACTTGAATCATGAATTCACCACTTGATAATATGAATATCACACTAAGTTACATGAATATCTCAATTAATCACATGAATATCAAATCCACTTCCACGAATATCACCACTCAATTTGTGAATATCACTACCCATTTTGTGAATATCGCCCACTACCCAATTACATTAACATAGTCACCCAAGTACATGAATATCATCACCTAACTACACGAATATCACCACCCAATATCTTCGAAGCTTTGATTCATGGTGGTGGGGTTTAACAATGATATTGTCGCGTCGATTTTGGGTCGCACGATCAACCTGAATATCAACATTATTATAATGAATATCAACAACATTATAGTGAATATCACATCATAAATTTTGAATATCGACTACTCAACGCATGAAACTTAATGAATATGAACAACATTATAGTGAATATCACATCATACAATTTGAATATCAAGTACTCAACGCATGAAACTTAAATCCAACATAGATATCAAAAAAATGTGTATGAATATCACAATAAACAATTTGAATATCACATATAAAAACGTGAATATCAATGATAAATAACTCATACAATACCATCAAAATTGAAAACAAATTAAACCTAAAAGGCTAAAACCCCCAAATTTTACTTGCTCCATGGGGCCTTGTGGGAAATAGTAGACTCTCTCCCCAACTCTAGGGATCTCGACCAGCGGACCAGCACACGCCTTCCATTGCAACCCCCAATTTTACTTCCTCCAGAAAACAGAACACCAAAACCTTATAGCCCTTCTTCTTCATTGCAACCCCCAAAAAACAGAATACCAAAATCGTATTTTGGCTACGATTGGAACCGCAATTGAACAACCAAAACCGTAATTAAATGGCCCTTCTTCTTTGTACTGCGGATCTCTAGCAAATGGAGTAGGAAGAAGCAATGACGACGGGCAGAGAATCACGAAACCGTAAATCCAAATTCAGAGCCATATCAGAAAACCCTAAATCCCAAAATTGACTCCCTGAAATTCAGATGATCTCATCCAAATCAATTTCGATTATTCAAATCAAGTTTAATCTCTCTACAATTTCAATTCAACGAAAGAAAAGGAGGAGAAATGTCTTACCTGAAATATACAAATGTAATAATCCTCGCCTTCCTCGACGCCTACGAGGACTCCGATCACGTCCACCTCATCACGGATCTCTGCGACGGCGGTGACCTTTTCAATCGCATCCTCGCCAACGGCCGCTACTCCGAGAGGGACGCCGTCAGACTGGTGGCGGTGTTGATCGGTGATGGCGACTGCACTTCCTCTTCAACGAATTGCTTGATAGCGGAGGGATTCCGGCGAAGATTTGACGTGTCGAATAATAGGTTGAGTGGGAAGATTCCGCCTCACATGGCGAAGTTGCCGGCGTCTGAGTTCGTCGGAAACCCGGGATTGTGCGGTGCTCCGCTTCCGCCTTGGTGGGTTAGAGCGAGAGAGATTTGAGAGATCTGGGAGGGAGATCTAGGAAGATGAAAAGGGGATCGGGGAGAGATGAGAGGGAGAGATCTGGAAGGGAGAGAATAAAATAAAAAAGGAAATGGATCGCTCTCAGTTATTAGAATCCCATAAAACACGGTCATTTGATTTCAATCCGGTGAATACTTCCTATACTAAAATCTGTGTACCCTCTAGAAATAAATTCTGGCCATTAAATTCATCCTAATCTAATGGCCCTTAATAGTACTTCCATTTTACCCTAAGAGGCCGTTTTACCTGATCTTAATTCTATATATATATATATATACGTATATTCTCTCCTTTGCTTTTCCTTAATTATTATATGCCCTATTAATATTGCTTTTGTGGGACGTAGCCTATAAACAATACGCATACTAAAACTATGTTAATTGGACATTGTGAATATTGTTTTTTTGGCACGTACATTGTTGAATCGTGTGTGTTCGTATAAGGAACGGCAGAACCGGTTTTTGGATAATGGAATAAAATAACAGATTATAGAATAATAAAAGAAACGTTTCTTAAAGAGGAAAACTCAATCAATCAACTAATTGACTGAGAAACAAAACCAACTCCATACATTGTAAATGATTCCTAAACAACAAAAAACTGCACATTTTTTTCATAAATTAGACCCGAAAATTGAGTGGTTTTGTTTCTTTATCCATTTGATTTTTTCAGGATTTTTGTCTTCTATCTTATAGGTAATTATTTGGAACTTATTCATATTCTAAAATTAATACATGCAACATAATATATAATAAATCCCTCAAAATTACCATGATCTATCACAACTTAAAAAAGGTTAACTCTCATCTATATATATATACTACATGAGAAGTTTGACGCCTAGATGTCAATCTCTCATTTAATTAACATACGTATCGGCCTCTAGATATATCACATTATCAAATCTTTATAAAAAAGTCAAACAATGAGTTTCACCTTTATTAATATAGATATAGATTTATCCATTATAAAATAAAATCATATCCTTACTAAGGTATCTTAAACATACAATCTTAACTATATAATTTTTTTCCAATTTTGTTGTTACTGCAATGCAATTAATAATAAATTTGTTTTTTTTTTAATTTATTATTATTTTCATATTTTGATAATTCTATATTTTCATGTTTCATATTTTTCATTACTGCGTACTGAGTTGAGCTCCGTCTATTAATTTAGCTTAAATTATCAGTAAAAAAATATTTTTGAATTTTATATAGATATAACAATTTATTTATCTAATATTTACCTACGTATTAATTTCACACAAATCAAATTTGATTTATATTTTACAATCTTATTTATTTTTAAATACATTTTATAGACAATAATCTTTTGTGATTTATCTACTTAATTTACTAAATTGTTTGTTTTTATGTGGTTAATAAATTATTTAGCTTATATAACATACTTTTATAATTATTATATTCATTATACTTGTTTAGTTTTATATGACTAAAAGTTAATTCATCACTAAAATATACAATTTATATTTAACGAAATTCGTATAAGGTACGGGGTTACGGTTTTATGTAGGGTTGAGCATTTTCCGGTCCGACCCAGAATTTTAAAAAAAATCTTAATATTTTAGGGTTTAAGGTATTTTTATATTTGAGATTTATGATTTAGGGTTTAGAGTTGAGGGTAAATTATATTTAAGAATAAATTATATTTAAATTTGAGGATTTTTTTCATGTTTAAATGTAAATAAATTATATTTAAATTTAATAAAATCCTAAATCGGTCCAAATAGGACTGGACCGGATATTTCCGGTCCGGGTTCCGGTCCACCATTTTTGGTGTTCTGGGTTCCGGTCCGGTCCAATCCGGGTTTGGACTGATGCTCAACTCTAGTTTTATGTTGAATTTGCTCTTAATATTGATTCTCTCTATTTTATATAGCAATGTTAATGTTGGCGGACAAATTGACAATTGCACGTTTTCTAGATAATTTTTTAACGAGAAAGGCTTACAAAAGGTTGTTGATAAAAAATATCACAAACCTTTTTTTTTATAAGGTAAGAATCAGACTGAATCTAAGAAAATTTGTAGTCAGCCTATAGCATCCTTACGGATGAGAACTAAAAATTCTGTATTGATTCTAATATCTTTCGAAGAAAGTCGATGGCTTAATTTAACAATAAGATCAGCCACCACATTAATATCTCGAAAGATGTGTGAAATCCGTATTGTCAGAAACAATTGTAGAATACATAGGATATTAGAGATTAAAATCTCAATATCCCATGGACATTTCTAGATTTTGTTTAAAACATTGACAATTGTGAGGTTATCACATTCAATTTCAATGTTCTCTAAACCCATTTCTTTCGCCATAGTTAATGCATTCTAAATGCCAAAGTTTCAGCTTTATGTGTTGTGGAAATTCCGCACTTTTCATCCTTATTATAGAATGGATCTCCTCTATCATTTCTAAAAATAAATCCATAACTAGATTCAACGTTATCTTTAGTAGAGCCATCAACATTAATTTTTATAACTTTGTCCGGTAATTTCTTCCATTTTTTGTTTAGTCTTTTTCTCATATTAGTCATGTTATGTTTTCTTGTTTCATTATCAGGGTCGACAAGACAATTAGGGTTGCAATTTTTAGTTTTTCTCCAGTTTAAAGCTTGGTTTTTAATATAAATTGATAAATCCTTAATAATATATGTATTGGTGTCGGTACTAGCGAAGCCTTTTTAATTTCGATAGTACCAAATACCCCACCAGGATATGACTAGTTCAGTGAATTGTGTACCCTTAATTTTACTTTTAATTTCATCTATAATCATTTTTATTTTCTTGTTTCCTAGATTTATAACTTTAACCAGTCTGGTTGTATTATCATTTACCTTTATTAGCGTTTTTAGGATATGATTACATTGAAACAATAGATAGTTTACATATTCTGTTTGTGTATTACAATGAATACAACCTTGAGGTTACAACCCCTTTTTCTATATATCAATCTTGCCTTGGTTGATAGTCCATTCTTAATGATTCTCTAAAGGAAGTTCTTAACTTTAGGATATATATATCTAGCTTATGAAGTTAGGATATGTATCTAGCTAATTTTCATATTCATAATGAGTTGTAGGCTATATATATCGCAAATTTGATAGGTATTTGGTTTAACACAATTTCTCTTGATACGGTGATTTTATGACAACTCACCAATATATAAGAAAAGATTAAAAATGGAAGTACACATTTAAGGAAGCAATTTTTAGAATTAGCAGAGTAAGTCCAGTACTTCAAAAATAGCTTTAGAGTTTAGTACCAACTGGATCTCCATCGATCGGCAGCTGTGGATCCTGTGCTGAGCATGAAAAGAGGAAGAGATGCAGACATGTGGATTCGTACGTTGTCAGCTGTGGATCCTCAAACGTACTTGTCCAATTCTCAGTGACATCACATCCTTTCTTAAATACTTAAATTTAACAAAGAATCCAAAAAAAAAATATTAACTTTCACTACCAGATAAATAACAATCTCAACTTGTAAATCATTAAAAAATATATAAAAATGAAAAAAAAAATATAGATAAATTTTGGGTTGAAATCTTGGCTAATTCGGTGAACGTGCAGTTGTGACTTGTGGTGCTTGTAGTTAGGTGTAGTAAGTGATTCTACTTTATATAAAATCTCTTATTAGATTTCATGTTGTAATATTCTGGAGTACACGTCATTGATCGAATCAGCCTGAATTTCAATCAAATTTTTTTTTAACATTATTTTTGGTTGATAGACATATAGCTACATGTAATTATTTTTAGCCGATTTAAAAATTGAGATTATAAAATACAATGTGTACTGAGATTAATTTGATTCATATGCATGATATATATATAGTCAGGTTTCGGTGAAACGGATGCTTACGGTGAAACGTGATGAGGAATAAGAGTCAATCATTTTGGGACAATGGAAGGCTATGATGGAATATCCATCATAGCAAACATACACCATCTCACACTCAATCATACCCTATTGTCAATATCTGATCATTGATCGGTCAACACTCAAGACCGTTGATGGGTCAAACTGATTTTTTGTCCAGATTTTTTTTTTAAATACACCTTTTTATTCTTGTTTATATACACATTTTCATCATAAAATTGTTTCTAAAAAAATGAACAATTTCCTATTAAATTTGAACAATTGTATATTAAAATTTGAACAATTTTTTTTGAACAATATATAAAGTTGAACAATTGTATCTGAAAAGTTGAACAATTGTATCTTACAGCTGAACAATTTCATTTTTAAGGTTAGACGACTGTTTCACTAAGCAAACTTTAGTTTGTTTGTTTTTCGGGCAAAATTTTTTTTCCCAGGCAAATTGTGTTCTTCCTTTTTTCTTGTTTTCCTACACGTTTTTATCATAAAATTGTAATTAAAAAAGTTGAACGATTCCCTATTAAACTTGAATAATTGTATGTTAAAAGTTGAACAATGTTTTTTAAACAATATATAAAGTTGAACAATTATACAAAAAAAAGTTAAACAATTGTATCTTAAAGTTGAACACTTTTATTTGTATAGTTAGACATCTGTTTTCATTATGCAACAGTCAGTTTTGTTTTTTTTTGGCCAATTTTCTTTTTGAGATAAAATATATTTTATTTTATTCTTGTTTTCCTACAAGCTTTCCTCATAAAATTGAATAATTCTCTCTTGAATTTGAACAATTGTATCTTACAAGCTGAACAACCTTTTTAACAATATATAAAGTTGAACAAATGAACCAGAAAAGTTGAACAATTTAAATTGCATGAAAATTCAAACTTATAACAAAAGATAGATTGAACAATACTTCATTAAAATTTTAACAATTGTCCAATAAACTAGAAGTTTTGTTTATAATGTACTATAAACATAATACAACTCAAAAATTTTAAAACATAAACCCTAAATCCTAAATGTGTAGGAAAATAAGAATAGTAAAGACGAAAAAAACGGTCAGCCCAAAAACATTATTAAAAAAAATGAAATTGTTCAACATTAAGATACAATTGTTCAAATTTATATACATAGCGAACACAGTTGTCTAACTATAAAAATGAATTTGTTCAACTTAAAAATAGTACAATTGTTCAACTTTTCAGATACAATTGTTCAACTTTAATATTGTTCAAATTTTAATTGTTCAACTTTTAACATATAATTGTTCAACTTTAAGAACTAATTGTTCAGTTTTTTTCATTAATAGTTTATAATGGAAATGTGTAGGGAAAAAAAACCGAAGTAAAAAAAAATAAAAAAAAAATCTGGGTGTTGACCGGTTAACGGTCGGTCATTGACCGGTCAATGCTAATCGTTGACCGGAATTGGGTGTGGTAGGGTGTATGATAATATTAAAATGAATGGCTTAGAATGCTTGAATTTTCCCCCAAAATAAGCACTATTTAGAAAGTTTTTCCGAAAGTAGGCTCGGTGTGAAAGTTATTCTCAAAATAGGCAGGCTGGATGGCATTGTTGGTCTGAGCTGCCTTGAACGGGGTGGCTTCTGAGGGGCTGGCGATGCGTGCTCCAGCAACAACAGCTACTTTTGTCACCATAGAAGAATCTTGATTTAAAATGGACCGAGTATAACGTATTGATCGGGACTGATCCACTATATGGGTAATTTTATTTAGTATATCGGTGTGGGTACATTACATGGATTGAATTTATAATTTAAGCAGTAGAATTGCATGCGGGCAACGACGGTCCACAAAGACACTTATTGTGGAAGTAGACAGTGTGGTCAAAAGTGGGGAGCTGGGCGACGTGAGGGATGGGCCCACAAAGGTGGTTGTAACTGAGGTTGAGGTAGTAGACGTTCTCCCTCTCCGTCGCCGCCTACGCCAACCTCTTATTTGAATCATTCTAATATGCATGCTCGCTAGATTCAAATTATTCTAAATTAATCTTGCCTATTAAAGAGTTGATATATTTGTGGACAAAGATGAGAGTCAAGATGCTGATGTTTCGAAGAATAGAGCTTTCGTTTAGTCTATTTTGAGCGACTCATTGGCGGTTCAAACCACGACAATATGGAGTGAGGCCGATGCCGTTGGATTCGTGGCGCTGCAAGGTTTCTCCGAAAATGGGTCGCAGAGGCTAGAATACTCCACAAGCGTCATAATAATGCTTCAAAGTGGCATGGTCTTTCGGTCTTTTGTGCACAACATGGACAAGTTCAGAGGTGCTTCGATGTCGTTCAGAGATGGTTTGAGACGATTCAAGAGTCGGTTTCAACTAACTCGAACATAAGGAATACGATGGAGTGATCAGATTGTGGATTTAATGGCTCTAGAGGGGTCTTTTCTGGGGCTGAACATGGCTTAATGGTGGCCTATATAAGTGAAAGACAAGAAATTGCAGGAAATCCATTCACGGCCGCAACCAAGTCCAACCGACAGCCATGCTCTACCTGTCAAAAAGTGGAGCACCGCCCACCAACCTGTTCAAGGCAGCTCAGGCCAACAATGCCATCCACCCGGAACTTTTTTTTTTAAAAAAAAGTCGCAGAGTCATATAGCAACTCTGTTTAATAGAGTCGTTGTATGCAGCAGCAATTCTTTTTTTAATATTTAAAATTAAATTGGTATTATTTAGAGAAAAAAAAAGGTATGAGTCGCTGTCTGGTACAGCGACTCATACCTTTTTTCATTTTTTTAAATTAACCCTTCCGCTTCGGTGAGAGTCGCTATTTTTTTTTCCGACTTATTTACCATGAATCGCTGCTCTTCCCAGCGACTTATACCGAGGCTGTTTATTTTGAACATAACTTTCACACCGAGCCTATTTTTGAAAAAAAAAATTCTAAATAATGCTTATTTTGGGGGGAAATTCTAGAATGATTCTCACTTTTCAACCTAAGAATGCTCCTTATATGAAGCTAATCATATATATATTTATCTGCATAATCAAATTAAATATGAGTGGAATCCTTCCTACCACGTACCTGACGTACGTACGCTAGTTAGCTAGCGAGCTGCGGGTAGCTAAGTATATATATTAGTTGAAAGGTAGGTATGCATCTCTATTTATATCCATATGCATGCCTTTGTCATCTTATATATACATATACATATATATCAAGTTTAATTGTAGCACCTAAATAATTAACGGATTATTATTATTATTAAAATGAACAGTCACCTAACAGATTAACTTCAGGACAGGCAGTTCGACCCCAAAAAAAAACTTTAGGATAGGCAGCAAGTTATACAATACGTTCTAGTTTACCAGGGTCATTTTAAAGACAAAATTAATAATTAGTTTGTCAAATAACGTACTTGTTAAGGAACAACGTTCCCTCCATATATAAGTGCATTCGTAATTCTATGATCGAAGTCATGCACATTATACAAAGATAAATTTGATTCGTACGTTTACATGAATATCCTAATATTATACAAAAGCTTAAGGTTCAATTTTTCATTTCTAGAATCATTCCTATCTCCATGGTTGCAGCCTCGAATCCGATTTTTATGTTCGATCCATAGACATTTCTGAAAGCTAGGAATGCAGCTAGCTATACATGCACTCGATGCCAGTGAAGATGGACCTAATTAATAAGGTACATCATATGGTGTCATTTACATGTATCACTCATTTTCTTTAAATTATTTATAATTGATTTTTTTTTCTATTTTAGTTACACGTCTGGTTTTGTCACTTTATATATAACTGTCTACTACTTGTGAATACTATTCTTCACCTGTGTCAATATATATATAGGGAGTGTCAATGTTTGCATGGTTATGTAAACTAGTTATTTAACTAGTTAGTAGTTGATGTATTAACTCGTTTAACTAAAATATTGGGAAAACAAGGGGTTTTTCGGAATTATTTTAAGTGAATTGCCTAAAATAGAAAAAGCAATAATTGATTTTCAATTCTTTATAAAATATAATATATAATTGGAATTGTAACTAATCTTCGATATCTAAATAAAATTTAGTAATTTTCTAAAACTTCAACTCATATTTTACCCAATTATCTAATTATAAACGTAACCTCAGCTCCAATTAGTAAACAACTCGAACTTCAATTCACACGTACATAAATTAGAATTTGTTTTGGTGTAGTCATTTATAAAGACATTTTTATAGATAAATACTTTTTTGATATAATAATATTTGGTAAAGAATAATTATAAATGCCTTTTTATATAAATTGTGAAGAAAAAATTATACAATTTTTAAAACTCTACAAATATTAATTTTAAATAAATAATTTTATAATGATAAAGTCTTATAATTTTCCTTAACAAACAAACTCACTCTTAATCTCGTAAATATCCATAACCACACCTTAGCTTAAAAAACGCCTCCAAAATTGAATTTGTGCGTATGGGAACTGGTTGGGCTCTTCTTAGGCCCAAGTGTTTAGTTGGGTTGAATTGGGTTAATTCCTGGGTTTTAATCACTGCTACTGCTGCGTTTTATTCTGACACATTTCATCAATTTTCACTTTTTTTTTTTTTAAAGGGTACATTTTTCTTTTATTATAAGTTGATGAAAAACCCAGGAATTGTGGTGATATAGTTATCAAACGAGTGTTAACCAAATCCCTAACATCATTAATTAAAATGAACCTAATAATAACAAGGGTTTTAATAAAACATAAATACAAACTTTTAGTTGTGGATTGCTTACGAGAAAACATACTTTGGGGGATTGAAGAAATAAATCAAAAGCATTACTTAAACGGTTTTTGTAGTGTATTCATGGGTAGATGTTAACAAGTTAAAAAAGAAAATTATTTTCAAAATATTCTCTAAAATAGAATGAATAAACTCTTAAAAAAATAAACTAATGGCTAAACAAATCTATATATATATATATATATATATATATTAAAGCAAAAGAATTTAGAGCCACTATATTGATTCCGACCCCACAAATCCTACGTGTCATTTTCTTATTAATCCACTTTTTTCATTAATATTATATTTAAATTTAAATCATAATATATAATCACAACTAACTTCAAATATTTAAAATTTTAAATCACAAAATCTAATTACAACTAACTTCAAACATTTAAAAGTTACATACAACTTTTTTATAAAATTTGATTTCTACAAATTATCATACAATAAGCTTATAATATATGTCAAAATAATATATAATAGATTTCCTACTAAACTTATATATAAAATACATGTTATACTCATTAAATCCTCACCCGAATGTTGATTGACTTGACAATTCGTTTTTAAATTTTAAAAAAGTTCCCACCTGTTATTTTTTGTGCATCAAAATTGAAAATTATATTTTTATATTTTTAGCTTTAAAAATTAGAATAATAAGTGTTTGGTACATAATTGTAATCTTCATCACAATATCTTCCGAAAAAATATACATTTGTCGTTGAGATTGTGACACCAACTATTTACATTGACATATTTATGTTTTTAATTTTCTAAATATTATATTATCTTCATCGATCAAATCTCATCATTCATCATCAATATTACCTTTCTTTCTTTTTTTCTATTAAATCGTAAATCATTTACCCAAATCCATTATAATATCTATTTATATATAATATATTTATCTATCTATATATATATATATATATAAAGGCTCTTCCCTTTCAAGCCACCAAAATGATTCTGACCCTACAATGCTGATGTGTCATTTTGTGATAAATTCTCATTTATTAATTTATTTTATTTTACAATTTTTATTTGCTTTAAAATCTAAATTATTAATCTTTCATTTTCACCTATGTAATTTTAGATTTTACACAACAAACTTGAACTAGATTATTTTGAAGTGTTTGTTAAACCTAAAATAAACTCACGTGATGCTAAAAAGAAGAAGAATAAATCCATGTAATTCTTTCATTCACGAAATTTCAATCTTATATGTACGTTAATTTACAGCTATAAATTAATATCTATATAGATCAGCCACTATTAAATTAATAATTATTCAAACAACCTTTTAATCATCAATTTTTAGAAATATACAATTATAAGTTAAAATCAAATCATTCAAACGTTGGTTTTCGTTGGAATAATATTAATATTAAGTATACTCACAAACATATAGATATATCTAAAATTTGTTAAAGTGATAAAATTTAGGAATCCTTTTTTCCTTAGGTAATTTTTTTTTGTTTGCTGGGAAGGTAGAACTTATATATTGGCTACGACACAAATTTAAAGGTGAAATTAGGGATTGTGAAAATTTTACTTTTACACAACCTATTAAGCTTGAATATAGATATTAAATTGTAAAAAATTAATTATGTTGTTAAATATTTTTATGATTTCATTAGCTGACTTTTTAGAAATAATAGAAATTTAAAAAAAATTGTTGTTAAGAGTTATTATTACAATATTAAATTTTCATTATCATTTGATCTAAGTAAATCATTTTTGGCAGTTGAACTAACTAAATTTGATCGTAATTTTTTTGCATCTTCTTAGTTATTACCTATTAAATATGTACTTTTTATAAGATATTTTTTTTGTTAAGATGTTATTTGGTCAGATTGAACTTTATTTTTTACTTTATTAATTTATTTCTCACTAATTGTTGTTTGCTTAAGATTTTCAATTAAATAGTTATTCCATTAATACTTTCATTTCAATATAACTATCTATCCATCTATCTAATTCATCTAGATAAATAGCTTTTCACCAATGTGACTAGATAAATAGTATGGTATACTCATTAATTAAAATTTGAATTTTTGAAGCAAATTGCATTGCATTCTCTCTATATATATTGTTTCGTCCAACTTGATTGATGATGAGCATCAAGAATATGGAAATGAGAGAAAATATAATAGTATAGATGAAGCCGACATACATTAAGGAGTCAATATTTTTTGTTCTAAATAAGTTTGTAAATGACTCATTGATGAATTAATGCCTTATAGTCATTAAATTGAAAATTATCTTTATTTAATCTTCATCAAAATTATTTTGTATCACATTTTATTGATTAAACGATATCACATTTGTTATTTTGCGAGTTGATAACACTTTATCAATATAATTAACAAGTATGAGAATAGGTATGAATGAAATATTATATATTTATACGAGTTATATAATTAACAATAAATTGTTGAACATATTGTTTTTAAACAACAAATTTATTGTTATTTCAATCTTCCATTTATATAATTCTTAAACAATATGAATAAGATATATTTCTTTAAAACTACTTAAATACGTTCACCCGTACAGGGTGCGGGTACTATGCTAGTTATTGCTAAAAATAGAGTTATTAGAGTGTGTCCATGGACACGCATTAGAAAAAACCTTACTAAAATATTCTAAACGAGTACAAATAAACTACATCCTAATAAAAGAGAGCTATGCTAGAAGAGCAATGCAAATTCTCTGAACCCCAAATCCCCAATGCATGCAACCCTCCAATCTTCTTTCACTCTCTTCTCCACTTTTCCTCTAACACACTTCAAGACCTTGGACCTCCCAACTCTATTTGGCACACCCAAATACTTTTTTCTCTCTCTCTCTCCGGCCATATTGACCCATAACCTTTTTTTTGTTTTTGATTTAACTATTTATAACTAAGTCAATACATAATCTTGTAAAACTTTATCTACAAAATTAATATAAAACTCTACCGAAATATATAGGGTTTTTCTAATCTATGCACCTAATGCATAGGTTAAGAACCTTATTTTAGAAAATTTTGGTTATGTGTTATCATTTTAGAAATTTTAATTTTTTTAGATGGGTTTAAGTACGTATTCTCTTTTAGGGAATAATTTTTAAAATAAAAAGGATTAACCTATGCCCTTAGGACATAGGATAAAAAAACCGATATATATATATATATATATATATATATATGATCATTCATTTTTCACATGATGCATGTGAAAGTATAAATTAAGCAATTTAAATTAAGCAATTGATACCTACTTCAATATCAAATGAGATGCATATATAGTAAGTTGTTGTACACACTACGGAATCCTTTCCATCCGTCCATAATCCCTATATATATATATACGGACATGCATACCATGTTCAGTTGGAGCTGCAAAATGCCCACGTACTTGCATCCATCACCAAAATTAATATGCACATATTCACATTTGTTTGATAATACTACGACTTTTCAGTTTTTATTTTCTTTTATAAGATGAAAAATAATTGTTTAATTTTTTGGGTTTTAAATTTTAATTGATAGTCTTGAAAATTAATTAAAACGATTATTAAAATATGACATATTTTGAAACAATAATATTGATAATTATATTAAAAATGTTTCATAAACTAAAAACGGAAAATCCACAAATTCATGAAACAAAGCCTTCGTTAACTATGTTTATAGCCTATGCCCTAGCTAAGAACATATTTTAATTAGGAATTTCGAATTCATAAAGTAAATCGTAACAAAAAATCAACCAAATCTTCTTAAAAATGAGTAAGTAATTAACCGATGTCTAGGAACATACATTAGAGAAATTGATTCACTAATATTTAAATATTGAATGCCTTGATAGTATATAATATGGATGCGTCACGAGTCACGACTTGTTCCTATCACTTTGACCTTTCAAGTATAGGTTTGGTCACATCAATTAGTCTATACATAAAATATGTGGACATGCACGTTATAATCAATTACTTAACATATACCGATCTGATTAATTAGTTGGTGAACCAATTAGCTTTATTATAGCTATCGTCATTCGTCACTATTTAATTCATGTATCTTGATCGATGAATCGGCTACCTAGCTAGCTAATATATTTTTTGTATGATACAATCATCTACTGACACATACTTACACGTTATATATTTTTTTGTATGATGCAATTCATGTATCTTGATGAATAAGCTAGCTAGCTAGCTAATATATAGCTTGAATTACTTCCGAACTATCTGCAACAAATTGACGTTATTCTTAAGGGATTATTTTTCACACCCGCACTATCACGCGGCACACCCATATTTGGGCGCATCCTGGATACGCCCAAATACAGGATTTTGTTTTTCGGAAAAAAAAATCAATTCATTGGGCGCATCCAGGGTGCGCCCAAGTGAATGAACCGGGTTTTTAAAAAACCCGGCTCATGGCCGATTTATTTTTAAAATAAAAAAAAATCCTGGTTCTTTCTGGGCGCATCCCGGATGCGTCCAGGAAAAAAAAATTAAAAAAAAAAATTTATTTTAAAAAAAAAAAAAATTGAAAAAAAACTGGGCGCAACCAGGTTGCGTCCAAGGGATTTCTAGTGTTTTTTAGGTTTAGGGTTTAGGGTCCATTCGAGTATAAAACCCTAAACTCCACACACCCTTTGGACGCAACTAGATTGCGTCCAAAATTATGGGCGTAACTAGGTTGCGTCCAAGGGGTTTGTAGTGTTTTTTAGGGTTTAGGGTTAGGTCTTGGGGTTTAAGGTTTAGGGTTTTTGGGCGCAATTAGGTTGTGTCCAAGGGGTTTTTAGTGTTTTTTAGTTATATGATATAAGCATAGTTATATTCTATAGTTATATACTATGGTTATATCTTATAGTTATATGACTTATATCCAATTTGGTTATATCATATCGTTATATTCTATAGTTATATATATATAATTGTTATATTATATAGTTATATATTATGATTATATATTATGGATATATTATATAGTTATATACTATGCTTATATCATATAGTTATATACAATGATTATATCTTATAGTTATATCCAATTTGGTTATGATATATCGTTATATCCTATAGTTATATACTATAATTATATCATTTGAAAATCATATATAACTATGGTTATATCCAATTTGGTTATGTCTTATGGTCATATACTACGGTTATATTCTATAGTTATATACTATGGTTATATATTGTACTTATATGACTTATATCCAATTTGGTTATATCATATCGTTATATTCTATAGTTATATATATGTAATCGTTATATTATATAGTTAAATATTATGATTATATCTTATGATTATATTATATAGTTATATAATATGCTTATATCATATAGTTATATACAATGATTATATCTTATACTTATATGACTTATATCCAATTTGGTTATATCATATCGTTATATTCTATAGTTATATATATGTAATCGTTATATTATATAGTTAAATATTATGATTATATCTTATGATTATATTATATAGTTATATACTATGCTTATATCATATAGTTATATACAATGATTATATCTTATAGTTATATGACTTATATCCAATTTGGTTATATCATATCGTTATATTCTATAGTTATATATATATAATCGTTATATTATATAGTTATATATTATGATTATATATTATGGTTATATTATATAGTTATATACTATGCTTATATCATATAGTTATATTCTATAGTTATATATTATGATTATATCTTATGGTTATATTATATAGTTATATACTATGGTTATATCCTATATTATATTCTATAGTTATATACTATGGTTATATCTTATAATTATATATTATGATTATATCTTATAGTTATATTCCATAGTTATATAGTATGCTTAATCATATATTAAGTTATATCATATACTTATATATACTATGACTATATCTTATAGTTATATGTGATTTGGTTATATCCTTATAGCTATATCCAATTTGGCTATATCCTTATGATTATATTATATAGTAATAACAAAAATGGATATAACTATATGATATAACTATAATATATAATCATAGCATATAACTATATGATATAACCATAGTATATAAATATAGAATATAATCATGAGATATAACCAAATTGTATATAACTATAGATATAATCATAGTATATAATTATATGATATAACCATAGATATAACTATAAGATATAACCATAGTAATAACCAAATTGGATATAACTATAAGACATTCAAATTGGATATAAACAAATTTGGGCGCATTCTAGATGCGTCCATTTTTATTTTTTATTTTATTTTTTATTTTTTTCGGAAAAAAAAAAATGGACGCATCCAGAATGCGCCCAAAATCAACCGGTTCAGACCCAAATCGGTTCAATAATCTTTAAAAAATTATTTTCTAAGATAAAAAAAAATCCACCCAGACCTTGGGCGCACCCTGGATGCGCCCAAGGAATTGATTTTTTTTTTTAAAAAAAAATATCACCAGTTTGGGCGCATCCCGAATGCGCCCAAACTTGGGTGCGCCGTAAGAAATTGCGGGTGCGAACATTCTACCCGTATTCTTATCAAAGGAGCAAACTGCATGCCCATCTTTCAACAGACACGTGGACGAAAACGACTCAGGAATGATCGATTGCTAGAGAAATGAATTTAAGAGGTGAGTAATTTTAATAAATAATTATGACACGAGTAATTTAAATTAGAATAATAAATATAACGGATGTGTTCATGCAATTTCACCTATTATATATCTATATATATATAGAGTCAGACTCCGGTGAAACCGATGCTTACGGTGAAACGTGAGGAGGAATGAGAGCCAATCATTTTGGGACAATGGAAGGCTATGATGGATGTTCCATCCATCATAGCAAACATACACCCTCTCACACACAATCACACCCCATGGTTAACATCTGACCATTGACCGGTCAATGGTCAGCGTTGACCAGTCAACGGTCAACGTTGACCGGTCAAACTGATTTTTGTCTGGATTTTTTTTTTAATTTTTTTTTCTACACATTTTTATCATAAAATTGTAATTAAAAAAGTTGAACAATTCCTTATTAAACTTGAACAATTATATATTAAAATTTGAACAAAGTTTTTTGAACAATATATAAAGTTGAACAATTGTACAAACAAGTTGAACAATTGTATCTTAAAGTTGAACAATTTCATTTTTATGGTTAGACGACTGTTTCACTAAGCAATTTTTATTTTTTATTTTTTTTGGGCAAGTTTTTCCTTCATTTTTTTTATTGTTTTTATACACGTTTTTATCATAAAATTTTAATTACAAAAGTTGAACAATTCCTTATTAAATTTGAACAATTGTATGTTAAAAGTTGAACAATATATTTTGAATAATATATAAATTTTAACAATTATACCAAAGTTGAACAATTGTATCTTAAAGTTGAAATTTTTTATTTTTATGGTTAGACGACTGTTTCAGTAAGCAGATTTTATTTTTATTTTTTTTGGGCAAAATTTTTTCTTCCTTTTTTCTTCCCTTGTTTTTCTACACATTTTTATCATAAAATTATAATAAAAAAATTTGAACAATTCCTTAATAAATTTGAACAATTGTATGTTAAAAGTTGAACAATGTTTTTTGAACAATATATAAAGTTGAACAATTGTACGAACAAAGTTGAACAATTGTATCTTAAAGTTGAACAATATTTTTTGGGCGAGTTTTTTTCTTCTTTTTTTTTATTGTTTTTCTACACGTTTTTATCATAAAATTTTAATTAAAAAATTGAACATTTTCTTATTAAATTTGAACAATTGTATGTTGAAAGTTGAACAATATTATTTGAACAATATATAAAGTTTAACAATTATACCAAGAAAATTTAACAATTGTATCTTAATGTTGAACAATTGTATCATACAAGTTGAACAACTTTTTTAACAATATATAAAGTTAAACAACTGAACCAGAAAAGTTGAACAATTTAAATTGCATGAAAATTCAATCTTATAACAAAAGATAGATTAGACAATACTTCATTAATATTTTAACAATTGTCAAATAAACTTGAAATTTTGTTTATAATGTAATATAAACATAATACAACTAAAAAATGTTCAAAACATAAACCCTAAATCATAAATGTGTAGGAAAAAAAAACGGCAAAAACGGCCATGTACAACTAAAAAACTTATAAAAAATAAAATTGTTCAACATTAAGAGACAATTGTTCAAATTTATATACATAGCGAACACAGTTGTCGAACTATAAAAAAAATTGTTCAACTTTAAGATACAATAGTTCAACTTTTCATGTACAATTGTTCAACTTTAATATTGTTCGAATTTTAATTGTGCAACTTTAAACATACAATTGTTCAACTTTAAGAACAAATTGTTCAACTTTAAGAACAAATTGTTCAATTCTTTTCATACAAATTTTATAACGAAAACGTGTATAAAAAAATAATTTTTTTTTAAGAAAAAAAATATTTAAAAAAAAAAAAAACTGGCATTTGACCGGTCAACGCTGACCATTGACCGGGATTGAGTGTGATAGGGTGTATGGTAATATTAAAATGAATAGTCTAAAATGCTCCTCACGTTTCACCCTAAGGGTGCTCCTCACATGAAGCTCTCCCTCTATATATATATATTCTCCCAAGCATAAGAAAGAGGCTAGCGAACAAAAGAGATCGAGAGACATGTCTTCACAATATATAATGACCCGACTTAAGTAAAATATCTAAATGCGATAGGATTAACTAGAAGCTGAGTTCGGAAATCCGACTATATATTAGGTCAATAACTTAAAGTTTGAGATTAAGACATATAACTCCCCAGCATGCACTAAGTTCAGGGCCAAAGAACAAAATGTCCATGAAAGCTAACCTAACTTGCACGTACAAGTTTAGTAATTTATGTCAAGTTAATTTAGTTTCGGGCACGCTTATGCCGGTTTTGGAACGCAATTTTTAGTTTATTAGTATTTTTCTTGTGTTAGATACTAGCTTAATTTTCGTGTCCTGATGACTTAAATTTCGTATAGTACATGAGTTCGATATATAATTTATATAATTGATTACCATACCCAAATTCAATAAATCAAATAAAAAATAGATATGTTTTATAGAGATTAAGAAAAATTTCAATGATATATTTGTAACTAAATATGATTATAAAAATATAAATGAAAAATTAATAAATATGTGCTATAAAAAGTCACAAATCTCTAGCTTATATGCTTTCCTCATACAATTGAGCAGTATGATTCGCACGGTATAAGCTGGGAGAAATGTATGAACTTAAATCATTATGACTTTTGAAAGGTAATTCTGGTAGGGGTGTTCATCCGGTCCAGACCGGACCGGATTTTTTGAAAAGGGTGGACTGGAGACCGGACCGGTCTAAGACCGGACTTTATTTTTTTATAAATAATTTAAATTCTTATTTAAAATCTATAAAAAAATATCTAAAAAAATATCTATAAAACATATATACTCCTAACTTATTAAATTAAGAAAAATATCTATAAAAAAATACATATAAATCTCCAAAAAAACATATAAAACATATAAATTAAAAAAAAAAAAAATCCGGTCCACCGGTCCGGACCGGTTTTTTTCCGGGTTTGGACCGGACCGGAACCGGATTAAGGGAAAACTGTAGGATCGTGATTGTTAGATTAATAACAAGGGAACTAAGAATACAGATTTCAGTTCCCTTCGCAGCGAAAATAAACAATCAAATAAGTGAACAAGTTCCTTATAGTGGAAACCTTCGATTGCCAACTAGCAATCTAGGATAAAAACCACTACCTTTCTTTCGAAAGGATTTCAAGGTCTACTTCTTGATTTCTTATCTCTTTGGTTACGCTTATCCTAGGAACAAACACACAGTTTCTTTGCCTTACACACAGTTAGACAATCCTAGATAACTTAACACAAATTATAATCAATCCAAGAAGCAACCCTTAGCACCAAGGAACTAACTCACTTACAGTCACAGGAACTTAGCACACAGCTCTCCGATTCCTTGACTGGTTCCTCTTGATCTTGATTCTATTTGATGATCTGTTTGAAGCTTCACACTTTCATATTTGCTCTGGAGTGTGATTCTTTCTGAATGCTTGAAGATAACAGCGGAGCTTATCTTTCTTATATAGTGGATGCTCAAGGTTGGATCTGCTCTTGGTTCTCACAGAGCGAGTTTGCCCTAGGATGTGTGGTGATCCTTGATTCACGCTATCTTTTACATGTAACAACAACCTGGGCAGCTCAGAATCCACATAGGTTGGTCAACTTCTTGGGACAAGTCGTTGTCCAACTATTTTCGTCCGAGGTTCAACAAGCTCGGCACTTTGGAACCGTCCTCTGAATGGTGACATCTCTATGAGCTGTCGCTTTCAGTGCCTTTGTCCGAGGTTCATCGTTCTAGGCATCTTGGAGTCTTGCTTTTGGATGGTGGCAGGCTTTTGGAAGCTTCTCTCAAGTCGCTTTCACTTCCTTTTGTCCGAGGTTTAGTGTTCTCATATTTCTCGGGAAAATCAAACTCACGTGTTGTGTTTCTGGGCACACTTGGGTTCCTTTGGCTTGCTGCTTGGTTCTTTTGTCTTGTTTGGCTTACAAGGTTTCGACAATTGTCCTGTGGTTCCTTAACACACATCTTTGAGATAAAACATTAGTAATAAAATATTTGTCATCTTCAAAAGTAGAGAAACTGAGGAAATGAACTCTCAGGGGAACCGAAGTTCCAGAGTTTCATTTCCTAACAATTTTCCCCTTTTTGATGATGACAAATATAAGGAACCTGGCAACATAATAAGGACATGACATTCATGAGATCAGTTGAACTAAGAGATTTACAACTTTATAAAGTAATGATAGATCATTCAATAGTTGCAAATTCCCCCTAAGCAGATGAACTAAGGTATTCAAGTTCCCCCTTTAGAAATAGAACGGGTTCAGAGTTCCTATAAGTCCGATAGTTCCAATATTTCAAGGTTCCTATCCATTCTTTCCCCTTTTGACATCATCGAAAAGATCAGTGAACTTGTTAAGAACATGGATATCAAAGGGAATGAAAACAATTGCGCCAAACCCATGACAGAAACCATAATGGAAACTTGAGGCAGAGACAAATAATGCATAGAAACATGACCAAAAGGTTCATTAAACATTAAAAACTTAACACATTGTCCAGTAGCGAAGTAGGGAAAGACACAAAAGATCACAAACAAGTGGAACCAACAAGGACATCATAAGTAACTTGATAAAAGACAATAGAGGGATAGAAGAGGGGAGTAGGATCCTAGGGAACTACTAGCACACTGTGGAGTTATCGCACTGGGAACTACAAAAGACGTTCCTATGGCGTAGCAGTGGCCTCCTCTTCATCATTCTTCTTGTCGTTAGTTCCTTCAATATGGCCGGTTGCCTGAGTTGCTCCAGTAGCATCCTCCCAGGTTTTCTGAAACACCTTCACCATACTTGAAACAGCAGCTCTGGTTTTCCCCAATTCAATCACTTGATCACGAAGGGCGACCGTTATGACAGTCGAGCCTTCCGTGATAGCTTTTTCAATACGACCCAAAGAGGAGAGGATCGCAGAGGAGTCTTGAGGGAGGTTGAGCGGTGGCATATAGCTTGAAGGAGCTTGGGAACTGGCCTTTTCCTTAGGCAATTCTGTTTGAGTTGCAGAGGGAGCGGTCTGTTGATCTTTGGTTTTGAGCTTTCTGACTGTGGCAATGGTGAGGAACTTGTTGTAGGCGGTTTGGACTTGAGGCTTGCAGGCGATGGCTCTGAGCTTAGGATCTCCTGGGTGGTCTTGTCTGGAGAGGAGTCATAGGATCCTCCTTCTGAGACAGAGTGGGTAGCAGATGCGAACGCAAGAGTGAGTTCCTTTTCTTTCTCCTTTCCTTTCTCCTCAGCTTCCGGGGATATGGGGTTTTGAGAGGGGGTGATCTCAAGAGATTTTGTGGACGAGGCTGCTTTCTTTTCTCTGAAAGCTTTGAGAAGAGTAGTTTCTTCTTCGTCTTGAACAAGGTTAGGGTTAGGGTTTTTGTCAGCCATTTGAGGAGCTAGGGTTTTTTGAGTGGAGAGAGAGAGAGAGAGACAGAAATGGGAGCAATAGAGATGGAGAGAATTGAGGGAAGCAAATCCGGGTTCTTAGTCCGATCAACAGGACCCCTTTAATAATTATTGAGAGCTGAAGAGACCGTTCGGAGAGATCTAGCCGTTGAGAAGAATCGTGGGAGATCTGAAGCATTGAAGCGACTTCCAAGGAGTTGCAGCTTTTTGGAACGGTCATAAATTCAAACTTCACCCATTCAGAGAAGGAAACTATTCCATCTGACAAGACGTGTCTGATGTATGAAATTATGCCATAAATGTCGTCTTGGGAGGATCAAGTTCCTAACTAGCCGTTTGAAGGTCATTCCATCCTAGTTCCTTTCTGGCGATTTATTCAGTGTGCTAGAGGGATATATGGGAACTTTGATGTGGGTTTTAAAACACGGAACCTGAAAGTACGTTCCCATACTAGGAATCAAGGAGGCCATTTATCGCATTGCACAATAATTCCCAGAGAGGGTTAAGAAATGGATCATAGGGAATTAAATTGAGCAATGAGGCAAAGGAGGGTCATAGTACACAATCATCATTTCGGCTTGTATTGTTGGGTTAGAATATGATCAGATTGTGACTTTTGGGACAACAAAGAGACTTGAACAATGATTGAGTTAAGAATGAACAATGAAGATTCAAGGATACGAACTAGAAGAATTTATCAAAGCCTTTTGATTAACCATTATGGATATGAGGGTCTATTGCAAAAGATATAACACAAAGATTCCAAGACTGAACAAGTAAAAGATCTAAACTAGTCAATCAATGGAACTAGAGAGAAACCTCTAAACTAAAGTCACTGATAGGTTATAGGAATCATTCCCAATTCTAATCTAAGGTTATCGAAGGGAACTCTATTCAAGGCTTTGGTGAATATATCTGCAACCTGATCTTCAGTTCTACAAAATTTCATAATGATGTTCCCTTTCTCAATATGATCTCTAAGAAAGTGATGTCTTATGTCTATATGCTTGGTCCTAGTATAATGCACAGGATTCTTAGAAATGTTTATAGCACTGGTATTGTCACAGAGAATAGTGAGGGGACCATAAGACATACCAAAATCCGCAAGTTGTTGCTTTAGCCATAGGAGTTGGGAACAACAAGAAGCGGCTGCAATGTACTCAGATTCTGTGGTGGAGAGGGAGACTGAGACTTGTTTCTTTGAGTCCCATGATACAAGGCAAGGGCCTAGGAACTGTGCCATTCCAGAAGTACTCTTCCTATCCACCAAGTATCCAGCATAATCAGCATCAGTGAAACCTATCAGCTCAAAGGGACACTCTTTGGGGTACCAAATGCAGAATGAATCAGTTCCCTTGAGATATCAGAGTATCCTTTTCACAGCAGCCAAGTGTGTTTCTCTTGGACAAGATTGAAACCTAGCACACAAACCAACAGCAAACACAATATCTGGACGACTAGCGGTTAGATACATGAGAGAACCTATCATACCTCTGTAGAGTTTCTCTTCCACAAGAGGACTCGAATGATCCTTGTCCAAATGAGCAATGGTGGAGATAGGAGTTGAGAGAGGCTTGCATGAATCCATTTTGAACTTTTTCAGTAGTTCCCTGACATACTTCTGTTGGTGAATTTGTATACCATATTTCCTTTGAGTGATTTGCAATCCGAGGAAGAAGGTGAGTTCCCCTATTAGGCTCATTTCAAATTCACTGCTCATCAAGTCTTTGAACTTATCTACAAGGGACAGGTTAGTGGAACAAAAAATGATATCATCAACATAAATTTGAACCACTAAGATGTTACCTTCTTCTTCTAGGATGAAGAGAGTTTTGTCAATAACTCCACGCCTGTAGCCATTTGAGAGTAGGAACTGAGCAAGACGATCATACAAAGCTCTGGGGGCTTGCTTGAGACCATACAATGCTTTGTCTAGGAAGTAGACATGGTCTGGATGATCATCGTCTTCGAAACCGGGTGGTTGCTTGACATATACTTTCTCTTGAAGAATGCCATTGAGAAAGACAGTCTTTACATCCATTTGGAATAGTTTGAACCCTTTGTGTGATGCGAATGCAATCAACAGTCTTATTGCTTCAATCCTTGCCACCGAAGCATAGGTTTCATCATAGTCGATGCCTTCTTATTGATTGTATCCCTGAGCAACAAGTCTTACTTTGTTCCTAATCACGGCTCCTGAATCATCTAGCTTGTTCCTGAAGACCCATCTAGTTCCTATGATATGCTTATCCTTGGGATGGGGAACTAGATGCCACACTTTATTCCTTTCAAACTGATGAAGTTCTTCTTGCATGGCTTGGATCCAGTCTACATCCTTCAGTGCTTCACCTATATTCTTTGGTTCCACAATAGACAGGAAAGCATTGAAAGCAAAGAAGGTTAGATGTTCGAACCTGACTGAAGGCTTGATGGTTCTTCTTTCTCTATTGGGAGCTAGAGCATTTGATGTGGAGACATTTTGATTTGAACACTCAGCTTCAACTTCTATGTTGGGATCACCTTTTCCATTGAAGAACATGTGAGAAGATGAATCATTGGTGTCTCCACAGGTGTTGTCTTCATGTTCATGGTTCCTAGAAATGGATTGTTGTTGATTATCCATGGGAACTGGTGGAGGAACAAGTGGGGGATTTTGTGCAACAGGGAAGGGACTGGGTGGTGTGATGTCTTCATCTGGATCTTCTTGAGGAGGTTTGGGAAATAGATCTTCAAAGGAACTGATGGTGTTCTGCACATTTCTACCAAGTGATTTTTCATTAAAAATAACATGAACACTTTCTTCTACCTTTTTGGTCCTTTTGTTGAAGATCTTGTAGGCCTTGCTGCTTGATGCATATCCAATGAAGATCCCTTCATCACTCCTTGGGTCAAATTTGCCAAGATTGTCATTTCCATTGTTGTGCACAAAGCACTTGCATCCGAACACCCTAAGATGTGAAATGTTGGGAACTCTTCCTCTTAGAAGTTCATAGGGTGTCTTCTCTGTGATTGGGCGAAGCATAGCTCGATTGATGATGTAGCAGGCTGTGTTGATTGCTTCAGCCCAGAATGATTGAGAGAGTCCGCTTGAGATGAGCATAGTTCGAGCCATGTCTTCCAAGGTTCTGTTCTTCCTTTCAACTACTCCATTTTATTGAGGAGTGTATGGTGCAGAGAAGTTGTGATCAATACCATGCTCACTGCAAAAGGTTAGAAATTCTCCATTTTCAAACTCGGTACCATGGTCAGAACGAATAGAGTTAATGGAGCAATCAAGAGATTTTTCTAATATGGGAACCAGATCCTTAAATCGTCCAATGACTTCACTCTTAGATTTTATGAAAATTGTCCAAGTGAAACGAGAGAAATCATCAACAAGGACAAAGATATACTTGTTTCCATCTAGGCTTTGAACTCTCATGGGTCCATAAAGATCCATGTGGATGAGTTCAAGGGGCCTTGAGGAACTTACCATGTTTTTGGACTTGAATGAACTTCGAGCTTGTTTCCCTTTTACACAGTCTGAGCACAGTTCCGTAGATGTGTCACTTAGCTTTGGAAGCCTTCTGACTAGCTCTTTTGAGTGTAGCTTTTGAATTAGTTTGGTGCTAGCATGGGCAAGACGTTGATGCCACAAGTCCGCTTGATCATTCACAGTTGAGAGACAGAGTTTCTCCTTGGGAACAAAGGATGAGTCAACAATATACACATTGTTGAACCTCTTACCTTTTAGGATTATTTGTCCCGAGGAGTCAAGGACCGTGCATTCATTTGATCTGAATCTAACTTCATTGTCTCCTTGATCACACAGCTGTGACACACTTATTAGATCAAAACCAAGATTATCAACAAGATGAACTTTGTTTACCTTAATGTGATCATTGAGTTTCACAGTTCCTATTCCACAAATTTTTCATTTGCTTTTGTCTCCGAAAGAGATGTTCCCTCCTTGGAGAGGTTGAAGAGAGGTCATTTGATTTCTTCTTCCGGTCATATGGCATGAACAACCACTGTCAATGTACCATAGTTGAGGTTGCCTCTCTTCTTTTTGCACATAAGGAAACTAAGATTTCTGAACCCAGTGAAGCTTGACTTTACTAGGGGGATTAGCATTGTGAGTCTGTGAATAACCAGGAAACTGGTTCCTTTCATGGTAATAGGCTCTTTTCTCATTTTCAAAGTTCCTTTTCTTAGGACAATCAGTGTTGTAATGACCATTCTTTTCACAGTAGTAACACAAGCGATTGTAAACAACATGTCCATATTTTCCCTTTCCTGGCCTAAAAGGTTTCTCAGTTTTTCTTTTGTTGAAGTCAACATTGTTTCTAACCTTACCATGAGCCATGTCCACATACCTTTTGTGAGCAAAGGAATTGGTGAACCATTTGTTTTCAGGGAATGCCTTTTCTTTTCCCTTAGGTTCCCTCTTTGGACTTTGAGAATTTTCATTGAGACGCTTGGCAACCTCAGCCTTGTTCTCAAGAACCATGATCTTCTCTAATAGGAATTGATTCCTATCTCGAGAAGTGGCAAGAGTAGTACTGAGGTTCTCATTCATCTCAACAAGTTCTCGTCTAGCCTTTTCATCTCCAGCATCATTATTGGCCTTGTTATCAACATATCCAATTCCATGACATTGTCTCACGAAGACAATTTGATTGATCATTTTTTCATTTATAGAGTCAGTGAGAATGTCTAACCTATCAATTATAAATTGAAGCATTTCATTTCCAGGTAGGTTATCATGCATAGGAACTTTAGCTGAGTCTATGCTAGTTTCATCACAAGATTTGCAGATTTTAAGGTGACTAGCATGCACATTTCTAATATCAATGAGTTTGGAGTGGGTTTCAGCTAGATCTTTCTCAGCTTCATCAAGTTTCTTACTCCACACAGAATTCTCAACAGTCAAGCAAGCAATTTCATCTTCACAATCATCAAGTTTTTGTTGAAGGGAACTGGTTTCTTTTCCTAGTTTCTTTATGATCTTTAGAAGTTGTTTCTTATCACAATCAACTAGAGTTTTTAGGAAGTCGTCAGAAGTTACCTCAAGGTCTTCTGAGTCGCTTGAATCTCCTTTTGCCATGAGACATCTTCCTCCAGAGAAACCACTCAAATCCAGTTCCTCATCTGAGTCTTCTCCCCATGAGGCCACAAGAGCCTTCTTCCTCTGAGGTCTTTCATCTTCTTTGGAGTCTTCCTTGTTGGGACAATTCTTAGCGTAGTGTCCTTTTTCTTTGCACTCATAACAGGAGACCTCTTTGAGATCTCTCCTTGGTCCATTGTGAGAGGAACTGCCTTTTTGGAACCTTCCTTTCACAAAGAATTTTTTGATATTCTTTGTGAAGAGAGCTGTAAGTTCGTCCTCCTCTTCTTCTAGGTCTGAGTTCTTCTGCTCCATCTCAAGTCTTGAGAAGGCTTTGGAGATCTTGAGGGCAATTCATTTCTCCAGTTTCTTGTCGGCATTGGCTTTGTTTTGTTCTCCTTCTTCAACCTCCAGTTTCCCTATGATCTGAGTCAAGGGAAGCGATTGGATGCCTGGGGTGTTCTTCATGATTCCCTTGATGAGGGTGAACTTAGAATTGAGTCCATTGATGACCACCAGTGACTTGGAAACTTCATCGAGGTTGACACCAGCGGCTGTTAGCTTTCCAATCAATCTGTTGAAGCGAGAATAGTATTCTGAGATGGTTTCGGTTTCCATTATTTTGAAGGTGTGGTATTCCCCTTCCAAAGCAAACTTTTTGCTTTGCTTCAGTTCGTCACTTCCTTCATGCATATCCTTGAGTGTCTTCCACATCTCCTTCGCCGTCTTGATGCATATGACTTTGTCCATGTCTTCTCTGTCCAGTCCATTGAGGATTAACTGCCTGGCCTTGGCATTCTTTTCCATGATGACATAGTGCTCAGGTTTCCAGTCTTCTTCCTTCATTGTGAGATCGACATAGCCATCTCCATTTTCGACTATCCTCCAGCATTGGTAGTCGTTGGTCTTGATGTGGCTTTCCATGCACTTTTCCCACCATGTTTCTTCTCCTTTCTTTCGGAGATGTGGCTTGTTGGTGGAGATTCTGAGCTCAAACTTGCTTGGCTGAGACATGATCTGCAAACTTAACAAAGATCTAGAGCTTTTCCTGCTCTGATACCAATTGTAGGATCGTGATTGTTAGATTAATAACAAGGGAACTAAGAATACAAATTCCGGGTTCCCTTCGCAGCAGAAATAAACAATCAAATAAGTGAACAAGTTCCTTATAGTGGAAACCTTCGATTGCCAACTAGCAATCTAGGATAAAAACCACTACATTTCTTTCGAAAGGATTTCAAGGTCTACTTCTTGATTTCTTATCTCTTTGGTTACAACTTATCCTAGGAACAAACACACAGTTTCTTTTCCTTACACACAGTTAGACAATCCTAGATAACTTAACACAAATTATAATCAATCCAAGAAGCAGCCCTTAGCACCAAGGAACTAACTCACTTACAGTCACAGGAACTTAGCACACAACTCTCTGATTCCTTGATTGGTTCCTCTTGATCTTGATTCTATTTGATGATCTGTTTGAAGCTTCACACTTTGATATTTGCTATGGAGTGTGATTCTTTCTGAATGCTTGAAGATAACAGCAGAGCTTATCTTCCTTATATAGTGGATGCTCGAGGTTGGATCTGCTCTTGGTTCCCACAGAGCGAGCTTGCCCTAGGATGTGTGGTGATCCTTGATTCACGCTATCTTTTACATGTAACAACAACCTGGGCAGCTCAGAATCCACATAGGTTGGTCAACTTCTTGGGACAAATCGTTGTCCAACTCTTTTCGTCCGAGGTTCAACAAGCTCGGCACTTTGGAACCGTCCTCTGGATGGTGACATCTCTATGAGCTGTCGCTTTCAGTGCCTTTGTACGAGGTTCATCGTTCTAGGCATCTTGGAGTCTTGCTTTTGGATGGTGGCAGGCTTTTGGAAGCTTCTCTCAAGTCGCTTTCACTTCCTTTTGTCCGAGGTTTAGTGTTCCCAGATTTCTCGGGAAAATCAAACTCACGTGTTGCGTTTCTGGGCACACTTGGGTTCCTTTGGCTTGCTGCTTGGTTCTTTTGTCTTGTTTGGCTTACAAGGTTTCGATAATTGTCATGTGGTTCCTTAACACACATCTTTGAGATAAAACATTAGTAACAAAATATTTGTCATCTTCAAAAGTAGAGAAACTGAGGAAATGAACTCTCAGGGAAACCGAAGTTCCAGAGTTCCATTTCCTAACAAAAACCTTGGACCGGAGACCGGACCGAAATTTCACCGGTCCGGTTTTCCGGTCCGGGCCGATTTTCAACACCCTTAAATTCTGGTACTCGATAATTTGTCCAAATTTATGCACATTCGAACTTCAACTCTGATGAAAATTAAATTTCTATTACAATTGTGGTTTTATTTGCAACCACATTAGGTTAAAAATTGTGTTTATAGATATTAGGGGTGAGCAAAAATATTCCTCGGTCGACCCAATCTGATAACCCGCCAATCTGAACCCTAAAAGTCTGTATCCGAAAACATCCATTTAATTTTTATCCGATCCGGGTGATTTTTTCGGATACTTGGACCGGATACGGATCGGGATATTTTGCTTACCGGATATTCGGGAATCCGGTACAATTAATATATAATATATATGTTTTTATAACTAGTATACAATGTTTAATTAGTTTAGATGATCTCAAAATGATGCTTGTACATTTTTAAGTAATTAAACCCACTTCAATTCTCCAATACAACATTCCTTATTTTATTCCTTTTAATAAAAAAAACATCATTGATTATTATTCTTATAAAATTAAAACTCTAAATCAATAATTCATGTACTAATTATCGTCTCACTAAACAGAAAAAATATGTTTTTTTGTCAAGACTGAGTGTTCATCATTGAATTGAATTATGATTATATAAGTTAAAGTTACAACTTTATATATAATTTCCAATTCCTCTTATTATATAATATATACGTTTATAGTTCTCAATTTAAAAAGGTTGACAAGTTTAATTGTTTGGACAAATTACAGGGACTTGCACATGGTGTTGATGTATGACATTTAGTTTACACTTTACAGATTGTTAGTTTTGATTGAATTAGAAAAATTAACATTTTGATTTAATTTTTAATAGGTTTTCTAGTAATTGGATAATTTGGATATCCGAGTCGAATATCCGATCTGGATAATATTTACCGGATATCCGGTCCGAAACGGACCGTATACGAATAGGAGTTGTGTGAATATTTTTTACCGGATATCCGACATACCGGATCAGATATATCCGTTTGCTCACCCCTAATAGATATTTGACAAATTGTTTATTTTAATTTTTAAACTTTTATATAACATTATTTTAGAAATCTAAATCAAATTATAAAAATAGAATTTTGAGAATATTTTCATAAAATTTTTGTTGCTGAAACTGGAAAAAAGAACAAGATATTTTTCAAAAGATATTTAAGGTGATGATATGTGGCAAAAATAATATTTCTTATTTTAGAGGTGATATATGACATTAGAGAGGTTTTAATAAATTTAATAGAAATAATAGATTATAGATTTTTTTAAAGGAGATTATAGGTTTAGTTTTTTTTTTTTTTTTTTATCAGATTATAGGTTTAGTTAGTAACACTTACACGCTACAACTTTAAGATATGGACATAGAGATTTTCTATTTAACATATATAAGGACTTTAATGTTAGCATCTATATATATATATATATTAAAGTTGTCTCATTTTAAGCCTTCAGAGTGATTTTAGGCAAAGTAGTTAAGGTGTTATTTTTCAATTCTTTTATTTATTATTATGTTAAATAATCAACAAAATATAAATTAACAAAACGTAACAAGATTTGCACTAACAAATACAAATATTTATATTTTTTACTTTTTTACATGAATATAAATTATTTCTATCAAAAATAATTTTATTGACATAAAACTGAAAACTCACAACATTATAAGCAAAACCTATAGTTTTTCACTCAACATATACAATATTAATTTATAAAAATGAATTTACTTAACTCAAGAGTCTACTTTAAATTTCTGGACATCTTGGTTGTCGATTTAATAAAATTTTATTACTTGAATATATTTATAACAATGTAAATGAGTTACTAAAATACTAATTTTTTGGTAGAATAAAATATGAAATCAATATACAAAGTAATTTAAATTTGTTAATAAGTTAATATACGTTATATGTAACTTTATATATTATATAGATTGATTTGTACCTATCCATAACAATTTGTTTTTTCGTATATATTGTCGCACAAAATCTTACAGAATTATTAACAAGTAATAAGTTATATGTAATAATTGTTCTTTTTGTCAAAAACAAAATTTGAGTTATTTTAATTTGTTGCATTTTATAATATTCCAAATAGTACAGTTTAAATTTGGAGATTTTATAAATAAAAATAAAAACATATTATATCATTAAATTTATTTAAATTTTATGTATTAAGTATAGAATTTAATTAAATATTTTAAAAAGTAGAAAAAACTTGACAAATATTGATTTTAACTCAACATATCCAATACTAATTTATTAAAAATATATATTTTAAAAATCACACTTTATTCTATATATATAATCCTAAATACATAAAGACATTAGCAAACCCTTTTAAAAAATCTTCAATTGTCATAGATTGGATATTGTAAAAACTTGATTTCACTGATGCAATAAGTATAGCTTCCATGTATTCCCATCATATTCCTCCGCTTTGTCCAAAGATATTAACCTCCATAATAGCTCTATTTTTTAGTTTGTTTAGAAATAATAAATTTAACTACCATCCTATAAATCCCAATTTTGTTTAAGTGTAAAGATTCAAATCATAAAAAGATATGAAGATTATATATGAAATTTTTCGATATTTTAGTTTAACATCTTAATTTGTTAAACTTTCAGAAAGATTTACTATACTAAAAAGCAAATATCGAAGTACCAAAAGAAACAAATTTTAATAAGAAAAGTTTATTTAGCCTTATGTTTTATCACCAATTATATGGCCTTTGAATTTATTTAATTTATGGAAATTTGTGAGTCTGTAGTAATATAAGAAAATATATACTTCTTTTGCCAAAAAACAAGAGATATATACTTCTCATTTTAGCCCAATGTTTCACCATCAATTGTATGGCCTTTGAATTTATTTATTTTCTTTTTCAAGTTCGTAGTAATACAAGGAAATATATAATTTTCATTTTTAAGAGGAAAAAAAATGCAAAACAAAAAAAATGTTGAAATCATATTAAAAATATGTCAAAATCGATTATAAAGTTACAAAAAATGTTGAGTTTTAAAATTACAATTCGTTAATGGTTTTATATATAGCCTTCAACATATAATTTTTATTTTGTTATAATACGTGTAAATAATGTTTTCATACATTATTCATTTTTCACTAATATTGTGAGCAATATATCTAATATGAAGGTTAGACACATAATTTGAATATCTTTTGTGATATGATATATAGATTTATTAGAAATGCGTGAGAAATTAAATTAATACTATACTAAAAAATGATAAATATATATTGTGCATGAGACGGGCACTGGACTAGTTATTACCAATAACTAAAACAGAATTAATATTGCAATGTATCACTCAATCAATTAATATAGTCACCTCACCTTCTTTTTATGAAATTTATTGATTGACATTTTTTATGGTTTGACATTTTTTATTAACAATTTTTAAGCTACTTAATCTTTATAAATATGTTATATTTACAAGCCCGTTTTTCTATATTATCATTTTTTGTTTTTGTTTTTTGTCTTCCAGACGTAAACATATGAATTATTAGTCAAATATAAAAGACCCGTAATCTTACCTGAATTGCAACTATTCACAACTTCAACACTTTTTTCTCTCAATTAACTAGAGATATAATTTGATTTTGATTCTATTTCGTTTGTATTAGCTGTTAAATGTACTTGCTGTGTTTTTTTTTTCTTATATTATATAAATTCATTATTTGTTGCTATTAACTGATGAAAGCAATATCACATTTTAATTAGATACTTATATAGTAATGATTTATATTATATGTTATAATTATTTTGATTTAATTTAACTTTATTTTGTAACAAATATCCTCATATATAATAGATTATCTAAAAATATATATATAATTTTTCTTGTTCAGATTTTGTAATCTAAGTTTTTTTTTTTTGAAAAGTTTTCGGTTATAGAATAGAATATTGAAGGATATACAAAGTTTAAGATGGCAAACAAGTTTAGTCAAGACAAAAAGGCCAGCCAACAAGGCTCCAAGAGGCTAACCCAAAGTGTTGAGCAGATTCTGGTCCGGCCCGGAAATTTGGACCGGATCGGACCGAATCGGTCCGGTCTCCGGTCCAAATTTTTTTGAATTTTCGGGTTCGGTCCGGTCCGACCCGGTATTTAAAAAAAATCTTAATATTTTAGGATTTAAGTTTTTTTTAGGGTTGAGGTTTAGAATTTAGGGTAAATTATATTTAAGAATAAATTATATTTAAATTTGAGAATTTTTTTCATGTTTAAATGTAAATAAATTATATTTAAATTTAACAAAATTTTAAACCGGTCCAAATTCGGTCCAAATAAGACCGGATCGGACCAATTCGGACCCGATCCAGTCCGGATCGGATATTTCCGATCCGGGTTCCGGTCCGATCCGGGTCGGTCCGGTCCGGACCGAGTTTGGACTGATGCTCAACCTAACCCAAAAGGTAGGCAAAATGACTAGTTCTCTTGGATTCTATGTTGTTATACTTCCAACCAAAAAAATCTATATTGTTATATTTTTTCAATTGGGGGAATTAATTTAGAATTGCATCTAATCAATTACTGATAATTAAAGTTAAGCTAATATCGTCATGTCATTCAATCAATAACATCACATCACATCCTTCTAAGAAAACTAATTGGTTGTTTAAATTGTTAAATATAAATAATATTAGATATTATTAATTAAATAATTTTGATTGACTTTAAGTTGTTTAAGCATCACACCAAATTTTAGTGCTCGTTTGGTTAAAGAGAAAAAGTGTAATTTTCTGAAATTTACTTTTCATAAAGTAAGTTTTTGAGATTTACAATTCATAGGAATTAAGAAATTATGTTAGGTTAACATTTTAATCATGTGATATTGAAAACTATATTTTGTTTGGTTGGATGTGGGAAGTTTGTAGGAATTTATATAAAATTACTACTATAACCCTATAAATATAATGAATGAAGAAAATCTTGAAAGAGGGTAATATTTTGAGAGAGGGTAATTATGTGATTTGAAGATTAAAATAATGGGGGAGAAAATCTTAACTATCCTCTTGTAGGTAAGTGTACTTCCTGTATAATAGAGAAATTAGAAATCCCATGAATTTAAATACATGAATTTTCTAAATAGAAAAAGAATAACCAAACACATGTATTTGATTCCCTGAGATATTTAAATTTCCATGAATTTGCTTTCAAACCAAACAAACACTTAGATGTAAGATTGTTATGGTCTATATTTAATAGTGAATGTAAAATTTAATTTTCAATAACTATTACAAATCAATAAAAAAAAATGTATTTGAATTGCGATACTAATTTACTAATAGCGATTTCGATTGATTTTATTTTTGTTTATTTTTTTACTACCCATACAAGTTAAAGTAGCTATGAAAATAAAGATTAATCGAAACTAAAACTCCTTAATATTATTAGTGCGTGAGTTTGTACTATTACTCTAGTATAAATTTGTTTACCACCTCTTGGAGTACCTAAAGTGCAATACACTCCTCAACAACACTAACATTTATAATTATTTATTACTATTAACCAAATCAAAGATAACATATTATAAAATATCGTTGTTTTACCATTAATTATATATTTAAAATTTATTAACTTTATACTATTGTAAAATTTTATAAAGACGACAATAACAATTTTAAATATTTTCACATATAGGACACGAGCCATAATTTTTTAAATAAAATTATTTCCGATTTCTTGTCACGAAAATTATTTTTTTCCCAAAAAGTACATTTTTTTGACAATTACTTTTTTCGAATTTTTTTTTTTTTTTTTCAAAAATATTTTTTTTTTTTTTTTTTTCTCAATTCCCCCCCCCCTCCAAAAATTTAGTTTATTCCCGATTTTTTTTTTTCAAATTTTTTCCTCCAAAAATATTTTCTTAATATTTTCCTAAAAAAATGAGTACCATGCACTTTAGCATTTTAATTATACACTTTAACATACTACTCATACACTTTAATATACTTATATATGTACTTAATATTAGATTACTAAACATGCACTTTAATATACTTACTTGAAATATTGAACATTCACTTTGACATAATTATATATGCACTTTTTAGAATATTAAATATGCACTTTAACATGATAAATATGCACTTTAACATACTAACATATGCACTTTTAATATAATAAACGTATACTAGCTAAAATGTGCACTTTTGATATACATGTTAAATATGCACATTTACATATTACAGCATGCACTTTATCATATTAAAGATGCACTTTACGTGAGTATTAAATAATATGCTTATATATATGCACTTTGAATTCATTATAGATGCACTTTTGATGCTTATTTATGCACTTGATATACAATATATTTTAAAAAATAATTCAAAAAGAAATACAAAAAAAATTATTTTTTGAAAAAAATAATTTTTCGAAATAAAAGTTAATTTTCAAAAAAACATATTTTTTGAAAAAAATCCAGAAAAAAAATTCAAAAAAAATCAATTTTTTTTTGAAAAAATAATAATTTCAAAAAAAATATTATAAAAATTATGATATTTATAATTTTGTCACTCAAATCTTATCCCTCTATCTTTTAGATTATATGACCATAATTACTCCTTACTTTACACCTTAGGACAATTATGTACTTGAACCCTATTCATAGAAATAATGTAATGGTTAACTAAATAGAAAATATAGGCAATGTTACCTTAATTGATTTTGTATTATTTAGGTGGTATGATGATTTTATGACCTCATTCTATAAATTGGTTTATTTCACAATTAAGGATTTGTTTGGTGATAGTCTTTATAAAGACTTTTTTGATTAAAAAATATTTTTTAAAAAAAAATAATTTTTAAAATTTGAGTGCTATGAAAAAGTATATAAGAAAAAAAAAATACTTTTTATAAATAAAAATATTATAAATATTCGATCAAACAAGACCTAAATGACTAGTAGAGTTCTATACCTTACATTTTAGGGAAAACATTTACTCGGGTCCAGCTTCTGTTTTTGGCACTTGTTTTTATCGGCCTTTAATTTTTCCCACTTGCCCAAGTGCATTGAATCTAAATTATTGCTCGCATATCCTTTCAAAAAACAATTATTGCTCGCATATATGATGTATGCCCTATTAGAACCAGAGTAATGAGTATTATAATGTATAAGATTTATTGAATAATTAATACCACGTCACAAGGATACAAAATCAACCATGGTCCATATGTATCCGATTTTATTACTAATGGCCAATGTCATTCTATTTTCAAAATTTAAAAGTTCATTTAAATAAACACTTCTAATAAATAGTAATTTCATATTATATT
This sequence comes from Rheum nobile, assembly GCA_027886185.1. Lineage (NCBI taxonomy): Eukaryota > Viridiplantae > Streptophyta > Magnoliopsida > Caryophyllales > Polygonaceae > Rheum > Rheum nobile. The sequence goes on along the minus strand of WOAB01000257.1, from coordinate 84,912 downwards.
CTAAACATACTATTTAATATGAGTTTGAATCATGTAAGCGGCTTAGATATATAAATAGTAGGGAGTTAAAATTAAAATTGAGTTTAGAAAGTGGACGAGTAGGATTAAAAGAAGAAAAATGCAAAAAATCTGCACATATAAGTGAAACTGTAATAGTGTATTTTTTTCATTCAGTTGTTATATATATACTTTAACATATTAAACATTTATATCAAGTTAATATATGCACTTGTAATTAAGTGTACATTTATATACTAAATGTGAACAATAAATATATATGTATATTTTTAAAAATATGCATATATATTAAATGCACTTCTACCTACTACCTCTAAACATACAAATATTAATAAACTTGGCTTATTCAGTTTGTGAAATTGGCTCCAATGGAGCTGGGACTAAACCGGAACTTGTAGCATTAAAAAGAAACTAAAAAAATGCGTTTTTTTTTTAGAAAGGGGGAGAGCATATATTAAGTAGAAATATTCACTACATTTGCCAAGCTAGGTGGCAGTTGGGAGATATGATTGTACAGAACAAAAGAACAAACAGGTAGAGATAAGCCAAATTGAGCAGCAAGGTGAGCTTGAATGTTGCGTTTCCTGGGCCAGTAGTTGAATGTGCAGTGACTAGTCAGCCGCTGTTTGCGGAATAAGCTTAATGAAGAGTCCAACCTTCGTCCTGGGGAGGGGCAGAGTAGAACAAGCATTGACGACTCCCAAACAGTCAGACCAAACTTGAACTGAGTAGACCCCAAACTGAAGAGCACAACAAAGAGCCCATTGAATGGCTTCTACCTCCAATGCAGCAATAGATGTACTAGGTTTTAAACGTTTACTCCCTAGAACATGTATTGATCCATTGGAGTCAAGGAGAATGAAGCCAGTGGCAGCACTACCATCAGAAGACAAGCTAGCATCACAACAAAGACGAAAAAACCTAGAAGCAAATGAACTATTAACAGCAGAGCAAGGAAAAGAAGACAATCCAGAAGGGCATGATCTGTCAGCAGCAGAAGCAAAAGCAAAATTCATATCAGCAAAGTGTGATAGTTGTGAAGCATTTCGAACAAACCCATCAAAGACTCGTGCATTCCTATTAGTCCACATACCCCAAATTGAAACACACCAAAATTGAAGAAGGTGCTGTGGGAGAATGTTGTGCAGTGAACACCACCAATCCCAAAGGGAATCTGGGCAAAGAGTCATTATATCATGGAAGATAGGAAATTGATTCCAATACTGTGTAGAAACAGAGCAATTCTTAAAGACATGAATTTCAGTTTCAACTTTGGAAGGACATAGTGGACATATTGCAGTGTGCACTAATCTCCTCTTCTTAAGATTTGAAAGACAAGGCAATAAGCTTTTAAGAGATCTCCAAAGGAGATTTTTAGCACGGGGAATAACATTCAATTTCCAAACCTTTTGCCAATGAGAGGAATCAGAAGTGGAGGAGGCTGAGTTGGAGCAGCTGGCAACCTGAAGATCCGAGAGGATGACTGTGTAGGCTGACTTCACAGTGAAACTGCCATCTATAGTATAATGCCACCGAATAGTGTCTTCTGATTCTGGAGATACTGGTTGTAGGCTTTCCAAAAACTGAAGGTCATAGGGGAGTAGAATATTCCTTAGAACATGCCACATCCAGTCATGAGTGCTCCAGTCATAGAAGTCTACAACCCTGCTGTTCTGACCATCAGAAGGACAAGGGGTGACTAAGGAGAAGGTTGTTGGTCTAGGAAGCCAGAGATCATTTCAAAACTTGATAGTGCAACCATTTCCAATATCCCAAAAGAGACCTCTCTTGAGAACCCAAATGGATTGAAACAAACTTCTCCAAATGAAGCTCGGGTGGTGACCAAGAGAGGAGTGGAATACATCAGTTGTGCAGAAGTACCTGGCCTTGAGCAATTTTGCTGCTATGGAGTCTGGACAAATGATTAGACGCCATACCTGTTTAGCAAGTAATGTGTCATTGAATGCAGTAAGGTTGCGAAACCCCATACCACCTTCATCTTTAGGAGTGCACAGGTTGCTCCACTTGGACCAGTGAATTTTTCTTTGCTGAAGAGAGCCCCACCAAAAGTTTGCAATGATTTGTTCAAGTTCATGACAAACCGATGAAGGTAACTTATAGCAACTCATAATATATGAAGGAATGGATTGTAGGACTGTCTTAATGAGAACTTCTTTCCCAGCTTGAGAGAGAGACGTACTCTTCCACCCCTTTGCTTTCTTTCTCACACGATCAATGACTTGCTGAAAGAGGATCTTCTTGGATCTACCTATAACAGTGGGCAATCCCAAATATTTATCTTGACATTCTGACTCATGAAAGCCGAGCATTTGTAGCAGAATGTCTTTGCTTTCTCTGCTCAAATTGGCATTGAATGTAACTTGAGACTTTGCACAATTAACAAATTGACCAGAGCCTTCACCAAATATCCTCAGCAAATCACAAATATGTTTGCATTCAATAACATTAGCTCGAGCAAAGAGAATGCAATCATCAGCAAAAAGAAGATGCGAGACATGAGGAGCAGTTCGAGCTATTTTTATACCATGTAAGAGACCTCGAGATTGGTAAGCAGAGAAGAGGCCTGAGAGACCTTCCATGACAAGGAGGAAGAGAAAGGATGCTAGTGGATCACCTTGCCTGAGACCTCTTTGTGGATAAATTGTTGGTGAAGCGATTCCATTGACAAGAGCAGAGTAGGAAACTTTGTTAATGCACAACATGATAAGGGAGATCCATCTTTCATGAAATCCCATGTGAAGCATGATCTGTTGCAGATAATTCCATTCAACTCTATCAAAAGCTTTTGCCATATCAACTTTGATAGCCATGAACCCCTTCCTTCCAGTTTTCTTGTGTTTTAAGTAGTGAAAGAGCTCACCAGCAACTATAGCATTGTCAGAAATTGATCTTCCTGAGAGAAAAGCACTCTGATATTTGGAAACTGAATTCTGAAGGAGAGGCTTGAGTCTATTAGCAACACACTTTGAGGCAACCTTGTATATAACATTGCAGAGACTAATTGGTCTAATATCAGTCATAAGGGAGGGATTGGTTACCTTAGGAACCAAAGTAATATATGTGTGATTAAAACCAGGGGGCATGCATCTGTGATTCAAGAATTGCAGAACTGAGTCTGTATCCTCTTGCCCAATACTACTCCAGTGATTTCTGAAGAACAAAACAGGGAAACCATCGGGGCCTGGAGACTTTGTTGGGTGCATTGATTTTATGACAGTGAGAACCTTAGTTGCAGAGAAAGGAACAAGCAAAGATGCATTGTCATTTGCATATATGGTAATAGGGATCCCTAAGAGAAGATCATTTGGAATACTTACTAACTGTGAGGAGTAGAGCTCTTGAAAATAAGAGATAACAACATCTTGTATAGACTCATGATCAGTAGCAAAAGACCCATCAGATCTGCATAACTGTTTTATGTGATTTCGCTTTTTTCTGCCAGTGGCCTTAGCATGAAAAAAACTTGAATTTCTGTCGCCCAAGCTAAGCTCATTTGCACGTGACCTCTGGTACCACATAGTTTCATGCAGACAGAGAAGGTGATCCTCAATATTTCGTAATTCATGCAGCAAAGAAGAGTCATCATCTGTTAAGGGGCAAGATAGGAGAGTAGAAATCCGATCCCTGAGCGCCCTCAATTTTACTGAAATATTGCCAAAAACATCTATGTTCCACCTAAGTAGAGCACTTGCAGTAATCTTAAGCTGTGTAGATGTAGAGTGACCTGATGTGGAAGGCGACCAAACAGAATTAATCACATCGAAGTAGCCTGGAGCAGCATACCACATAGCCTCATAGCGGAAAGGTTTCCTTCTGAAAGAGTTTGTAGAAGAGGAGTGTTGGAGCACCACTGAAAGCGTTAATATGACAACGAAAGCGTTGGATGTTTGCCAAATGCCAATTGGTGTTACCGGAAGTGGGCCCAGCTTACAAACATGAAACTGGGCTCTTACAGACCAGCTGGGCCTAAGTCATAAAATCAAGTGATGAACATGAGTAAGAGATTTGTATCCACTAGCATCACGCAATGCAACTAGTAAATCTACTACAGTAGCTTAATTACCACCACAAACTCATCGCCTCATCGCCATATCTCTTTAGTCTTTATCATCATAATTATAATTACGATTAAATTTTTATTTTCAAATATATGGAATATATGTAGTGTTAATAATGTTGCTATCAGGAAAAAGAAAGCAAATATATAATCAGTTTTTTTAACCTATATTCTAAAGATATATGTTAATGTTGAAAACTTGGTTAGATATTATTAATTTAAATAGAAATTTTATTTTTTCACAAACGGTTTAATTATTTCTTTTTAGATTAGAGTTTCTAAATAATTGTATTTTAACACATGCCCTCAGATAAAAAAGACTTGATATATAATATAGACTTATTTGCGGCAAATCACCCGCTATATACGCGTTTCTGCGGTAAATCACCCGTTCTATTCAAAATTATTTAAAAGCACCCTTAAATTACATTCCGTTAGTAAATTGTCACCCATGGGCTTTCACCGTCCAAATTTCTGTTAAAATGTGTGAAATGACCCTTTTTCCCCTTGTTTTCCCCCAAATTATCGGTTTAGTCCAACTTTTTTTTAACATACTCCAAACCCGATCTAACTCGACTAAAACTAATCCAAACCAAACTAAAAACCTAACCTGATTACATTCTTCCAAAGTGCACCTCCGAGCCTTTGCTTCCCAGCGGCCATGGCAGTTCCTCGACCTTGGTCTCTGATGGGAAACCTTATTAAACTTCTTAATTAATGGCGTTGTAGTCTTGTAGATGTTGGCGATAGACCTATACTTCCTTCCACCTTCTCCGATTCTCTTCTCTATTGCCGCAATGGTCATCGTCGTCCCCATCAAATCGTCCAAAAATCTCTTCAATCTTCATCCTGACTGTCGAGCAAGACGAAGAGATCTCGCTCCTGTCATCAACATCCTTTGCATTGTTGATTCCCTTGTTACATCAGTCACTGGTGGACGTGGCTCATCTAGCGTCGTTGTGGTCGCTCAACTGAACTAGTTGCTCGGCGGCGGACATCTCCGAGCGGGGAAAGTGAGAATCGGCGTCGAGATCGTCCCGATGGATCTTGATCTTCGGGTACGACGCATCCCTTGACGCGAGCTGCTCGAGAGGGGGCCGGTGATTCACAATCGATTTATCGTTCTCCGACTTTGCGTTACTGGAATCGGTGGTATCGATTTGGGAATTTATGTGAAAATCATTGTTGAGAGGTTGCGATTTCATGGAATTTTTGCGTGTTTGGGGGTTTGTTTGGGGAAAATGGAGCACTTTGGAAGAATGTAATAAGTTTGGGTTTTTAGATGGGTTTGGTTTAATTTTAGTTGGGTTCGATTGGGTTTGTAAAATGTTTTAAAAAAGCTGGACTAAACCAATAATTTTGGAAAAAAATAAGGGGCAAAAGGGTCATTTCACGCATTTTAAGGAAAATTTGGACAGCAGAAGTCCATGGGTGACGATTTGCTAACGGAATGTAAATTAAGGGTGATTTAAAATAATTCCGAATAGAACATGTGATTTACCGCAGAAACGCGTATATAACGGATGGTTTGCCGCAAATTTCTCTATAATATATATATGACCCATTGACACTTCTTCAACCTCAATCACTAACCTTGTTGAAAAATTCTCACCCGCAAGTCAATCAACTTAATTTTCACGTGCCTCACAAATCCAAAAAATCAAACCACATACATGAAGATTATTTTTGGGAAAGAGAAAGATGAAAGGATTACTTTTCTAAAACAACCATCAAATTTTGACCTTATCTGGTCTTATATATCTAAGGCACTCTATAAGTAACCCCCAACTCCCTCTATTAATTTGGTATCAGATAATATATAGTGTGACCATGAATATGATGAAGAGGAAGCCAGGAAGGGGAAACAAGATGCAAGCATAATCGAGTGAGCGAAATCCGTGCTGTACTTGTCAAGTAAGCAGTCTTTCTTTGCCTCTTTGTCCTTTGTTTCATTGTCTGTTCGACCTTGATCGTATCCCTTTCCAGTACAATTACACGCTGTCGCAAACAAACCCTAATCTTAATTAGATGGTTAATTTAAAAAGCTCAAAAGGTTTATATGATCAATCAGTATTCACTACTTCCAAGTTTTCAGGAGCACCTGGCCTCAAGGATTTACGATTTGACTGTTTTATTTTTTTTTCTCTCTCAATATCACCAAGATCGATCATATGCTTAAATTAATATCCGATCGATCGAATCCAAACGAATATGGAAGGAATTTTCTTTCTCCTCACTGCTTCTTATCATGCATCATATTCGCTTAATTTGACTTTTAGTTAACTACCATTTTTCCCATTTGGTTGATGATGGTGATAAGCTCACAACTCCAAAAGTCAACAATATACGACTTTGTTTGGGTGTCGATTAAATCTGTATGGGCGCCTTTGGAGAGGGAAATCAAATTTAATTATAATAGGTCATGTATAACTTTCTTTATTTTATTTTGAGCAAAGTACTGCGCGCATGTTTTTTAGCAATCAAATTAGATTTAATTATACCTATATGTTTTTAGCAATTTTTTTAATTACTATAACGCAACATAGAAATTGGAGTATAAAATGGAAAGGGGAAAAAGTTAAGGTCGAGCAGGCAGTGAAACCGAGGATGGTGAGCAAAGACTGCTTACTTGACATGGATCTGCATGGATTTCCACACTAGCTACTACTACAACTACTAGGTACTCTCTCAAGCACGTACACATGCACACATATATATATATATATATATATGACCGGAGTATATATTTATATATATACAAACAAGGAGATCGATCGATTTCTAGCTCCCACTTCAAATTTAAGTCAGGTACACTTCTCTCCAGCTATATATGTATTTCTCCAACCTGGCTAGCTAGCTACCACTCTTTCTTATTTCATCATACTCGCAGAAATTAGACTAATTAATACAAGAATATTAATGTATTTGCATGTCTCTCGCTCATATATCATTAACTTTATTATTTAATATGTTCAACTCTCATTTGCATCCGATATGTAATTTGATGTTGGGTTTTCCCTGCTGCTGGCTATATATAGTTGTAACACACTGTATATTCATAATCATGCCTAAGATTACTACTGATGCTCAGGCCTCGAAAAAGCCGGCGTTGAATCCAACGTCGCCCTATTACTTGCATTCCTCTAACCATCCCGGGATGAATTTTTGCACCGTTACCTTCAAAGGTGACAACTACCAGAAGTGGGAGAAAGCTTTGCGCAACGCGTTTCATGCAAAGCATAAACTTGGTTTTCTCAAAGGGAAAATTGTGGAACCTGTTGCTGACACCACCGACTACGATGATTGGGCCAACGTGAATTTCATGTTGGTTGCTACAATCGATTGACCCTCCTAACGGTATTCGATTACATAATTTGAATTAGGGATGTCAACGGGGCGGGGATTCTCCATTCCCCGTGGGGAATCTCTGCTACGGGGACGGGGTGTTTAAACGGGGACGGGGGCGGGGTGAAAGTTTAAACGGGGATGGGGGCGGGGTGAAAATTTAAACCCCGGGCGAGGATGGGAAGCGGGGTGGGGATAGAGTTCCCCACCCCGTTCCCCGCCCCGTCACCGGCGGAGAAACCCGTGGGGATCCCTGCCGAATACATTATTTTTGTGATTTTCTTAACCTTAATTCGCAATTTTTATATCGTTTAGTCCATAAACCTTGTACCCTTTAGATGTGAAACCATAAAAATCAAATCCTTTATACCCTAAATCTTAATAATATATAAATTAAAATAATATTTAAAAAAATTATGTGTAGTGAAACAGGGACGAGGATCCCCGACGCGGAGTGGGGGCCCGGCGGGGACGAAGACGGGGGAAGTTTTTGATCCTCGTTCAGGGACGGGGACTGGGGCCAAAAACGGGGACGGGGATGGGGAGAGTACTCCCCGCCCCGAACCCGCCACGTTGCCATCCTTTCTCTGAATCGATCAAATCCCTTTGGGACGACCTCAAGCACCGGTTTTCAATCGGGAATGCGCCTGGTATACATCAGCTGGATACAGAATTGGCTCGTTAAGATCAAACGGGCTCGACACTTCTGCCTATTTTGGCCGATTGTAGTCCTTATGGGAAGAACTTCAAAATTATTTGTCTCCTACCCGTTGCACTTGTGGGAAGTGTACCTTCCATTGGGCCTCATCTTTTCAAATTGAACGCGACGAGGAACAAGTACACCAATTCTTATTGGTGTACTTGATCCAACCTCCTTGCATAAGACCCGCTGCCCCTTCTCAACAAGATTTACTCTTTGGTTGTGCAAGAGGAACACCACCAATTGCTCTCATCGTAGCGGGTGGCTCGTACCGACGCTCTTGCCCTGCTGCCCAGACACCAACAAAACCACGTCCTGAATCGTCAAAGACCAAGCAATAGTACAAAACTTCCCATAGATAACACTAAAATTACGACGCTATTAAAAATCGCTATAAAAAAGAAAAACACTTAGCGGTTTTTTCAAAAAACCGCTACTACATTTTTTTTATAATTTTTTTTTATAATTTTCAATTTCTTAGCGCTCTTTTGAAAAAAAAAACGCTAAGAATTATAAAACACTCTTAGCACTTTTTTACAAAGAGCGCTATTAATTGTTTTTCTTTTTATTTTTAAAATGTTAATAATTTTGTTAGCGGGTTTTATTAAAAAAACGCTATGTTTTTTTACCGGCGACAAATCGCGCACTCTAGAATTTTGAACCTCGCACTCCATCTTGGGCGGCACCTAGTGCAGCCCAGAAAAGGCCCTAAAAACCCGGTCTGAGTCTTGGACGACATTACGTGCAGCACAGACAAACTGGGTTTTCGAAAACCCGGTTTAGAGGTTGGGTTGCACGTATTGCCGCCCAATTTTTTTTTATCGAACCCGGTTTAGAAGTTTCATATTTTTTTTAAATCGATTATTTTTTTCAACTCGGTTTAATTATGTGAAGCAATAATTGCCGCCCAAATAATGTTCAAATTTTGAACATGGGCGGCAATAATTGCCGCCCAAATGGTGTTCAAAATTTGAACTTGGGCGGCACCTATTGGCGCCGAGATGTAACAGTTAAAAAAATTGATCTCGGCGGTATTTATTGCCGCCGAGATCGTCTTCCCTAATCGTATTCCCTAAAAATTGATTTCAACAAAAGAGAGTGGTTAGATGGCGGATTCCGACGAGATGGAAGCGATTGACGAGCTACTGCAGGATGAGATATGGGCGGAGGTTGAAAGGGAGGAGAGAGAGATGACGGCGGCAGGAGATCTCGGCGGCGCCGATCCACTCGACTCGACGGCGGACTCGGCGGAGGCTTTCCGGCGTAGTTTTGTAGGCGGGGCGGAGGAGAGTCGCCGGGGCGGAGGAGGAGGGTTCTGGGCTGCACGAGGTGCCGCCCAGATCCTGGGACGATGAGGGATCTGGGCTGCACGAGGTGCCGCCCAGATCCGGGGACGAGGAGGGTTCTGGGCTGCACGAGGTGCCGCCCAGATTTCCGACGGTAGAATTACCGGCGAACGTAGAGGAGGTTGGCGGGGCCGGCGACGGCAGTGTCGTTTCGGGCGAGGAGGTTGCCGGCGACGAGGATGATAGATTGTCGGCTAGGGCCGAGGAGGTGGATATCGGGGCAGACAATGCTTTCGACGTGGCTCTAGCGGTTGCTATGGAGGAGGTGGATGAGTTGGCCGAAAATCATGTTCGTCAAAAGCGGAAATATGAACGGAGGTCGACCGAAAATGTATGTTTTCTCATTAGTTTTAATTTGTTAAATGTAATTTATTTAATAAATTTTTTTACTGTAGAAAAAGTAGGCTTTTAGACTTGGTTTTTGTTGTATTTATCATAATTAAAAATGACATTATAGGTAATATGCTCAATTTTGTTGCTAAATAAGATTAAATGTTATGTATAATAAAACGATTAGTAATTTATTTATAATAGTTGTTTAGATTTATAGGGTTGCCCTATTGAAAATGAAAATATTTAATATATTGATTTTATAAAGAAAATAATTTTCTTTAACAATTGCTAAGGTATATGTAACTAAAAGTTATTATAAATATATTTAATAATAGTAAAATGAAAATAGTTATATTTCTTGTGGCAAAATAGGATGTATTGGGTAAAATCAAACGGTCGGATCGAGACAGTTGCCCTACTACTACATCTGCTCGCAAGAGGAGGGTTGTGGGTGTATCGCAGGAGACGGAGGTGCTTAGTGAGGACGATGTTGGTCCCGTCCGTTCAGATGAGGACGTGGTTATGGAGGATGCCCCTACCACTACAGCTACCGAGGATCCAGACTTTACTACCGGCCCTTCTACTATCCCGGAGGATCCAGACTTTACTACCGGCCCACCAGAGCAGCAACCACCTCAGGAGGACCCACCTCAGGAGGTCCCACCTCAGGAGGTCCCACCTCAGCAGGTCCCACCTCCACCCGAGCTAGCTCAGCAGTATCCTCCTGTGTTGAGGAACTTTGATAGCACATTGCAGAGCTGATGATGTGATCCCACCTCCCATGACGGCCACAGACGAGGAAGAAGCCATGAGCCTTCACTCAGAGGGCCCAATGACAAGGTCCAGGTCCAAAGCCATCGCGGACGCCGTCGCATCACTTGTCGCACGCGTCGTCGCTGGCCAAGGGAACCCTGACGCCAACCCAAGACTCGTCGTCCTTGCCACCATCGGCATCGAAACATCGCGATCATCGCAGCCGGCATCGCGTGCACCTACTCGCGAGGCCATCGACCCTTTGTCGCCGTTCCTCACGGTGTTTGCATCCATGCCTTTGCCGCATTCTTTTTGAGACACTTTCTATATTTGTTATTATTGCTTATTTTAGATAGTTTCTTTTTATAGTCATTTCTACTTTAGGGTTTATGCCTTTTGCATGCTTGCATGGGCTAGCTCAGTAGGCTCGACTCGGCCCATCCGATGTCTCGCCCTAGTATTTAAGTCAAACTATGTTATTGGTTTTAGCACGTTCAATTTTAATCAAGGTTTCAAGTAGAGTGTTTATCCTCCTTCCCTTGATCGGACGTCACCCTCTCTCTTTGCATCCCCATTCCCTCCGTCGCTGACGCTACGACAATTGCTTGAACCTTCAAGCCAAGTCTTCCTTCACATCTCCCTTCCTCCGCAGTCGACGCTACGACACCAAAGACTTGTCCTTTCAAGTCATCTATCCCTCATCAAATCACTTCCGCCATCGCTATCCATTCGCCCCATCAATCGCTTCCATCGCGTCCACCATCGCCACCAATTCCATCGCGTTCGCTGTCGCTAACATCACCTTGACACTCGTCATCATCTTCGCTATCGTCGTCGCCAACCAGCCCAGACACCCATCCAGTCGATCGCTCACGGACATCATCGCGTTAGCCACCGGGTTCGCTTCGCAGCACCACCGTGTCCATCTTGTCAGCCTTTCGTGCAAGACGACGTGACTTCTCTGCCAAGACTAGATCCAAAGGTGTTGCCTTTGACAATTGGCTTATCATCGGAGGAAAGAACACATCAACTGGCATCAGAGCCCATCAGTCTTGTAAGTCACGAACTCAAGTTTGCATCTTGTTCACATAAATTTTTCTTGACCCCCATCGTTTGTTTTCGTAAGATCTTGAGAAAAAAAATCAAAGTTTCCATCTTTGCAACACCTAATCGGTTTCTACAAGATACTTTCTTGGCCAAAAAAAATTCCTTGTTCCCTAAGTTTTAGTGTGTTAGGTAATTTGTTATCTTGCATGCTAGAATATTTTGTTTCCTTGTTTCACGCGTGGATATAGTTTCCTTGTTTGCTAGATTCTACTTTTTAGGATGTTAAGCCGCAATTTCCTTATAAGATATCAACTCAAATCTTATTTTCTCTCTCCTATCTCTAAAGATCACACTTGTGATATTCTTGTTACTTAGACCGTTTTCTTTTGTTTCCTTTTGCAATCCGAAAAGATCAAAAGATAAGATCTCGGATATTATATATATAAAAAGATATCCAAAAGATATTCAAAAAAAAAAGTTTCCAAAGTTAGGTAAAGCCAAAATAAGGCAACCCTAACCCACTCGACTCGGTCTAAGCTCATCTTCTATCTCTCTCCGCCGTCTAGGTAAAGCTTCCTAGAAGGTATTTTCTTGCTTATTAGGTTGCTTTGTTTACGTTTGTTTTAGGGTTTCAATTTGTTCTTGTTTGTTTGATTGCAACTTGCTTGATACACCATCACTTGTGCAAGCCAAGCCGCCCTCACGGCAAGCCAAACTAGCCCTACCTACGTGAACATTGTGACTTGACTAGTGATTTTCTTGGTTGTTGTTCTTTGTTGTCTTTTGGTTCGTTTTTACTCCCGTGTCTGGCCATATTGTTATAGGTAACATGACGGTTGGACACAGTGAAGACCAGCTTGGAGTTGACAACACCAACCCACATCCACCGCCGTTGGGTCTACCCCAAGACCAACCACCGATTGACCCCCCACAACAAGACCCCCTCATGGAGTTGTCCGAGGAGCAACGAGAGATCCAAGCTCTTCGTCAACGCATTGCTCAATTTGAAGCCAGAGAACGCGTGACACAACTCGTGCCCACTCCAACTCCATTAAGTGCTATGGACGCGTCGGCTCAACCACGAGCCATCGACGCCGATCCATCGAAGACAAGAGTAGACAAAGGCAAAAGAATCATGCCTTCCACATCTCATCATCAACCACAACTTCATCGTATGCAAAGTGTCATCGAGAGTCGCCAAGGCTTCATTTCGCACACGGACCGCTTGATAGGTGTTATTTCATACACCTTTACTAGCAATTATTAGCATGATTTGGAGGAGTTTATGAGTAGTTTTAAGGCTAAGTCTGTAGTCCCGACATTGTGGAAAGAAGTGAAGATATCCCAGGATTTACAGCTTAGATGGAGATGATGAGGATGGAGATGGATCTGCTGGAGTTTAACTGGAGAAGACTACCAATAGTTGGTAGTAATAAAGAGCAGCAGAAGAGAGGAAGAGAAGCTGAAGGAGAGAGTGAGCGAGTTCACCGCCCCGCGGCGATCCTCACCGCGACCCGACGGTGACTCCCAGAGAAGCTTGAAGCTCCGCGGTGGGAGCCTGACGCCCCGCGGTGGATCTCACCGCCCCGCGGTGGCCGTGTTAAATGCCGCGCGCCCAGAGACATTTATTTCCTTTTATTTCGTTCAGACTTTGTTATTTTATTATTCTGTTTCCTTTATTGTTTATATTAGTTTAACCTAGTTTTCTTAAGACTATTTAAGCCCTCTTTCTAGGTTAAGAGGCAAAACAACTTCGCTTTACATCAGACGTTATTTTTTCCCTTAGTTTTCATTCTCGTTTGAATGGAGAACTAACTTCCCTTTGTTCTACTAGACGATTGAAGCAATACAGTTGATGTGTTTGTGAGATTTCTATTCCTTGTTCTTGTCCTTATAAATGTTGGTTTGATTCTCTTGGTTATATTGATTATTGATTTCTTGTTGTTCTTCTTAGCCTGATCAACTAGGTTGAATACTTTTTATCAATTGCTAGGATTGCATATAGGGGTTCCGAGTGCACATCTAGTGGCATACACGATTGTGCGTATAGGGGTCCCGAGCGTACAATCGTGAGTGAGAGTCAGTTGCATGTTAAGTAGTAAGGTGTCTTTCTATTTGCATGTATCCTATATCCTTGTGTGTATTGCTATTGCTTTGTTGGTGGTAAAGTATACCGACAGCTGTGAGAATCAGTGGTGCTTTATCATTGGCATAGTAATAAGTCTATCAACAACTGTGAGAATCGATAGTTCTTAAGATCAGGGTGGGAACAACTATAAGGATAGTAAAAGAACTTGAATTTAATAGATTTCTGTGATCAAATTATATCTCTATATTGTGGATCTCGCTCTAGTAGGACTACTTTCCCCATTATATTTTCTCTACTCAACCAAACTTGTTTGCTTTGCTTGCTTTGTTCTTTCTTGATAACTAAACCCCCCTTGCTTGTTACTTGTCATTCACGATTTCATACTGCATCAGATCTTCCCTGTGGGTTCGACCCTTGCTTGCTTACTATACATCTGTTTAGTAGGTCTGTTAGGACTTTTTACTTTGATAAGGCTAATCAACGATACTTGCATTGCGCACTTTTAGCCCCGTCAAATTTGGCGCCGTTGCCGGGGAAGTTTTCTGTTTTTGTTGGGTGTTTTTGTGATTGATTTTTGGTGGAGACCTATCTTATGGTCGACACCCATAGTACTGACTCCCCTCTAGCTGCTTTTGATCCAGAAATCGACAGATCATTCCTTGCGAACCTGCACGATCAAAGAGAAGAAGAAGAAGAAGAAGAAGAGGTTGAGATAGTTGAGACTGCTGAGACAGTTATGACCGTTGAGGCTGAGACAATTAACATCCCTGCTGTTGAAATGGCTGAGACTCTGAGAGAATTGACTAAGCCGAATATTGGAGCACAGCCCTTGGCTGTCATCATCCATGCACTTGGCGAAGGGGTGAATTTTGAGTTGAAGTCTGGAGTTGTTGCTTATCTCCCGAAGTTCCACGGTTTGAGTGGAGAAGACCCGATCTCTCACCTGGGTAAGTTCCACAATGTCTGCATGACTATGAAGCCCAGGAACGTGATGGAAGACCAAATTAAGATGAGAGCTTTTGGTTTCTCCTTGCTAGACTCTGCTAGCGACTTGTATTATCACTTGCCACCAGGAACCATAGATACCTGGAATAAACTACACAAGGCGTTCCTGGACAAGTACTTTCCAACGAAGAAGGCGAATGCCTTGAAAAAGGCAATTGCCAATATTGAGCAGGCTGGTGATGAGACGCTGTATGATTATCTTGAGAGGTACAAGAGGCTTTGCTCTAGCTGCCCATTCCACGGATACGCCAAGCAGGACCTTGTCCTCTATTTACATAATGGTCTGCTGGACCAAGAGAGAAGGATAGTTGACGCTGCTTGCGGTGGAAGGATTCTGAATCTGACACCGGATGCAGCCATGGAGAGATTCCAGGAGATGAGTGAGAGCACCAGGAGTTTTGGGAAGACATACCAAAGGAAGGCGGTCAATGCTATGACCCCTACAGGACCAAGCCCAGTACTGACTGAGCTAGCTGAGTTGAAGGAGATGGTGAAGAGAATGGCGAATCACAACGCTCCTCAACAAGTCAAGGCATATGGGCTTTGTTCTGATCAATTCCACCATACCGATACCTGTCCCCAACTGCAAGAGGAAGGTACTGGTGAAGTGAATGCTGTAGGAGGTTACGGACCCCCTAGGCCGCAGTTCGGTGGACAACCCAATTACAATCAAAGAGGGCGGGACCACCCAGGTTTCAGATGGAGTGACCCTCAAGGCGGTCAACAGCCGGTGCAACAACAATACCAGCAGAGAGTCCCGTACCAACAGAGGCCTCAGGGCCAAAGCTCCGGTGCTTCTACTGAAGAGATGCTAAAGACTCTGACTCAGCATTTCGCCACGCATGTGCAGGCTACTGAGTCAAGTATTAAGAACATGGAGAGGCAGATTAGTCAACTAGCTGATGTTGTGACCAAGATTGACCAGAGGACATCTAACTCCCTGCCCTCTCAGACTACTGTGAATCCAAGAGAGAATGTAAGTGCTATTACTCTCATAAGTGGTACGAAATTGGTCGTTGCTCCTATTGCTAAAGAGGAGAACGAAATCGAGAAGGCAAAAATCACGCACCGCCCCGCGGTGGATCCCACCGCGACCCGGCCAGAAATTAAAGAAGGAGCCAGGAATGAAGTGTTGTTGTCACCGCCCTGCGGCGATCCTCACCGCGACCCGGTGGCTGATCCTAGTAATCCCACCGAGACCCCACCGCCTCGCGGCGATGACCAATACCCCGCGATGGGCTTACCGCGACCTGGCCCCCAACAATCCAGCCCCGCTGATGAGTTCTGTGTTGATAACTATGTTCGCCCCGTGTTTCCTCCTTTGGGTTCTGAGAAGCCACCAGCACCTTTCCCTGAGGCGTTGAAGGCCAAGAGAGTAGCTGAAGACAACGATTTGTTCGAGACATTCCGGGACTGTGAGGTGAACATTCCCCAGCTCAAGCTTATCAAGGATGTCCCTCGATATGCCAAGTTCTTGAAGGAGCTGTGCACCGTGAAGAGGACACAGAAGCTGAAGGTCCAGAAGAAGGTTCCAGTGGGTGAACATGCATCAGCGGTATTTCAGAGGCATATGCCTGAGAAGTGCAAGGATTCAGGTACATTTACTATTCCTATTACTATAGGTGGGCATCGATTTGAGAAAGCCTTGCTAGACTTGGGTGCCTCTATTAACGTGTTGCCTTACTCTTTGATTGGAGATTTAGGAATAGGACCCTTGCATGATTCAAACATTGTTATACAACTTGCTGATGGTTCTTGTGTACCCCCTAAGGGTATTGTGGAGGATGTTCTTGTGAGGATAGGTCCTTTGATTTTTCCTGCTGATTTCTTTGTTATGGATATGGACTATGATGAGCAGGTTGTCCCGGTGATGCTAGGGCAACCTTTTATGAAAACATCCATGACAAAGATTGATGTAGACAGTGGAATTTTAACTATGGAATTCGATGGAATAATTTTTGAACATAATATTCATAAAGCCAACCCCATTGAATTGCCTACTCCTTACTGCATTAGTGATTTTGATGATCATGTGCATGAAAATGTTAAAACTAGTGCAGTAGAGACCGTAGTTAAGTGTTCTACTATTGATGGACCCATTGAGTTGCATGAGTTGCATGTTGATGATGTCTTGCTAGATGACATAGGAGATCCCACTCCCTCTAATTTGGGCACTTGCCCCGCTGCACTAACCATACAAGGCTATAAGCCTTTATCTAGTGACGTGCAACATATTCAGGTTGAGCCATATCGGCCCCCACATCGCTCTAAGTATGGGGGAGATGCTCCAAAGGAAGTAAGCATGGAGTTGATGTAAAAGAGGGAACATGGTATAAGGTCTAAACCTTTCCATGGGAGGTCTCAACAGGAAGAGACGAGTAGGAGGATTCCGAGGGGATCCTATTCTAGGTGGTGATTGATCTGCAGTACGTCGAGCCAATGACGTTAACCAAGGCGCTGTCCGGGAGGTAACCCGAGGTAGTTTTTCTTTGAATTTTCCTTTCCCTTAGATTAATTTCATAATTTCTTTTGTTTTGTTTCGTTCTCCTGTCACTAACATTTCAGGTACGAAAGTAAATGGAGAGGAGACGGTGTTCTCAGTTCGTCCCACCGCCCCGCGGTGATCCTCACCGCCCCGCGGTGGAGCTCACCGCCCCGCGGTGGATGTCTGGTATATCATCTCCCCCCCAATTTTTTTTTTGCAAGAATAAAGGGCCCCGAAAAAACCTTAAACGGGTGAGTAAACGTTTTATTTCTTGAGTGGTAACTAAGGTTTTGATGGATTGGGCCCACTTTTGGGCCGAGATTTCTCTCTTTGGGCCTTGTACCAGCCGGCACATCATCCTTTTCTTCCCTTTCACCTTTCCCTTTCCCTTCCCTAACCTAGCCCCACTCTCTCACACCTCCATTCCCAACACCCCTCTCAAGCTCCCGAAACCCAAATCCCCCATTCTCCCACAAATCTCTCTCGACCTTGATCCAAATCTAGTCTCCAATTGCCTAAACCTTGAGTCCCTTGTCTAATTTGGAGTCTAGCCTCACAAACAAGCCAAACACAACCCCACCGCGCCGCTGTCGCCCCGCCTCGCGCTGCCCCGCCTCGCGTTGCACTCCCTCGCGTCGCTGCTGTCGCCGCCCCGCGCCGACACCACCGCGACCCGGCCAAAGCCCCCAGTTATCTCACCGTGACCCGGCGATTCGTCCACCGCCCCGCGTCGAGGCATCTTGGCTTCGTGTGTTTGCTCGTTTGTAAGTACTCTTGGTTGCCCTTTGTTGTGAGTTTCTCCATTCATTACTTATGGCACCTAAGAGTAGGAAGCAAGTGTCTACGAGGGATGAGAGTGAGGTTTACAATGTTGTGAAGGAGAGGAAGGTGTTGGCTACTAAATTCTTTCACAAGCCAACATTGGCTGAATTTGGAATGCTAGAGTGTGTGTCCATGTGCTTAGCACAGTGTGGTTTAGGGACGTTTTTGAACTTGGCTGCCCCTGCGTATCCCGAGCTCTGTTACCAGTTCATCGCCTCCTTCAAGAGGTACTCTGATGGTTCCGACAACAAGAGGATGATGAGGGTCACGTTCACTTACAATGGGCGTGATTATGCTTTGTCCCCTAAGGTGGTGCGTGATGCCCTGGGCATTACTAAGCTGCCAACGGATGGATGGTCTGGTGTCATTCTTGAGTCGGATATGATGGAGTTCTGGAAGGCTACTACGGGCAGGACGTTCAGGAAGGGTCAGGAGGTGAACTCGAAGCTGGTGAACCCTTGTCTTGGGTTGATCCACAAGGTGATGATGAGAGATTTCTTTGGCCATGCTGATGATGGCAAGGTTCCTCTGAAGGACTTCCAATGGTTTATGAGCATCTTGGAGATTGATTCGCACACACCGTGTTGGGCTACTCTCTTTCTGGGTTCCCTGAAGAGGATTCGTGATGGTGAGCCACGTGATATCTGTGGGGGTGGTTTGATCACCCTTCTTTGTGTTGACATTATAGCTACCGATCGGATTCCTCGACCGGTTGCTCATGCGGTGTATGATAGGTTGAATACTTTTTATCAATTGCTAGGATTGCATATAGGGGTTCCGAGTGCACATCTAGTGGCATACACGATTATGCGTATAGGGGTCCCGAGCGTACAATCGTGAGTGAGAGTCAGTTGCATGTTAAGTAGTAAGGTGTCTTTCTATTTGCATGTATCCTATATCCTTGTGTGTATTGCTATTGCTTTGTTGGTGGTAAAGTATACCGACAACTGTGAGAATCGGTGGTGCTTTATCATTGGCATAGTAATAAGTCTATCGACAACTGTGAGAATCGATAGTGCTTAAGATCAGGGTGAGAACAATTATAAGGATAGTAAAAAAACTTGGATTTAATAGATTTCTGTGATCAAATTATATCTCTGTATTGTGGATCTCGCTCTAGTAGGACTACTTTCCCCATTATATTTTCTCTACTCAACCAAACTTGTTTGCTTTGCTTGCCTTGTTCTTTCTTGATAACTAAACCCCCCCTTGCTTGTTACTTGTCATTCACGATTTCATACTGCATCAGATCTTCCTTGTGGGTTCGACCCTTGCTTGCTTACTATACATCTGTTTAGTAGGTTTGTTAGGACTTTTTACTTTGATAAGGCTAATCAACGATACTTGCATTGCGCACTTTTAGCCCCGTCACCGCTACGTGCCCAGAGCCACACCCACTGGCTTCGACACCGGCTCCGACAAGGACCGCGACGCCGAGGACACTCAAGGTGAGTTTTCTGAACCATACAACTTTGATGATCGCTATGCCTCTAGGAGAACCCAAAGACGCATACCGGGCTCATCGCCACGCGAAGGCCGCCCTCGTCGAGCCGAGCAAGCCGATGCGATGCCAAGGAGACCCAGTCGCCGACTGTTGGGGTCGGAAAATCGACTACTCGTCCAATGGGCATCAACTGTCTGACGCAACCGTCAGACGCAACCGTCGGACGCATCAAACCTGTCGGACGTGAGCCATGCGACCGTCGCCTGATTCCTGGACGCAACGGACCAGCGAGATTTTCTCCTTTAAGTATAACAACTCCGAGATCTCCAACGACTATATGCATTATTTCAGCCATCAAGGAAGGAATCAACCATCTTTAAGAGAGAATCAAGGCTTATTAAGAGGAGATCAAGCGTAATTAATGCAGAATCAAGGAGAGATCAAGAGCATTTAAGGAGAGATCAAGAGCATTTAAGGAGAGATCAAGCAAGTATAAATAAGGCTCTAGGAGAAGCCTCAAAGGACACTCTACGACATTCTACAACACTTCATTCTACTACAACCACTTGTACTCTCATCATCAAAACTCTCATTTTTATATATTCTATCTTGTCCAACGTTGTTTAGTCCGACCGACGCTTGTAGTCTGGTCCGACCATCTCGTCTTCTTCGACTATTCATGTGGTAACCTTCTTCTTCCTCTCTTGCATCACAAAAACTACCATTTGTAATCACTTATTCTCATCAAACAGAGTAGATTTATCACCCTAACTATTGTTACCCCTCAAATCAACGGAAAGAGATCGATTGGTCATTTTCCGTCCAAACCAATTTGGCGCCCATCGTGGGGCCGATAGTTAGATAATCTTGATTCATCTACTTCCTAATCCAAACACATCCAATTCGTGGCCATGCAAGGAGGACAGGGGCAAGTCACCATGGATGACCTCTCAAAAGGGATCGACTCATTGAGGAGAACACTAGATCTCCAAAAGGCCCAGATCATCGAGATGGCTGCCCAAAAAGCTCAAACCGATGCCAAGATAGCATAGTTGACTCTTCAAAACGAGTCCCTATGAGAAAAAATCAGGTCCAACGTCTCAAACTCAAGACAAGGTCGACTCCTTAATATAGGCAACCAAGCAAGGCGACCAGATCTGACGAGGCGACCTGACCTGACGATGCGACCGGATCTGACAAGACGATAGGATCCAACGACGCGATCAGACCAGACGACACGACCATGTCTGACGGACCAGTCCAACCTATATGATCTCATCAAGCAACAAATTGAGGAGAACTTTAAGGTTGTGGACGAAAGGATCTCTAGAATCCCTGGCGCCCCTCGACCCATTGAAAAAGAAGCCGACAACTGCTTTGAAGATTCACCCTTCGTGGAAGCGATCAATGCAGTCGAAATGCCGAAAACGTTTGTCATCTCAAACATGACTTACTACGACGGTTCAGGCGATCCAGAAGACCACGTGTCCATTTACAAACAAAATTTGATGGCATGTCCAATCCCTCATGAGACGCGCGAGGCTATCATGTGCAAGGGATTTGGGTCGACTTTGGTCGGACCAGCCCTTACATGGTTCATCAATCTACCGAACGGGTCTATCTCATCATTCGCTGACTTGGTCAACACCTTCAAGATCCAGTTCATTAGCGGCCGATGTCCCAAAAAATAGTCTAGTGACTTGTACCGGATCATACAAGGGCACGACGAAACGACAAGGGACTACTTGAAGCGGTTTAACCGGGAGAAAATTGGAATCCTCAATTGCGACGTCCCGACCTCCATAGAAGCGTTCCGCCAAGGACTCGATAAAGAAGGCGATCTCTACGAAGATCTCACAAGGTACCCATGTAAGACCTTTGAAGACGCCCAAGCTAAGGCAACGGTTCAAATTCGACTCAAAGAAGACGCACCCGAAAGGACGACGCATCATCGAAGGGACAATAGGTACATGACGAATCTATTCAGTGCGACGAATACAAGACAACATCAAAATCAACTACGAACAAATCGACTTGACATGTCGCGTTACATTTACATACATACGGGTGACGACCCTTAACATACACGTTGGATCCAGTCATCCGCAAAAAGCGCTTATACTACATTTACACGATCGATCGGTACACGGTGAGATGACTTACGGTTCAGCGGCACATTGCCCACCTTACACAGGGAACCCACCTTATTTACGCAGCAAACAAACTGCTTTCCTCCTCGGTCTACACAAACGTCATGACTAACACACATTACGGCTGACAAACCCTACATACGATACCTACAAATACACAAACCTGTGCAGTACACATTTACAAAGTTAACGCCTCACACGGCTACAACATACACATGACCCACCAACAAAAGCTTTTACGCAAACGGTGGTACAATACAATATACATTTACGGAGTTAACGCCCGATGGCTAAAAACTTCAATTCAACACTTTCAAAGACAAAAGCTTTTACACAAGCAACAACACATCACATCAATTCGTCGACTATCTATATAGCAGGACGAGTTCGGGCAAATCGAAATTGCTGAAGGACGATTCCCTTGAAGACTTGAAATTCATCTCATCCACCGCCTTGCATCGATGACTAAGATGAATTTGGGGCAATTGTTGGGGTCGGAAAATCGACTACTCGTCCAATGGGCATCAACTGTCTGACGCAACCGTCGGACGCATCAGACCCGTCGGACGTGAGCCATGCGACCGTCGCCTGATTCCTGGACGCAACAGACCATCGAGATTTTCTCCTTTAAGTATAACAACTCCGAGATCTCCAACGGCTATATGCATTATTTCAGCCATCAAGGAAGGAATCAACCATCTTTAAGAGAGAATCAAGGCTTATTAAGAGGAGATCAAGCGTAATTAATGCAGACTCAAGGAGAGATCAATAGCATTTAAGGAGAGATCAAGAGCATTTAAGGAGAGATCAAGCAAGTATAAATAAGGCTCTAGGAGAAGCCTCAAAGGACACTCTACGGCATTCTACAACACTTCATTCTACTATAACCACTTGTACTCTCATCATCAAAACTCTCATTTTTATATATTCTATCTTGTCCAACGTTGTTTAGTCCGACCGACGCTTGTAGTCTGGTCCGACCATCTCGTCTTCTTTGACTATTCATGTTGTAACCTTCTTCTTCCTCTCTTGTATCACAAAAACTACCATTTGTAATCACTTATTCTCATCAAACAGAGTAGATTTATCACCCTAACTATTGTTACCCCTCAAATCAACGGAAAGGGATCGATTGGTCATTTTCTATCCAAAACACCGACCAAGTGGGCATACGTGACACGGTGATCATTTGAGGACCCCAACTACCCAGCCACGAAGCCATGATGTACGCGATCATCTTCGACAACAAAGTGTTCGGACGCCGCGTTACAAATCCGATGGCTACGCATCGATCACACCCAATGTCCACAATGACTTCGACGAGTATGACGACGAGGAGATCGAGGACTCAGGTATGGTCAACCCTAATTTTTTCACCCCCCTCTTGGAGATCCACTTGAATTGCAGGATCACCCATCGGATTGGATACCTTCACCGCGTCTCCAGCCCCAAGGAGAACGCGTTCGTGACATTGGCGGCGAGCGCCGCGATGTCATGCCAAGGGACATTCGCCGAGCCGACTACGATGCCCAACCGCGAAGACGCCGACGCCACGACGCCTACGCGCCAAGGGATGAGTTTGCTCGTGGTGAAGATCACCAAGACCGCGATAGACGCCAGGTTGGACGCGATAGACCCCATGATGTGCGCGCCTATGAGAATCCTCTCTACGCCGCCACGCCAAACAACGCGTTCAACCAAGCACCTGCCCAGCCTCGATACCAATGACACGAAGTCAAGGTAAAGATCGAGCATTTCTTTGGTGAATACAATCCATCTGTTTTTCTTGAATGGGTGCAGGCTACAGAGTACACCCTTAGATATTATCGAGTTCCACCTGAGGAGCATGTCGACGCCACGACACTTCACTTTCGAGGCGCCGCCCGCGTGTGGTGGCATAGATTCGAAGATGACTGCATGCGTCGCCACAGAATCAAAGTCACCGAATGGCACCAACTAGTCTACGTGATGACCAAGAAATACGTGCCTCCAGACTATAGGAATCAAATGAGAATGGAAATCGCCATGGCTCGACAAGGGTCGATGACTCCAGTCGAGTTCTTTTCCAAGCTTGAAGACATGTATTACAAGGCCAACATCTCCGTTGCACCATCGACTTTGAGGACGAAATTCTTGAGTGGCTTGAACACCAACATCAGTGATCAACTCGAGATTTTGCCCATCAAAGATTTGAACACGCTCACACATACGGCGATGCAAATTCATGCCCAAATCTCTCGCCGAAAGTCTTACACTTTTCCAAGTGGCCAACAAAGGTATTATTCTAACCCTAGTGGATTGCTTTCTACTAATGTTCGCCCTAGTGTCTCTACCACATCCTTGTCGAGCCAAGCCCCCAAAGCGAAGCCGTCGACGCCAAACACCATGCCGCGCCAGAACGCGCCCAGACAAGCTCCACTATAAGAAGGATTGCCCAAACGCGACCTTGAGTGTTACAAGTGTGGTGGAAGAGGCCACTATAAGAAGGATTGCCCGAACGCTCGAAAGGTTTTGTTCTCCACGGCTGCCGCCGGCTACGAGTCTTGCGACGACAAGGAGCAAACCCTAGAGGCCATCGATGAAGGCATCGAAGAGGAGGAAGACGCTTATGACTATGAACCCACTTCTCTGCACGCGGGCACACCATTGAGCTTGGTGATGCGTCATCTCTTCACAGTCAAGGAAGCCGTCTGGACGAGAGCCCTTGTGTGGAACAAGTTCTCGCGTTGGTCGCGGAGGCTCGCTTCCTTGACTGTGAAGAGACGACGCGTCACCAAGCTCAATGGTGTGCCCGCGTGCAGAGAAGTGGGTTCGCAGTCATAAGCGTCTTCCTCAGCCTTATGCCCTTCAATGGATTTCTTCAAGTCGTGACACACTTCAAGTTGCCTACGATGCCTCATCCACAGCCTTATGCCCTTCAAGTCGTGCAGAGAAGTGGGTTCGCTAACATCGTCAATGAGAAGGTCGTGACACACTTCAAGTTGCCTACGATGCCTCATCCACAACCTTATGCCCTTCAATGTATTTCTTCAAGTCCAGGTAACACAGTATCTCGCCAATGCTTAGTTTCTTTTTCCATAGGGCTATACTGTGATTCTATACTTTGTGATGTCGTTGCAATGGACTCCACCCATATTTTGCTTGGGCGCCCATGGCAATTTGACAGACGCGTGCTCCATGATGGATATTTGAACACTTATGTGTTCAATTACCACGTGAAGCGCGTCACCTTGCATCCAATGTCTCCCCATGAGATCTTGCAGGACCAGGTTGAGCACGATTGCCAGAAGGCCATTGAGGCCGTGTCTACTAGGTCCAATGAGTCCCCAGAGGCAAGACTCCTCCAATTCTGGAAAAAATTCATCTTCCTCGGGCACTGATAAGAAGAGGACCAACGCGACATGTGGGACACCAAATGCCCATCTGGATCGTCATGGCACAACTGTTGGTGCCGCTGGGAAGGCCAAGAAAGGCACTCTAGAGGCTTGGCCAAGTCTTTCCAATTCTGGCACGAGCAATGGTCCACATATGCCCAGTGCCCAACAAAAATCGACCAGCGCCTCGCCATTGACAAAGTTTGTCGATCCGTTGCCACAGACGCCTCCTTTGCAAGGAAAATGTGAGCGACACTTGCTTTTGGCCAGGCCCAGTGACCTCACTGCGTGTTTGACTAGCAAGGCACCATGTTTTCTTCTTGTGCCAAACCCATGCATCCCTGAGTCGTCGAATGCCGCGTTCGTGCCGCCAGCCATCGCGACCTTGCTCGCCGCGTTCGACGATGTCTTCCCCGATGAGTTGCCACCAGGATTACCCCCACTTAGAGGCATTGAGCACTAGATTGACCTTGTGCCAGGTGATTCTTTTCCCAATCGCGCTGCGTATAGAGCTGGCCCAGAGGAGACCAAAGAGCTCCAGCGCCAAGTGCAAGAGTTGTTGGATCGCGGCTACGTAAGGGAATCTCTCTCCCCTTGAACTGTGCATGTGATCCTTGTTCCCAAGAAGGATGGCACATGGAGAATGTGTGTTGATTGCCGCGCTATAAACCAGATCACCGTCAAGTATAGGCATCCTATTCCACGTCTCGACGATATGCTTGATGAACTTCATGGCGCCACACTTTTCTCCAAGATAGATTTGAAGAGTGGTTATCACCAAATCAGAATGAAAGAAGGTGATGAGTGGAAGACCGCATTCAAGACGAAGTATGGGCTCTACGAGTGGCTTGTCATGCCATTTGGGCTCACGAACGCGCCAAGCACCTTCATGCACGTGATGAACCACGTCTTGAGAACCTTCCTTGGCAAGTTTGTCGTCCTTTATTTCGATGACATCCTTGTGTATTCACGGTGCCTGGAGGAGCATGTCGATCACCTTCTCCAAGTGCTCGAGTGCCTTCGACGCGAGAGCTTATTCGCCAATCTGGCCAAGTGCTCATTTTGCTCCGCGTCCACAAATTTTCCGGGCTATGTCATGAGTAGTGATGGTCTGCGCGTCGACGAAGAAAAGATCACGGCCATCAAAGAGTGGCTGACACCGACGACGCCAACACAGGTGCGAAGCTTTCTCGGCCTCGTAGGATTTTATAGGCGCTTTGTTCGAGACTTCTCCTCCATTGCCGTGCCTTTGCATGAGTTGACGAAGAAGGATAGCACTGTCTTGTGGCTTGAGTCCCACGAAGAAGCCTTCTCGGCTTTGAAGCGGGCCTTGTGCCAAGCACCATTGCTCCAGCTTCCCGACTTTGCCAAACACTTCGAGGTGGAGTGTGATACCTCAGACATTGGCATTGGTGGTGTGCTACACCAAGAGAAGAGGCCCATTATATATTTCAGTGAGAAGCTCACAGGGGCCACACTCAATTACCCCACCTACGACAAAGAATTATATACCCTAATACGCATGCTAAAGACGTGGCAACATTACCTTTGGCCGCGTGAATTTGTCATCCACAACGATCACGCAGCCTTGAGCTATTTGAAGAGGCAAGCCCACCTCAATCGACACCATGCTCGTTGGGCGGAATTTCTTGAGACATTTCCTTATGTCGTGGTCCACAAGAAGGGAAAGGAGAACATTATCGCCGATGCGTTATCTCGAAGGTATGTTCTCTTGACTCATGTGCAAACTAAAGTTTTGGGTTTTGCTTTGATTAAGGAATTGTATGCTAGTGATCCTTTCTTTGCCCCTATATTCGAGCATTACCTGAGATTTCTAGAGTTTGAGTCATATTTCCTTTCTGAGGGTGATTTATACAAGGCTAGTCGCCGTATCTCTAGGTCTTTCATTAGGCCCCTTTTGATTCAGGAAGCACACGAAAGTCGTGGACACTTTGAGATTAGTAAGACCTTGGCCGCCCTAAGAGAACATTTCTTTTGGCCTAAGATGACCCACCAAGTGACTAGGTTTTGTAGAAGTTTTGTGACATGCCAAAGAGCCAAAGCTAGGTCAAGCCCACACGGCCTCTACACACCATTGCCCATTCCTAGTGCCCCCTGGGAAGATTTGTCTATGGATTTCATCACGGGTTTGCCCCTCTCTAGACGAGGTAAAGACTCTATTTTTGTGGTCGTAGATAGATTTTCTAAGATGGCACATTTTATAGCTTGTAAGACAACCCATAGTGCTAGTGAGATTGCCGATCTATTCTTTAAGCATGTGGTGCATCTTCATGGAGTCCCACGTACCATAGTGAGTGATAGGGATTCTAAGTTCGTTGGTCATTTTTGGAGAACTCTTTGGGGTAAGCTAGGAACCAAACTCCTATTTTCCACTAGCTACCACCCCTAGACCGATGGCCAAACGGAGGTCACGATTAGAACCCTAGGAGCCCTCCTTCGCACGATGCTTAAAGCCAACCCTAGGCGTTGGGAGGACTTACTATCACTTGTCGAGTTTTGTTACAATAGATACAGGCACACGGCGACCAAGTTGACACCTTTCGAAGTGGTGTATGGCATGAACCCATTGACGCCGCTTGATTTGTCGCCGCGACCACTGCGAGACCCAGTGCATGTCTCCACCGCCAATCGCGCAGAGTAGGTCCAAGAACTCCATCGACGAACCAGGGACCAATTGGAGAAAAGGGCCGCGCAGTATGCCTCCCAGAAGAACAATGGCTGACGCCGCGTCATTTTTGCACTCGGGGACCTCGTCTGGGTGCACTTGCGAAAAGAAAGGTTCCCCTCGCGACGCAAGCACAAATTGGCACCACGTGGAGATGGTCCATTCCGCGTGATAAAGGCCATAGGGGACAATACCTATCAACTCGAGCTGCCCCCAGATTTTGGAGTCCACGCGTCCTTCAACGTCGCGGACTTAACCCCATATGTTGAGCCTGAGTTCGATGATGGTGAAGCGGGTCATTGCCAAGTGGGGGAGGGTGATGTGATCCCACCTCCCATGACGGCCACCGACGAGGAAGAAGCCATGAGCCTTCGCTTAGAGGGCCCAGTGACAAGGTCCAGGTCCAAAGCCATCGCGGACGCCGTCGCATCACTTGTCGCACGCGTCGTCGATGGCCAAGGGAACCCTGACGCCAACCCAAGACTCGTCGTCCTCGCCACCATCGGCATCGAAACATCGCAATCATCACAGCCGGCATCGCGTGCACCCACTCGCGAGGCCATCGACCCTTCGTCGCCGTTCCTTGCGGTGTTTGCATCCATGCCTTCGCCGCATTCGTTTTGAGACACTTTCTATATTTGTTATTATTGCTTATTTTAGATAGTTTCCTTTTATAGTCATTTCTACTTTAGGATTTGTGCCTTTTGCATGCTTGCATGGGCTAGCCCACTAGGCTCGACTCGGCCCATCCGATGTCTCGCCCTAGTATTTAAGTCAAACTATGTTATTGGTTTTAGCACGTTCAATTTTATTCAAGGTTTCAAGTAGAGTGTTTATCCTCCTTCCCTTGATTGGACGTCACCCTCTATCTTCGCATCCCCATTCCCTCCGCCGCCGACGCTACGGCAATTGCTTGAACCTTCAAGCCAAGTCTTCCTTTGCATCTCCCTTCCTCCGCAGTCGACGCTATGAAACCAAAGACTTGTCCTTTTAAGTCATCTATCCCTCATCAAATCGCTTCCGCCATCGCTATCCATTCGCCCCATCAATCGCTTCCATCGCGTCCACCATCGCCACCAATTCCATCGCGTTCTCCGTCGCTAGCATCACCTTGACACTCGTCATCATCTTCGCTATCGCCGTCGCCAACCAGCCCAGACACCCATCCAGTCGATCGCTCGCGGACATCATCGCGTTAGCCATCGGGTTCGCTTTGCAGCACCACCGTGTCCATCTTGTCAACCTTTCGTGCAAGACGACGTGACTTCTCGCCCAAGACTAGATCCAAAGGTGTCGCCTTTGACAATTGGCTTATCATCGGAGGCAAGAACACATCAGCTGATATGGAGGAGGGCGTTACTAGACCCTCCAGAGGACGTTGTTAGGAGTTTGAGGGTTCAGACACACCCTACACAATTTGCGTTTTGGATGGATTGTATTCCCATAGGGGTCCCTGAGGAGGGTTCCTGGTTTTGGATTGCTCAGCAGACGGGGTTGACCGGTTTGCTTGATTTTCAGTTCGGCAATGCTGATCACACCCTCATTTCAGCGTTCATCGAGCGATGGCATCTAGAGACGAACACCTTCCACTTTCCCTTTGGTGGGATATGTCCTACGCTACATGGCGTTATGATGATTCTAGGGCTGTCGATTGAGGGATTTGAGGTGACATCACCATGGACCGGTCAGGATACGCTACATTTCGTTCGGTTATTTCTACAACAAATCGATAATAAATTACTTCATTAAAACCATAGAATACAATCCAACATTCGGAATAAAAAAACACATAAACATTCTAAAAATTAATAAATAGTACAACATTAAAAACAACATTCATACAAGGAGTCGTGAAGGTCTTACTCCATGCGAAAGACAATGTTGCCGACCACGTACAAAGAAACCTCCTCACGATTGGTAAGATAATATATCTTCCTCCTTAACTTTCAGTTTGAATCTGAAAGGGTGTCGCACAGCTTTTTAAGCTCATCTCTTTCTCGCACCAATTCTCTAATAATCTTGGCAGCATTGTCGTCGTATGGTGGATCAACCCACTTGAAGGTACGAAAACCTCTCATCTCCCCATCCCGCTCCATTGGGATATAATCCTTGCATGCGAGGTACCTTCTTTTATAGTGAATGGGCATGTCGCAAGTGTACAAAATGACCGGGAAATTGCATTGGCACATTGAACCCAGAGCCAATGCAGTGTTGGACGTGCTGGACGACGAAGCCATGCTACCCCACAATCTTGATTTCTTGGATCTGAAATAATATTTTTTTATAATCACAATGTATACACTCTGAAAAAATAAATAAAGCCAAAAAAAAAAATGTTACCGAGAATGAAATTTCCTGATCTTGAGCTCGGGTTTTCTCCACCACCGAACTTGAATGGCTCCTTGGGTGTGGAAGAGAATGAATTTGGATGTGGTATTTATAGGCATTTTGGACGGCATCAGGTGCAACCCAAATAACCCTTTTGGACAGCACCTGGTGCAGCCCACACATAACACCTCTCACACATCTGGACGACACTTGGTGCAGCCCAAATAACCCTTTTGGACGACACCTGGTGCGGCATAAATCTATATATATACTAAAGGAGAGACCTAAATCCTACGTGTCGGCCTCACGTTCAATTCGCATATGTGTCGCTAACACGTTCAATTCACTTACGTGTCGATCTATTAAACTATGCCACCTCATCATCCAACCACCCCAAAAATATTATAATAGTGGGTCCGTAATTATTATATATTAAATACTCAAATATCTCCGCTTAAAATAAATTTAAATTCAAGAAAATTATATCTTCTAAACCAATGGAACCATCATCTATCTTTAATTATTGTATATTAAATTAAATACTTCAATATCTCCACTTAAGATATATTTAAATTCAAAATTCTACAATTTATTGGCTTTAGAAGAAAAGTTCTACCATTCATTCCTATATTTTTTTTATGTTATACGTATGAAACTGTTGATATTGATTATATTTTATTTCTCCAATTGTCGCTCTAAGATCATTCAGTTGATATATATATACTAAAGGAGAGACCTAAATCCTACGTGTCGGCCTCACGTTCAATTCACATATGTGTCGCTAACACGTTCAATTCACTTACGTGTCGATCTATTAAACTATGCCACCTCATCCACCACATCATCTAACCACCCCAAAAATATTATAATAGTGGGTCCGTAATTATTATATATTAAATACTCAAATATCTCCGCTTAAAATAAATTTAAATTCAAGAAAATTATATCTTCTAAACCAATGGAACTAGGGGTGTTCATCCGGTCCGGACCGGACCGGATTTTTGGGCATATGTGGACCGAAGACCAGACCGGACCGGATAGGTCCGGTCCGGTCTTAATCCGGTCCGGTCCGGTCTTGGACCGGATTTAATTTTAAAAAATAAAAAAATTAAATTCTTATTTAAAATCTATAAAAAAATATCTAAAAAAATATTTATAAAACATATATACTCCTAACTTATTAAATTTAAAAAAATATCTACAAAAAAATACATATAAATCTCTAAAAAAAATATATAAAACATATAAATTACAAAAAAAATATTTTTTTTTTAAAATTCCGGTCTTCCGGTCCGGACCGGATTTTTTCCGGGTTTGGACCGGACCGGAAACCGATTTTGGGGAAATGGTGGACCGGAGACCGGACCGGAATTTTACCGGTCCGGTCCGGTCATTTCCGGTCCGGTCCGGTCCGAAAATCCGGTCCGGTCCACCCATGAACACCCCTAAATGGAACCATCATCTATCTTTAATTATTGTATATTAAATTAAATACTTCAATATCTCCACTTAAGATATATTTAAATTCAAATTCTACAATTTATTGGCTTTAGAAGAAAAGTTCTACCATTCATTCCTATATGTTTTTTATGTTATACGTATGAAACTGTTGATATTGATTATATTTTATTTCTTCAATTGTCGCTCTAAGATCATCCAGTTGATAGTTATAGGATTTCTCATGTTTATGTGAATTCGTAATCTCGATTCTAGAGAAGCTTGCAATCAAAAGTAGATTAGTGTGGATGGGATAGTAACTGTTTTTTTTTTGGTATTAAGGGATAGTAACTACTTTATAGAAGGAATAACATTTATACAAAGGATAGCATTAGGGGAACGAATGGAAAAAAAAACAAAACGTATTCAAAGTTCATAGTGCCCGATTAATTACCAATGATGATTTGGTGGAATCAACCAAATTATAAGTACATGTTAGTATATTGATAACATATTTAAAATTTTATTTTATCATATTAAACAAATTAGAAATTGTAAATTTTTTTCACTTAATATATATAAGAGTTTATAAGAAAATAAACAATAAACTTAGTAAGAACACGTATAATTGATAAATTTATCAAATATGGAAAAACTAATAAGGGTATTTTTATTAATTATAAGTTATAATTGTATCAACTATAACCGTATAATTGTTTACCTTTCTTCCATATATACACTTATACCATAATATAAATATAAATTGGTTTTACAGCCTTCGTTTAATTATATCTCTACTTTCTTTCAAAAAAAAATAAAAAATTATGTTCTCCACTTCTTGCTCACTTTTTTAATTACTAATACTTTATCCTATTTACATTCTAGTGAAAAACTCAATTTAAAAAAAAAATACTCTATCTCTACTTTCTTTAACAATCGATAGAATTCTTTAAAAAATAGTTTATAATCCTAACCCGTGCATGGCACGGGCACTATGCTAGTGGTTATATCTAATTTCGTTATATAACATATGATTATATCTAATTTCGTTATAACATATGATTATATCCTATAGTTATATAACAAATGATGAGTCCGTTTCACGTGCGAAATATGCTTACCGTGCGAAATGCGAAGCAGTCGCGTTCATTCGAGTTCATAAATAGACACCACATGTTCATTTTCTGAGCGGTAATGTTCATTATCTGTGGGGTAATATTCAAGGACACTGTACTGTTAAAAAAAAAGGGGGGGGGGGGATAGTGAATAGTGACGCGGTGACATAACCGTAAATATGGCGATTTTTTTTTTTCGGTCAACAATTTTTATTTGTTTTTTATTTATTTATTGTCTCTGATCGTTCTGGAATAGACAATTATTAACGTTCACATATAAGTACTATATGTTCATTGTATGTGCCGTATAAGTTCACATATAACATGATCATATTCCAACACATGTCTTTGAACATTCAGTGCTTATTTGTGAACGTGAATGTACAAATAAATGAACATCTAGTGCTTATTCGTGAACCTTTTATATAGGCTTTTCCAGAATGATCACGAGACGAAAATGAAAAAAAAAGTTGTTGACCAAAAAAAAAAAAACATACGGCCGAGATTGCTTCGCATTTCGCACGGGAAGCCTATTTCGCACGGGAACCCAAATCAACATATGATTATATCCTATAGTTATATAACATATGATTATATCCTATTTATATCATATAGTTATATAACATATGATTATATCCTATTTATATCATATAGTTATATAACATATGATTATATTCTATTTATATCCTATAGTTATATAACATATGATTATATCTAATTTCGTTATAACATATGATTATATCCTATTTATATCTTATAGTTATATAACATATGATTGTATCCTATTTATATTCTATAGTTATATAACATATGATTATATCTAATTTCGTTATAACATATGATTATATCCTATACTTATATAACATATGATTATACCCTATTTATATCTTATAGTTATATAACATATGATTGTATCCTATTTATATCCTATAGTTATATAACATATGATTATATCTAATTTCGTTATAACATAGGATTATATCCTATTTATATCCTATAGTTATATAACATATGATTATATCTAATTTCGTTATAACATATGATAATATCCTATAGTTATATAACATATGATTATATCTTATTTATATCTTATTGTTATATAACATATGATTGTATCCTATTTATATCCTATAGTTATATAACATATGATTATATCTAATTTCGTTATATACTACGATTATATCCTATAGTTATATAACATATGATTGTATCCTATTTATATCCTATAGTTATATAACATATGACTATATCTAATTTCGTTATATACTACGATTATATCCTATAGTTATATAACATATGATTGTATCATATCGTTATATACTACGATTATATCTAATTTCGTTATATCATATCGTTATATACTACGGTTATATCCACTTTGATATATCATATCGTTATATAATATGGTTATATCATATGGTCATATCATATCGTTATATACTATGATTGTATCATATCGTTATAAAACACCCTGTTGGACGACACCTAGTGCAACACAAAGGGGTACACAAACTCAACCAACAACCCCATCTCACAGGTACCCTCTTGGACGACACCAAGTGCAGCCCAAAGGTACCCTTTTGGACGGCAGCTGGTGCAGCACAAGTAAAACACCCTGTGCTGCACTATGTGCCGCCCAAAATGGTCATATTTTGCCACTTTTAACCGTCATGAACCCATTATAAATACACAACGAACTCATCTACTCATTCACACAATTCCCACTCCATAACTTCTCACAAACTTCTCGTGTGTTCTATTTGTTCTAATGGTGCATTTGGTTCTCAAAGTTTACCAAAATGGGTGAATCACCTACAATCGAATGATACGCCAACGAAGTGGGATGGGCATGTTTTTCCATGGCTACGAAGGTGGCGAGGTCCGCATGTTGCATATGGGGGATGTCTCGCTTGGAGAGAGAGAGAGAGGGGGGGGGGGTTATCATTGGGTTACTTGTTCATGGCGTTATTTTACAATCCAACCACTAGGGTTCACCCTGGTCGGATTTTCTACTTTCCACTGGGTATGGATCCTCCCCAACTCCGTGAGGTGGTAGATGAGGATCACGTAGCTAAAATTATAGCTCTTTACAGACCTAGTGTTCTAGTCACCCCTTACACCGAGGCTGCACACCCGAAACGTCATATCCCGGGTCTTTTAGAATATCCGGAATCTGAGGTGGACGATGGTAGCTCTGAGGATGGCGGGGAGACCGATTCTGATGAGAATTAAAAAGCTTTTTATGATTCATGTTCAACTAGTGTACACTTTAATGTTTATGTCCTCCTTTGTATTTGTTAATGATTCCCAAGTAATATTATTGTCTCGTATTGCATCTTTCCGAATCAACAACAAATCGAATCAACACAAACGATTATAAAACAATATAAGGTCAATCTCAATTAAACTAAGCAAAGCGAAATACAATGACATAGATAGAGTCAATTACAATCCAAAAAGCCTAGGTAAGTATGTCGGGTTGACCTTGTTCCGCCCGCTCCTCTACATAACTCTTGAACCTGTCCTTAAAACGTTCATGACTATCCCATCCATCAACACTTGGGTACTTGTAACTGAACCACTGCATCGGAGGGGGTGGAATTGGACAACGATCATCAACAAGTCAAATACCAGAGGAGTAGCGCTCCACGTACCGGTATGTAATGGTCTCTCTTGCCTATATGTGCTATCGCATAAACCTTTGTCGGAGGCTCAGCACTCGGGGGGGGGGGGGGGGGGGCACAATGGAAGACATGTGTGCGGTCCAAACCATGATAAGACAACAACTTCCACTTGGTGTTCCGTGGCAAACACCAAACCTGTAATAGGCATTATACACCAGAAGTTCCTTGTGCACGGTGAAGCAATATAATTCAATTTCCTAACAAATGCTTCCACTGTCAACTCATCCTCCCCAAGCAGCGCTATGTAGTTGGCTCGATGTGTCTGGAAGTGCTTCGAAAGCTCTAACCAAATCAACGTAGTCCTCTTCTCGACGACCTAGTAAAACGGCAAGGGAACGATACCCGCAATGACCATCGCCTTTGACACTTTGTACACTAGAAATGTATGCGAGCATGAAAAGGTCAATATTCTCATGTCCCCAGTTGAAGCCGAGATACTTGAGCGACTTGTTTGAAGCGGATTTGGACTTGTTTGAAGCAGATCTGCACTTTGCAGGTTTAGTGGCACTCGCCTTTGCGGTTGAGACTCCACTGCGAGGTCTTCCGCTAGAAGGACATCCTTTCGATCCTACATACGATTTTGATCCCACGGACGATTTCACATTGGTCGTCTCTTTCTCTGCAGCCGCATCCTCCTCTTCCACTCCCAACTCCTCATCCATATCCTTCATATTTTGCTTCTCCTTCATCTTTTTACTTTTCGCATCCACATGCTCGTCCCAACCCATAGGCCTCCCCTTCTTGGTCTCACCACGTGGCGGGTCTTCAATCTGGCACGATGTAGGGTCATCAATCTCACGCCACTTTTCCTCCATCTTCTTCAACCTAAATCCATCAACTTTCCCACAAAAGAACTCTTCAAAGAAGTCTTGCACCGTGACATTATCCGCTGTGATTGCAACACCATCATCGACATCAAGATCCTTAGCATCCACCCCTTCCCATCTGATCTGCGTCCAGAAAATATCAACTTCTTCAGGCACCAACGGGTAACCCGTCTCCACATAGACCTTAATTGTGTGTGGGCAACGCAGTCCTAGTGTGGACTTCCACCAAAAATCATCACATTTGTCCCCAATTTTCCCCTCATTTGCTAACACAACTTGGGCATACAACATTCTCAAGCATTTCTCAGAGCACTTTTCAAGGATGCGCTTGAAGAAGACCTTAACCCACTCAGTGCCATTTACTATCTCCATGGGAAAGGCAGTGCAGTTCTTGGTCATCTCAAAAACAGATCTTTCGATGCTGATCAACAAACATGTTGTCGATGTGTTGCACAATTGTGTCGAACCCTCCAACGGATGTCTCAATCATGTCCTTAAGCATAGAGTGCTGACCCTCAATCCTGGAAATAATACAATCGTTTACGTTTTACTAAATAAATTTTAAAACCCAGTTTGATTGCAAATGTTTGTATGAAAGTTACCTGTTTGATGTTCTTGTGGCAAAATGGAGAACATCATCGCACCATGCCGCAACTAGCTTTTCCTTATGGCGATTAAACCAAGTTTCCTCAACATAATTCACAAGGCCTTTACTCCATGTCTCCTTAAAGTGAGCAAGTCGCTCTCCATACTCCTCCTTTGTGTGCGACCTCATCACTCGACGAACACTTCCCGAGAATTTCTTATCGTCAATGTTCATCGACTTAGCATGTGCCTTCACATTACGGTATACATGGACCTGACACAAATGATGCCGAACCTTCGGAAACACCTTATCGGCGGCCTTGATCAGTCCTAGCTCTCGATCAGACATCATGCATACATGACTTTCCCCCCCGAACAACCACTTCAATCGTGTCAATGCCCATGCACAGTGGCTTGCCGTCTCCGTTTCCATGAACACCAGAGCGATGCAATATGTGAAGTTGGTGCAAGTAAACCCAACAATCTGGAATAGTGGCATACCGTACCTATAAATGCAACACAAAAAATACTTCAAACCCGCCCAAAATACCATTATCTATTCATAATACTAAAACGAGTAGAGTTTACCTGTTGGTTTTGTACGTCGAATCCATGATGAGGACATTAGGGGACATACACAACAAATGTCGAGCGTCTAGATGAGAAACAAACAGGCACGACAAAACCTCCTTCCCATTTGCCCTCGTTTTAGTAGCGGTGTCCAGCAAATAGTCTTTGTCCTTCAAAAACCCCAACGACCATTATGTCACATTCAGATTGCCTAGGGATTTCAACATCTCCTTAGCCCTAACAGTGTACACTTGCCTCCTCGATACAGTTGAACCCGTATATTCATTCATAATCTGTGTAGAAATAACCTTGGGTCTTGCACCCGCCGCAGTATCAATCATCACTTTTCTACGTTGCTCCTTCGTAAGTCGGGAAGCAAATGCATGGCCAATCAAGGTGGTCGAAAGCATATGGTTATGACATCCTCTAACAACCGATATGGTCCACCCAGGAGCTCTAATAGCATTTCCTTCCCTAAAAATACCATGCAACAAAAAGGGACAACCCTTCTTCTTTGACCTAGCTTTATTCACTTGTATCGGGCTGACCTTTTTACCATCGACTAACTTCTTTTTCTTGCCGGACCTAGGTAACCCGGATCTCTCACAATGAAATATAATCCTTCTAGGCTTTGACGATTTAGTAGTGATCACCATAAAAAGACTAAAACCGACCTTTTGCACTCACTCCCTCAAACCCTCCATACTCGAAAATATCTCATTAGTAGTAAAATGGGATGAGAAGTCGATTGCTATAAATTCATCATCACTAGAATCACCCTATTTATATACAAAAATTATTACATTAGAGACTAATTAATAATTAAATTTATACAAATTAATCTAATTTAAGCATTATTTCTAAAATGCATACATACATAAATCTATGTTATTTCTAAACATTATACATGCATAAATCTATGTTATTTCTAGACATTATACATACATGCATATAGTTTATTATGAAAACACAATCATTTCAAAGACTAATTAGTATTTACATTTATTATGAAAAAACAATCATTTTATTTCTACATTTATCTAAATATTATATGTATAGTTAATATCTAATCACTTTATACTGTAAAAAATAAAAAATATTACGTACCCTGAAGTACTGAGGAGAAATCGGCGACTGAAAATCAACTTCATCATCTAGAGACGTGGGCGCGCTCGAAGACGACTCCGACAGCCCCCTCCAACAAGGATCGCTTGACGACGACATATATATAGCCGGAAAATTACAATGGGTTTGAAGTTTTTTTTCCGTTGTATTTCAATGGTGGTTCAACTACTATTACATATCCCATATATATAGCCGGCCACATAACCGTTTAGACTAAAACGGGATAATTCTGGGCGACACTATGTGCAGCCCAAATTGACCGTTAAATTTCAATCGTACACTCCCTGGACTGCACCTAATGCCGTTCAGAAACCGGTTTTAGTGAACCGGTTTTCTGGACGGCAATTCATGCCGCCCAGAAACCCTTTTTCCCACAAAAACCGGTTCAGTGAACCGGTTTTCTGGACGGCACGTATTGCCGTCCACAAAAAACCTGTTCACTGAACCAGATTTTTTATAAATCAAATTTAATCATAATTTTTATAAAAATAAAAATGTGCCCATCTTGCGGTGAGTTAGGTAAATGACCCTTTGACAAACCTTTTTTTAAACTAATGGACCCTTAGCAAAAATGGACCCCTCTCCCTCTCCCTAAACCCTACTCCCTAAATCCTACCCCTTAAACCCTAAACCCCAAAAAACAATATTTTAGAGAGAGAAAAACAAAGAAGAGGGAGGAAAAATAATAATAAAAAAAACTAATAGGGGTAGAAAAAATACATAAAAACTAATAGGAATTCATTTTATTAATTGAAAACTCTTAAAGGGCCAATGGACCCAAAATCCTCACCCATCTTGAACGATACCTATTATAGCCCAAGAAAATCGGATTTTTTTGGGCTGCACTAGGTGCCGTCCAAGATGGAGTACGTGGTTCAAAAATATGGAGTGCGCGGTTTTTTTGCCTTTTTTACCCACTCTTAGCGCTTCCTTCTATCTCGCGCCCTAACTTCATCTCCTCTACGTGCCCTCGCTCTTCGACTTGTCTCTCCCGACGGCGTCCATTGCCCTATAAACCGTGGTCTCCTTCCTCTAGTTAAGTTTTTCTTTGCTGTAACTGTCGAGTTCATCGTCAATTCGTCTTTCCGAGTGTAGAAATCGATTAGGTTAACTCTTCCTCCTTCCTCTGGTTAGGTATTTCTCTCTCAGATTTCTATCGGAGCCCAGAATTTCGCCCTTGATCCATTCCAACGAATTGAATTGCAAACAATCTTCCGACGTAATCTAGGTATTCTCTCTCCCGGAAAACAAATATCTTTGTTCTAATTGTTTTTTGCTGATCAGATGGAAGAAGCAAACATATTAAGTGACTGCATAGGTATCATGGCCAAAGAGAGGCTTCGCTGCATAGGAACTTCCATCAGATTGAAATCTCGGTTTGAAACTGGATTTATTACGAATGTAAGCTTTGTTGGAAACAGTAATGGAACACCTTATGACGGCCATGTTACCAATACAAGTTATCAAGAGGCCGTAAATGACTTGTTTAAGTCGGTAGGTTGGATATTAATTAGGAATTTCAGTTGTACGTTGTTTGAGTAAGTTATGCATTCAAAGTTGCAACCTTAGCTCTTGTGTATATCCTATGTCAGCGCTTGGATGTGGTGCCTAAGGAGGGGAATAAAGCATTCCTTACTTTTGTGATTCCTAATGAAAAGGAGGATCTTTTAGCAGTAAGATAAGACTTGATGTTTGCTACTCCCTCCGTCCCCAATTCATCTTCTTGATTCTTTTTTGTGCACTGTTCACCGATGAAGAGAATCTTCAAGATTTCTTCCAATATATAAGAAAAAATATAGTCATGTGGGGTCTTGTTTGATTCGTCTCAACGAGTACTTTGATAATATCAAAAAAATATAATTTTTAAAATTATGTAATGAGAGATATTAACGATACAAAATCCGTCTCGGCGGATGTACCCGGTCAAAAGGAGAAGAAGATTTGGGGACGGAGGGAGTAATATATATCACTCATGAGTCCTGACCTGGAAGAAGTATTTCTAAGCATTGCAAGACAGGTAGAGCTTGACTGTATTTTCTATATATTTCATATACACTTGTAACTTGTTCCTTTGTGCAGTCATTAGCAATATATCTTTTCTTATCGAAAGAAAGATCTGTGCAATTTTCATTTGCCTAGTTCTAATCTTTACTCATGTGTACTTTTTTGGAATGTGATTTTTTTTCTTCCTAGCAACAAACAAATATTGTTTTTATTAGAATTAAGTCTCTCTTATCTGGTTGTCCTAAATGTTCTTTTAAATGAGTTTGTTTGCAGATTTTAGATCTTATAGATTTTACATGGTCCTATCTCAAATTGACAATGAATCCAAGTGTGGCTAGATTGGAAAATGGAAACAAACATGAAGACTTTCCAGCCATTTCTGGTCACAATATGGTATAGATATGTTAAATTTTCCTATTAGATAAATAAAGAAGCATCTTGGCTGTTTATTATTACAATATTACCTCAAGACAGACAAACTGAAATAATGTGATGCAGTAGCTTTCTAATGTTATATATCATTATTTTCATTGTTTCAAGGTTGTGTGGGGAAGCAAATTTCTTGTTCTTGGTGGACAGTCAAAGAATTTCTCAAACTATGAAACAAGTTTTCCATTGTAAATTTTATATATTATGTTTTCTATCTATAATTATTTTGGAGCTCATGATTTTATAAAATCAATCTCCGTAGTGCAATGTGTGGAGCTAGATACACAACAATATACTACCAAACAATTCATTATAAGGACTAACCGGGTTAGAAGTGAAAACTAAGTGACGTAGTTTGTGTACCAGCCTACGGAGCAATTCTACCTTCACTTGTTGCACATTATATACATTTTCTCTTTAGTTTGGAATTATTGAGCATGCTTGAGCTCTTAAGTGATTATGTTGGCAAATTAATTTGTCTCTTCTGTTACAAGATGGTATTCGGCAATATTCAAATTAACTATATAAGTTGTAATGATTAGGTGGGTGTTCAAATTAGTTTGTCTCTTCTGTCTATCGTGACACAACTTTGATTAATTAAAAACATAGTAATCAGATTGTTCATATTTTCTTTATTTCTACAGTGTTGCTGCTTCGTCTCTAATCTTTATATGTAATATTGCAATTGATTCAGTGCAATTTATGTTTATCTTACAGTGGTTAGCACGAAGACAAGCACATCTGCTACATGCTCAGCATGGCATTCCTATTTTCAGAATATGGGGTATGCCTTTTAGTTGATGAATAGGAAGGAACATTTAGGATAGTCAAATGAGGATTCTTTGATTTCCTTTTGGATGTGACCCATTTGGATCGTAACAT
Source organism: Rheum nobile (assembly GCA_027886185.1). NCBI lineage: Eukaryota > Viridiplantae > Streptophyta > Magnoliopsida > Caryophyllales > Polygonaceae > Rheum > Rheum nobile. The sequence goes on along the minus strand of WOAB01000257.1, from coordinate 43,251 downwards.
GCTTGCAAACTTGACGATGTAATACTTACAAAGGATTCCACTTTTGATTGTCAGGTTTTGGTAGACATGATCTGTGTGCATGATTGGGTATTTGAAGCTGTTGGACAAGAGTTGAGAGCGATGGGGCAAGATGCTGCTACATATCATCCATGACTTTACTTGACTGCAGCTCAGGTATCTACTGGCTCTAGACTATTGTTTTTTGGTGTACAAATGTTGGATCGTTAGAGTTACGTCTGAGTGAACAAAAGCTTTGTTCCCACAGAAGATGCAGCGGATTAAAAATAGCAAGAAAGATAACGAACGAACTCACGATGTATAGTGAAAACCCTGATTAGCAAAACTAGTTTCTCAAGAAAAAACCACTACCTTCAAGCTTCCGCTTGAGAGGATTTTGAAGCATGTACTTGTCTTATTGATTTCTTGTTCGATTACACTTGTATCCTGGACTTCGACCTCTAAACAACCAGCTAGACTCGAAGACTCTTCTACAACGATGAATCGAACTCAACCCTCAAAGACTTACACATACCTCACTTCTTTTCTTTCTCTTTTTCGTTCTCTCTGTTTTCCGTCGTCGTGGTTACATAGAAATGAATCCATACTTCTAATAAATACAACACGGCAAAACCCTAATTGTAACAAGAGAAGATCTTTCCAAATAAGGTTATAAGAAGATAGGATTTGCTGGAGGAATAATATCCCAACCGTCTATATTAATCAAGGAAGGAATTCCCCAAATTAATATAATCGGATGAGATATGATTCTTCTCTCTCCAATTTACTTATCTAAGGAAAGATTCCATAAGATAAGGAATTGGGCTTCTCTCTCCAAATCTTCTCCAACGGCTAGATCCTTCCAGCCGAAGTCTTCAATCCTTGACCGCGTGATTCTTCTTTGATTTGTTTCCATAATTGTCACGATGGATTTCTTCTTTCCATCCGCAGCTTCGATCTCGTTCGTCGCTTCAGTTCCTTGCTGGGTAACAAAGCACATGAACAGAGCTTTGTTCCTCCCCGCGATCCTTTGCTGCAATGGTTCCCTGAGACACTTAGTACCCAGATTAGTTGAATGTTTGTCACTTATCAAAACCTAATGAATTCAACAAATTCCCCTTTTTTGATGGTGACAAACATCCTTGACAATAAAGCATACACAACCGAGATAAAGACATTTGTATGGGGAAAGGTTCTCCACACAAGACCATAATAGTTCCCCCTCAACACAACAACATATGAAACCATGTACTGTTCCCGCTCAACCAAAGCTATTTGTCATTTCCCCCTTTTGGCATCATCAAAAACATAGGTAAGGAGATAGAGAGAAAATGACCACATCAAGATGAGCAACACCCCCTTTTGCATTAGATTGAAACGCACAAACATAGACTGCATGTAAAGACAACTACAAAATAAGCAAAGATAACACATATGATCAACATGCCAGTCAATGGAAACACATGAGCCAGAGACAAGGAAAATCAAGCAGTAAGGGATAAATGTGCTAGGGAACAAAAGAGGGATTGGTTAGCCAGAGAACGACGAATCAAGTACCACTGGTGCCTGTAGAGGGATCCGGAGTATGAGTAGCAGTTAGAGCACGCACATCCTCCATAAGCCGCCTTTGTTGTTCTGCCAATCAACGATATTGCGTGAGACAAACTCTTCACGACCCTTCACAGATCTGTTCCCCTTCAGACCCAACCAACACCTTTTTGCAACGCAAACTGCTTCTTGTGTAGCTTACTAGCATCCAACCGCCGGTAGAAGAAAGATTCATTTGTCCCCTCTTTGTGTTCCCTGTGGTGTTCCAGGTTTTTTTTTTTTTTTGAAACAGCACACGGGAGTAACATGACAACTTTGTAGAGAACGCCATAGATAGGAGGGGAGAAAACACAAGAATCCTTTTTCATATCTTTTCAAGTATTAAGGATAATGATCCTAATCTTCTTCTTTCCTTCTTTTACCAAAGATCACAGCCAAGAAGATATTTTCCAAAAATAAATCTTGTAAAAGATTCTATCCAAGTCCATCAAAGCCCACAAAATCTCAAGCGCAACAACCATCATGCAACCACCACATCACCTTTTATGCACGAACACTTCTCAAGCAGTTGCAAGCCATCATTACACATCATACCTGTCAAATCCCAGCCACAGACCACAGAGGCGATAATTCGTATTCTCGACTTTCCGAGAAAGTAGAGGAGTGTGATGCGGGGGTAATGTTAGCAGAGAGGGTACAAAGAACATCACACATAAATATATACGAGAATTTTTAATAATGTTTAATCATGAATGAGAGGCTCCCAGATGTGGATGATAAGAGAGGCTCATAGGAAGCATCAAGCATGATGGCTAGGGTAGGCTGTAGAGTCAACAATCATTTGGGCTTATAATGAGGGATCAATGCATCAAGTTGACTCTTTTGGACTGAAAGAAGGCTGAATCATGTATAGCCAAGATAGCATGGATGATCATACATGAAAATTTGCACATAAGTGAAGTATTAGCATGAGTCTAAACAAGTTGTCCAACTAATGAGCAAGAAAATGGATGCAGATCAGGACATGATGATTAACCTTGCACACTTTACCAAGTAATTTATCCAATCATCGAGGGAACAGAACAAATAGACATTTAGTTTAGAGAGATCATACCTAGTTCCATACGGAACTGTTCGAAGGGTTCCCTGTTTAGAGCCTTGGTGAAGATGTCAGCAATTTGATCCTTAGTTCCACAGAAGTCCATTGTCACCAATCCTTTCTCCACACAGTCACGTAAGAAGTGGTGTCTTATCTCGACGTGCTTGGTACGTGAGTGTTGCACCGGATTCTTGGAGATATTTATGGCACTGGTATTGTCACAGAGAATGGGAATAGAGTTAAGAAGAATACCGTAGTCGCTGAGTTGTTGTTTAAGCCATAGGAGTTGTGTGCAACAAGCAGCGGCAACTATGTATTCAGCTTCTGCAGTGGATAGAGCGACGGAGTTCTGCTTCTTTGACCCCTAGGAAACTAAACACGGCCCAAGGAACTGAGCCATTCCTGATGTTGATTTTCTATCCACTTTGTTCCCTGCGAAGTCAGCATCTGTGTATCCAATTAGATCGAGGCTTCCTCCCCTTGGATACCACAGACATAGATCATCTGTTCCCTTCAAGTATCTTAGAATCCTCTTCACTGCTTTGAGATGTGTTTCTTTGGGATCGGCCTGAAAACGAGCACAAAGACATACACTGTACATAATATCAGGTCTACTAGGAATGAGATAGAGAAGCGAACCTATGATTCCTCGGTAGAGAGATGGATCAATTCCCTGTTCATGTTCGTCTTTTCCCATTGGGTTGTTTGGAGAGATGAGAGTGGTGAAGGGTTTTGCGTCAGACATTCCAAACTTTTTGACACATTCCCTTAGATACCTCTGTTGATGCACTTTGGTTCCCTCATCCCTCTGAGAGACTTGAAAACCTAAGAAGAACTTGAGTTCTCCAACCATGCTCATCTCGAATTCACTGGCCATTAGCTTAGAGAATTTCTGAACCAGTTTATCATCTGTAGAGCCAAAGATGATATCATCCACGTAGACTTGTACCACCAGAATATGCTTCCCTTCCTTCAGAAGGAACACTGTCTTGTCGACCTTTCCACGAACGTATCTGTGCGTCAGAAGGAACTGTGAGAGCCTTTCATATCAGGCCCTCGGGGCTTGCTTGAGACCGTACAAAGCTTTGTCTAGAATATAGACATGGTCGGGTTGGGTGGTGTCCTCAAAGCCGGGAGTTTGCTCCACATAGACTTCCTCCTTGAGAACTCCATTCAAGAAGGCGGTCTTGACATCCATCTGTTGCAGCTTGAATCCATGGAAAGAGGAATAGGCAATTAGGAGTCTTATTGCTTCTAACTTGGCAACTGGAGCAAAGGTCTCATCATAGTCGATGCCTTCCTGCTGGTTGTAACCTTTCACCACCAGCCTTGCTTTGTTCCTTGTGACTTGACCTTGATCATCCAGCTTGTTCCTGAACACCCATTTGGTTCCTATCACTGTTCTGTTCCTTGGACGAGGAACTAACCGCCAAACCTTATTCCTTTCGAACTGATGAAGTTCTTCTTGCATGGCGTTTATCCAGTCAGGATCCTTCAATGCTTCTCCTACGGTTTTAGGTTCTTGTAAAGAGAGAAAAGCATTGAAAGCACAAAAGTTATGTAGGGAAGAGCGAGTGCTTTGAGGTGCTCCATTTCTAAAGTCTGTGACGATTAGTTTGACTGGATGAGCCCACTTTTGCTGGTAGTTTGGAACTTGGAGATTGTTGATGTCGAACTCCTCTGAATTAGCGTTGTCAGCGTTTGAGATTTCACCAACAATTTCATCAGTATTAGGACTGACATCTCTAGTTCTATCAGTAGTAGAGCTGTCCTTAGAGGGCTCCGCTGTGCCGTGACTTGGGCTCTGTTCCCCCTGAGGTGCCTGAGGTGTTTCTGGTGGGTGAGCATTTTCTTCATTTCCATCTGAGTTGGCGGAGTTGGGAGTTCTCGGTGTTGAAGGATCATTATGAGTTTCTTGATCTTGAGAGGTCCCATCACCGACATTGCTTTCTACAAGCTGAAAGAAATCATCTTCCGATAGCTCGGTATTGGAGGGAACACTGCCTGATTGTTCCTGCACATTGTTACCAGCCATAACTGATTCATCAAACACTACATGAATGCTTTCTTCTACCTTTCTGGTTCTCTTGTTGAATACTTTGTAAGCCTTGCTTTGCTGAGAGTATCCTACAAAAGTTCCTTCATCACTCCTGGGATCGAACTTCCCAAGAGAATTTTTCCCGTTGTTGTGGACGAAGCACTTGCAACCAAATATGCGCAAATGAGACACATTAGGTTTCCTTCCCTTAAGAAGCTCATAGGCAGTTTTGTTCAGGAGATGACGAATGGTTGCTCTATTCAGAACGTAACAAGCAGCATTCAGAGCTTCGGCCCAGAAACTCCTAGGAAGACCACTTGAGATGAGGAGGGTACGCGTCATGTCTTCCAGAGTCCTGTTCTTCCTTTCCACAACCCCGTTTTGCTGTGGGGTCCTGGGAGCAGAGAAGTTGTGGTTAATACCTCTGCTCCTACAGAGGGATAGGAACTGAGAGTTTTCGAATTCTGTTCCATGATCAGTGCGAATAGACCCCAAGGAATGTCCAGTGCTCCTTTCGGCTGCCTTAAGCCAGGACTCAAACTCAGCGAACACTTCATCCTTTGATGAGATAAATAGAGTCCATGTGTACCTGAAATAGTCATCAACAATAACAAAGACATATGCATTTCTCCCACGGCTCTTCGTGCGCATTGGCCCACAAAGATCCATGTGGACTAATTCCAGAGGACGAGTAGTACTTATATCCCTTTTTGACTTGAAAGAGGATCTGACTTATTTTCCTTTGATGCATGCATCACACACATCATTTCTCATAGCTTCAACCTTAGGGAGACCGTTCACCAGCTCTTGTCTGTGAAGTTTGGAAAGGAGTTAAAGGCTAGCATGTCCAAAGCGTTTGTGCCACAAGTCTGTTGTCCCAGCAATAGACGACAGACAAAGGTCCTTGTAAACGTTGTTGTCGCAGATCCCTTTGAGTAAGATTTTCCCTGTACTTAGACACTCAACATGACAATCATCGGTGCTAAAGACTACTCTATTTTTTTTGTTTTGGCATAGTTGAGCCACACTAAACAGGTCAAATTTGAGATTATTCACTAGATTTACGTTATTCACAGTGATGTGTTTAGAGAGTCTTACTTTACCGATACCACAAACCTCACCCTTACTTTTGTTTCCAAAAGTTATCGATGCCCCTGAGGCTGGCTGAAGAGAGGTGAACCACTCACTGTTCCCTGTCATGTGACTTGAGCATGCACTGTCAAGGTGCCAAGAGCCTTTCCTTGCCTCCTCCTCGGATTTATGAGCACCATCTTCTGATATGTTATGATCTTTTGAGCTCATCAAACAGATATCCTTTGAGAGAGGAGATGCTTCATCATCTGAGTTGTAGTCACCCCACTTCGCACCCTTTGCTTGTTCCTCTTTCCGGGTCTGAGGAGAACCTGCCGCTTTGTTGAGGCAGTTTTTGGCGAAGTGTCTGTTGTCATAACAGTGGAAGCAGACAACCTCCTTCATGTCATTGTGAACCATGACCGAACCCTTAATGTCTTTGTTTCGAGACCATATCTTCTTCATGGCTTGATTGATGAGAACCACATCTACGTCACCTTCTCGAGAGTCTCCATTCAAGGCATTTCCTGACGACATCTTTCCTGCAAAATCTGTAACTAAAAACGAACAATCTAGAGCACCAAGCTCTGATACCAATTGTTGGATCGTTAGAGTTACGTCTGAGGGAACAAAAGCTTTGTTCCCACAGAAGATGCAGCGGATTAAAAATAGCAAGAAAGATAACGAACGAACTCACGATGTATATTGGAAACCCTGATTAGCAAAACTAGCTTCTCAAGGAAAAACCACTACCTTCAAGCTTCCGCTTGAGAGGATTTTGAAGCGTGTACTTGTCTTATTGATTTCTTGTTCGATTACACTTGTATCCTGGACTTCGACCTCTAAACAACCAGCTAGACTCGAAGACTCTTCTACAACGATGAATCGAACTCAACCCTCAAAGACTTACACACACCTCACTTCTTTTCTTTCTCTTTTTCGTTCTCTCTGTTTTCCGTCGTCGTGGTTACATAGAAATGAATCCATACTTCTAATAAATACAACACGGCAAAACCCTAATTGTAACAAGATAAGATCTTTCCAAATAAGGTTATAAGAAGATAGGATTTGCTGGAGCAATAATATCCCAACCGTCTATATTAATCAAGGAAGGAATTCCCCAAATTAATATAATCGGATGAGATATGATTCTTCTCTCTCCAATTTACTTATCTAAGGAAAGATTCCCTAAGATAAGGAATCGGGCTTCTCTCTCCAAATCTTCTCCAATGGCTAGATCCTTCCAGCCGAAGTCTTCAATCCTTGATCGCGTGATTCTTCTTTGATTTGTTTCCATAATTGTCACGCTGTATTTCTTCTTTCCATCCGCAACTTCGATCTCGTTCATCGCTTCCGCAACTTCGATCTCGTTCGTCGCTTCAGTTCCTTGCTGGGTAACAAAGCACATGAACAGAGCTTTGTTCCTCCCCGCGATCCTTTGCTGCAATGGTTCCCTGAGACAACTGTCTTTGTTCCTGAAACACTTAGTACCCAGATTAGTTGAATGTTTGTCACTTATCAAAACCTAAGGAATTCAACAATAAATGGTAGGAAAGAGGACACACATGCATTACTTTATGGAATGCCTTTCGGTATAGTACCATCTTCTATTATTCTCTTGTTTATCATTAATATCTTTTCTTTTTTAAGTCCTTTTTTTTGGAAGAGGGGAAGATTTCTTTTTGGGGGAAGTTATTTATATATCAACAATTTCTTATCTGTTCAGGACAATGAGTTGAGTTTTAAATATCATAACAAGCATCTAGATGGCTAGCTATATAACATTTTAAAAGTTTATTTTGTCGGCTGCTTAATGTACACGATCGATGAAGGTAGAGCTGTAGTGTTAAGTGTAGTTCAATGGCAATAAAGCTAAGTGATTTGAGCAAGCAAAGATTGTTGATCATGTTTTTAAGTTCAAGTACTTGAATGCGTGTTGATTATATGTGAACTTGAATGCATGTAAATTTATCCATTATATGGTGGTGATGAAGAATCATCTGTTACTTTATACAAGTTTTCAGATTTGTATCCTACTCCAAAATTTATCCATTATATGTATACATAACATTAAAATACATATACACATACTTATACTTACATGTATACTTTATTGATTCATCCAATCTAGATACCCATTGTCCTTGATTTGACCATATATATTTACTTTGTCAAAACACTACGATTAACTACTCAGTGTTTTGACAAAGTTGATGATCATTTGAACAAGTGCTTGTATTCGGTTTACGGGGGGAGCAATGACTACATGCTCAACTATTAAATGTCAAAGACTGCAACCTCTATTGTAATAGCCGGTATTGTGCAGCAGAATGTTAAGCCTAAGCAGTTCACGGAGTCCCTAATCTCCCGTTATTATAATCACCTCCAAGTTAATCTCTATTCTTCTCTCTACCTATCTAGTTAGTTAATTTGATGGTATAAATATTCAAATGCCGATTCATCGGCCTTTCGAACTGTCTGACATTTTATATCGATAACTCGAATTCTTATCTTATTAAAAAAATAAAAAAATAAAAAAGAGGAATCCAAGAAACCTAATCCGACGACCTCAGTGTACCTTATCTTTTGTTCCCTAGCATGTCTTTCCTTTAATTTTTGTTGTTTTTACGCTTTTTTCGTCTGACATTCCTGAGATAAAGCGAAATTCGTGAGGTGTTTTAAAATTTTACCTATTTCATGCGGTACTCCCGAGTTTAGTTTTATTTTTCGCCAAATATCCATCTATTAATTTTTTAATTAAAAGATCCAAAAAAAAGACTAAAAAAAATAAAATAAAATCGCAAGTACCGTTTCTGGTTTCCTTTTGCTAGTAGGTCTTTTTTGGATTTTTTTTTGTTTTTGGGGGTGAGAAGGATACTCTCAAGTACCTCCCCATGAACGCATGTATCCAGATCGTCGCCATCAGGATCATCCATTTCCGTGACTGGCCAGCCATCACGACCGAAGCTCGCTCGAATGGAAGCTGCCGGAGAGACAATCTCCGGCGCGAATTAGGCTTTCTCCCGACGGCGCCGGAGGCGGAGGAGGAATAGTAGGGTTCGGGAATTCGAGCGTACGGATGAGTGTAGGAGTCGTCTCTGCTGCTGCGGGACCTCATGTATTTATATATAGAGCGATAAAATTGAGAAATTGGGGGAAAATTGAAAGTGTAGGCGAATTTGTGAGGTCTGGTTCTAATTTTGTCACTGTGTGTAGGCGAATTTGATTGATTTATTTGGACTACAGAATTAAATTTAGGGAATTTTGTAGGGTCAGATTTTATTGAGCTTTGGAGGTGGTGGTGGTGGAGGTGCGGTGTTGGTGTGGTGGGCGGCTGCCCCTCCATGGCGTAATAGTGACTGATAGAAGATAATAAACAGTTTACGGAGGCTGCCCGAAATGGGGAAGAACCCGTTCTGTTTTCGCCGGACGAGCACCCGCCGTCGCGGTTCCAAGAAGGCGATTGAGGTTTCACCGGCGGCTGGTGGCTCTACTCCTGCGATCGAGGTCGTTCCTCAGTCCAATACGATCGAGACCGCTGCTGCCGCCGGCACAAGTAAGTCGAAGAAAGGCTGTGGATGAAGCTTGATCGGAGTGGGCAATCCGAGACGATCGAGTGCGATAAGAGTGCTATTATCAAGCACGTCTCCATTCCTGCTAGGGATTTGAGAATTCTTGGTCCTTTGTTTTCTCACTCATCCAATATTCTTGGTACTCTCCTGATGATGATTCCCCTGTTTCAATTTCATTTTTGTACACACAAGTTAATACAATCAAACGTACGTATTGTTAATAGTATTTCTTTTTAGTTTTTTTTTTTTCTTTTTTCATTTTTTTTTGTTTTTTTTTGATTTTTTAATTAAAAAATTTATAGATGGACATTTGGCAAAAAAAAAAAAAAACTCAGGGATACTATATGAAATAGGTAAAACTTTGGAACACCTCTCGAATTTCGCCTTACCTCAGGGGTATCAGGTGAAAAAACCGTTGTTTTTATGGTCTATGTTTTTGTTGTTAGGTTCATATGTTTTTATTGTCCTTTTGCTTTGTTCCATTTGCTTTTATGTAATCATTTACTAGTTTTTCTAACTAATTATTACTTTGATAATAATTTGTGACTGAGTGTTATACTTGTTCAACTTTTTTATCAGGTGTTACAAGGGGAAGTGTGTGTGAAAAATTGTGAGATGAGCTTGATTCAAAGTATGTAACAATCTCATTGTTTCATACTTTAAATTTTTGAACAATGTTATTGTTGGGGGTATTTTTTCAATTTGAAGTAGGAATTGCAATATTTGTCTAAGAGGAGCAATGTTGGGAACTTTGAACTTAAAATACAAATTGATTGATGTTGATTGACTCTATATGGATGTTTTGACTTATCTATTTTATGGATAATTTTGAGACGGGTTTGTCATCATCAAAAAGGGAAAAATTGTTGGAACGAGATTGTTCCCTCTTGTTTTGGTGGTGATAAACACCGATAGGTTTTATAATTTTCTTGTTCCTATGAGTTTCAAGTTGAAGATCATGTATGGGAGAAGTGGAAACCAAAGGAAGCATGTAGGATCCAGATTGTTAGACAAATAACTAAGGAACTAAGAATAACAATTCTTAGTTCCCTTCGCAGCGGAATTTAAACAATCAAGCACAAATGAACAAGTTCCTTATAGTGGAAACCTTTGATTGCCAACTAGCAATCCAGGATAAAAACCACTACCTTTCTTTTGAAAGGATTTCAAGGTCTATTTCTTGATTTCTTATCTCTTTTGGTTACAGCTTATCCTAGGAACAAACACACAGTTTCTTTACCTTACACACAGTTAGGCAATCCTAGATAACTTAACACAATCAATAATCAATCCAAGAAACATACCTTAGCACCTAGGAACTATCTCACTTACAGTCACAGGAACTTAGCACTCAGCTCTTCGATTCCTTGATTGGTTCCTCTTGATCTCGGTTTGCTTTGATGATCTTGTTTGAAGGTTCACACTTTGATGTTTGCTATTGAGTGTGATTCGTGTTTTTGTGCTTAAAGATAACCTTTGAGTTAGTCTTCCTTTTATAGTGGATTCTTCGCAGCTTGATCTTCTCTTGGTTCCCACAGATCGAGCTTGCCCTAGGATGTGTGGTGATCCTTGATCCACGCTGTCTTTGACATGTACCAATAACCTAGACAGCTCAGAATCCTTCTTTAGTTGGCCAACTGCTTCAGCCAAGTCGTTCTCCAACTTCCTTCTTCCGAGGTTCGACAAGATGGGCACTTTGGAACTGTCTTCTGGACAGCGACAGGTTCCATGACAAGTCGCTTTCACCTTTCTCTGTCCGAGGTTATGTGTTCTAGGCGTCTTGGAGTTTTGCTCTTGGATGGTGGCAGGCTTTTGGAAGCTTCGCTCAAGTCGCTTTCACCATCTTTTGTCCAAGGTTCAGTGTTCCCAGATTTCTCGGGAAAAGCAAAGTCACGTGTTGCATTTCTGGGCACACCTGGGTTCCTTTGGTTTGCTTGTTTGGTTTCTTTATCTTGTTTGGCTTCCATGGTTCCAACAACTGTCTTGCGGTTCCTCTAAACACATCTTTGAGATAAAACATTAGTATCAAAATATTTGTCATCTTCAAAAGTAGAGAAACTGAGGAAATGAACTCTCAGGGGAACCGAAGTTCCAGAGTTTCGTTTCCTAACAATTTCCCCCTTTTTGATGATGACAAATATAAGGAACCTGACAGTATAATAAGGACATGAAATTCATGAGAACAGTTGAGCTAAGAGATTTACAACTTTATAAAATAATGATAGAACATTCAATAGTTGCAAATTCCCCCTAAGCAGATGAACTAAGTTATTCAAGTTCCCCCTCAGAAATAGAACGAGTTCAGATTTCCTATAGGTCCAGTAGTTCCAATAGTTCAAGGTTCCTATCCATTCTTCCCCCTTTTGACATTATCGAAAAGATCAACCAATTTTTCAAGTAAAGGATATCAAAGGGAAACAAACAATTGCGTTAAACCCATGACAGAAACCATAATAGAAACTTAAGGCAGAGACAAATAATGCATTAGAAATGTAGCCAAATGAGTTCATTAGTCATTAAAGCTTAATACATTGTCCAGACACATAGTAGAAAGAGACAAAAGATCACAAATAAACTTGAAGACAGACAAAAGAGAGGATAGGAGAGGGGAGTAGGATCCTAGGGAACTACTAGCACACTATGTCGTTATAGCACTGGGAACTAGGAGAGACGTTCCTATGGCAAGTCAGTGGCCTCCTCTTCATCATCCTTCTTGTCGTCAGTTCCTTCATCATGGCCTGTTGCCTGATTAGCTCCAGTTGCATCCTCTCAGGTTTTCTGAAGCACCTCCACCAGACTAGAAACAACAGCTCTGGTTTTCCCCAGTTCATTCACTTGATCATGGAGGACAACTGATATTGCATGGGATCCATCCGTGATAGCTTTTTCAATACGACCTAGAGAGGTTAGGATCGCAGAGGAGTCTTGGGTGGGGTAAAGCGGTGGCAGAGAGCTTGGAGAGGCTTGGGAACTTGCCTTTTCCTTAGGCGGTTCCGTTTGAGTTGCAGAGGGAGCATCCAGGTGATCTTTGGGTTTCAGTTTCTTCACAGAGGCCATGGTAAGGAACTTACAATAGGGTGTTTCCTTGAGGTTGTCTGGGTACAGCTTGAGGGTCGAGAGAAGTTTCTTGATAATGTGAGGAATGGGCAAGGCATGGGATTCATGGTTTTGGCAAAATTACATATGGGCTAACACCAGCTTGGGTAAATCAACTTGTTCACCAGTCAAGATCTTATCCATGAGAATTGCATCAGTGATGAGAACCGTGGCGCGATGCTCTTGCCTAGGAACCAGATTCCTGATGATCCAGAAGTGTAGCAGTTTGTTTGACAGAGAAAGCCCCTTGGTCATAAGAGATTTTGGGTTGTCGCCATCATAGAGCTTGGTTACCACCCCAGTCTTGGTTTTGTAGCCCTTTCCTTTGGGCCACGTCTTTTTCTGATGTCTGAGGATTTTCCATAAATGCCTTCTTAGGAGGAGCAAATTTCTCACTAGCTGTTAGAGGGGTAGCCCATCCTAGTTCCTTTCTGGCAATTTTTTCAGTGTGCTAGAGGGATATATGGGAACCTTTGATGTGGGTTTTAAAACATAGGACCTGAAAGTACATTCCCATAAAATAAATCGGGAAAGGCCATTTATCGCATCACACACTAATTCTCAGAGAGGGTAAAGACGAGGATCATAGGGAAATAGATTGTGTAATGAGGCAAGGGAGGGTTATAGTACACAATCATCATTTCGGCTTGTAGTGTTGGGTGAGAAAGATGATCAGATTGTGACTTTTGGGCCAACAAAGAAACTTGGACAATGATTGAATTTTAATAAGAGATGAACAACCAAGGAGAAGAGCTAGAAAAATTTGTCAAAACCTTTTGAGAAACCATTATGCATATGAGGGTCTAACGCAAGAGAAATGACACAAAGATTCCAAGACAAAGACAAGTAAAGAGTTCTGAACTAGTCAATCAAGGGAATTGGAGAGAAACTTTAAACTAAAGGAACTGCTAGTTTATAGGAATCATTCTCAGTTCTAATCTAAGATTCTCGAAGGGAAATCTATTCAAGGCTTTGGTGAATGTATCTGCAATTTGATCTTCGGTTCTGCAAAATTCCATAATGATGTTTCCTTTCTCAACATGATCTCTAAGAAAATGATGCCTTATATCTATATGCTTGGTCCTAGTATGATGCACAGGATTTTTAGAAATGTTTATAGCACTGGTATTGTCACAAAGAATAGTGAGGGGACCATACAACATACCAAAATCCACAAGTTGTTGCTTTAGCCATAGGAGTTGGGAACAGTAAGAGGCAGCTGCGATGTACTCAGATTCTGTGGTGGAGAGGGAGACTGAGACTTGTTTCTTTGAGCCCCATGACACAAGGCAAGGGCCTAGGAACTGTGCCATTCCAGAAGTACTCTTCCTATCCACCAAGTATCCAGCATAATCAGCATCGGTGAAACCTATCAGTTCAAAGGGACACTCTTTGGGGTACCAAATACAGAGTGAGTCAGTTCCCTTGAGATATCAGAAGATCCTTTTCACAGCAGCTAGGTGTGTTTCCCTTGGACATGATTGAAACCTAGCACACAAGCAAACAACAAACACAATATCTAGATGACTAGTTGTTAGATACATGAGAGAACCTATCATACCTCTATAGAGCTTTTCTTCCACAAGAGGACTTGAGTGATCTTTGTCCAAATGGGCGATTGTAGAGATAGGAGTTGATAGGGGCTTGCAGGACTCCATTTTGAACTTTTTCAACAGTTCCCTGACGTACTTTTGTTGGTGAATTTGGATGACATCTTTCTTTTGAGTTATTTGCAATCCGAGGAAGAAAGTGAGTTCCCTTATTATACTAATTTCAAATTCACTGCTCATCAAGTCTTTGAACTTATCTACAAAGGACATGTTAGTGGAACCAAAAATGAAATCATCAACATAGATTTGAACCACTAAGATGTTACCTTCTTCTTCTAGAATGAAGAGAGTCTTGTCAATGATTCCACACCTATAGCCATTGGAGAGAAGGAACTGGGCGAGACGATCATACCAAGCTCTAGGGGCTTGCTTGAGACCATACAATACTTTGTCTAGGAAGTAGACATGGTCTGGATGATCACTGTCTTCAAAATCGGGTGGTTGCTTGACATAGACTTCTTCTTGAAAATCCCATTGAGGAAGGCGGTCTTTACATCCATTTGGAACAGCTTGAACCCTTTGTGTGATGCGAAGGCAATCAATAACCTTATTGCTTCAATCCTTGCCACTGGAGCATAGGTTTCATCATAGTCGATTCCTTCTTGTTGATTGTATCCTTGAGCTACAAGTCTTGCTTTGTTCCTTATCACAACTCCTGTATCATCTAGTTTGTTTCTGAAAACCCATCTAGTTCCTATGATGTGCTTATCCTTGGGGCGGGGAACTAGATGCCATACTTTGTTTCTTTCAAACTGATGAAGTTCTTCTTGCATGGCTTGGATCCAATCTACATCCTTCAGTGCTTCACCTATGTTCTTTGGTTCCATAACAGATAAGAAGGCATTGAAGGCAAAGAAGGTTAGATGTTCGAACCTGACTGGAGGCTTGATGGTTCTTCTTTCTCTGTTGGGAGCTAGAGCATTTGATGTGGAGACATTTTGGGTTGAGCATTCAGCTTCAGCTTCCTGGTTGGAAACACCTTCTCCATTGAAGATCATGTGAGAGGATGAATCGTTGATGTCTCCACGGATGTTGTCTTCATGTTCATGGTTCCCAGAAATGGATTGTTGTTGATTATTCATGGGAATTGGTGGAGGAACTAGTGGGGGATTCTGTGCAGCATGGTACGAACTGGGTGGAGTGATATCTTCATCTAGATCTTCTTGAGATGACTTGGGAAATGGGTCTTCAAAGGGAGTGGTAGTGTTCTGCACAATTCTACCAAGTGATTTCTCATCAAAAATAACATGAACACTTTCTTCTACCTTTTTAGTCCTTTTGTTGAAGACCTTGTATGCCTTGCTGCTTGAGGCATATCCAATGAAGATCCCTTCATCACTCCTTGGGTCGAATTTTCCAAGATTATCTTTCCCATTGTTATGCACAAAGCATTTGCATCCGAACACCCTAAGATGTGAAATGTTGGGAACTCTTCCTCTTAGAAGTTCATAGGGTGTCTTCTATGTGATTGGGCGAAGCATAGCGCGATTGATGATGTAGCAGGCTGCATTGATTGCTTCAGCCCAGAATGATTGAGAGAGTCCTCTTGAGATGAGCATAGTCCGAGCCATGTCTTCTAAGGTTCTATTCTTCCTTTCCACGAACCTGAGTTCCCTGCTCAACTACACATGTGGAACTATTAGTAGCAAAGTGTTTGTCATTGTCAAAACTAGGAAAACTGAGGAAGGGAACCAGGTAGGGAACTGGAGTTTCCAAAAGTTCACTTCATACCAACTTCCCCCTTTTTGATGATGACAAACATGTAGAACCTGACATATCTAAAATAGGCATGAATGATATATGAGGAAAAGCAGAACATAACTAGATGTAGAATAATCATTAGTGAATTACATATTCCCCCTTAACATCAAACCGGGTTCCTTAATCCCCCCTTAAAGAGACAACCAGTTCAGAGTTCCTTTCATCCTATTAGTTCCAGGTTGCAGAGATCATTTCCCCTTGACCACCAAGATGATTCCAACAATAGAACTTGGGAACAATAAGCAGTTGAGGTGACAAATTTCCTTATTTACCTCAGTTCCCCTTGAATCATTGACTTCTGATACTTGTAGTTCCATTGATATTATCATTAGGAACTAACATCAACACCATGTGATCCTCCATCAAAACTTCAATTCTGCGTCCCAATCATCAATTTGCATTTTGTAGGGAACTAGGCATCTCACTTCAACCTGCAATACAATTAAGACTTACGCACCCAGACACGCTTGGCTTTTCTGGGTTTATGGTAATGAGAGTTCCTTTGCACCTGCAAGTTGGTTGAGTAATACACATGACCACTAATCTCAACATCCAAGTTCCTTTTCCTATGACTTTCTTTAATTTGCCTTTTCTTACAATCATGAATATAATGATCATTTTTACCACAATGCCAACAAACACGATTATGCTTAACATGACCATATTTTCCTTTACCGGGACAAAAAGGTTTTTCATATTTCCTCTGCTGGAAGTCAATTCCCTTACCTCTAGTTCCTTGAGCTTGATTGACGTACATTTTATGAGCGTTTTGTCCATCAAACCAGATTTGTTTACCTTTAGGCTTCTTCTCAAGAACCTTTACCTTCTCTTCCAGGAACTAATTTTTATCACGAGAAGTTTGAAGAGCGAAATTGAGAGTTTTATTTTTCTCAACCAGTTCCCTTCTTAGCTTCTCATTTTCAGCAGAGCATGAATCCTCAGAATCTTCCTTTCCCGGATAACCAATACCATATCTTTGCTTAACAAACACAGTTTGATTGACAGTTTTTTCATTGATAGAAGTAGTCAACACATCAAACTTATCTATGATTTTAACAAGCAAATCATTTTCTGGAGTAAAGGAACTCTGACAATTCTTAGCATGCCTAAGTTCCTTTTCAAGAGCAGTACAATTATCACATGAAGCATGGGAAACGTTAGACATGCTTGTAGAATCTTTAAGTTGTGCTAGTTCATTTTCAAGAGCAGTACAATTATCACATGAAACATGGGAAACGCTAGACATGCTTGCAAAATCTTTAAGATGTGCTAGTTCATTTTCAAGAGCAGTACATGAATCACACTTTCTGAATCACACTTTCTAGAGGAACTAGCAAGTAATTTGATACCAGAATGGATATGAACCTTTGATATTTTGTTCTTAACATGTCATCTGATACCAGAAGACAAGTGCATTGTGAAGGAACAAGAAATTAAGAGTTGTACTATTTGTGTTGTGAAACAATCGTCTTAAATAGAGTAGAAAATGAAGAGAAACAACGCTGATAATTTGTCAGAAGATTAATCAAATATAAAAACGAGATCATCATGAAGACTTTGGCTCTAAGGCTTGAGTTTTAGATAGTATTTGGTTAAGTCTTATTTATAGAAACTCTTATCTTTTAGAATAGCTTTAGTAGAATTTATGTTTATGGTAATAGGATAAGATGGAAACAATATCTTTGATGTAGGCTTGTATTGGCCGAAATCAAAGATAGAATGAGATCTTTCCTAGTGCTACATATACATTGAGTTTAGAGTTACTTCGTGTACGCAATTTGGAGTTTTCAAAGGCATATAGAGAAGAACAAAGGTACGAACTTTTAAGTGTTTAAGTCAGTATTTGTATTAGGGTTGAGTCATTACTTGTATTGTTAAGTCACTTACACTTGTTTAAGGGTTGAGGTTAGATCAAGGAACTTTGTATGAACTAGATTCTGAAGTTCTTGCTTCAAGATTGTCTGTAATCCGATTAATAAAATATGTAGACGTTTGAAATCCTACTAGGCTAACCGCCTAGAGATAGAAGCTTTTCATGATTACCTAGTTGGTTAATTGAGTTTTCATCTTTAAGAAATTGAGCCTTTTACTGTCATTATATTCTATTATCTAAAAAACAATAATATACACGATTCAAATATTCTGATTGTTTAATCGTAGTGTGTTAGTCAAGGAACGGTATAATTGTTCCCTTGGCAGCGAAAATATAAATTCAGAAAAGTAACAGTCACTCTGTTCCATAGAAAGAAAAACTCAATTAACCAACTAGTTGCCTTGAGAAAAACCTCTACATCTTTTACCCTATTAGGATTTCAATTGTCTACTTGTATTATTAATTCAGTTTTACAATCAAACCAGTCTTATCTCAACCTAGTCTATAACTCCTAGACTTCTAGACTTCTAGCAAGTGTAACAACCTAATAACACAAGAAACCCTAACAAAGTACTTCACACAAAGTTTGTACGTTGTCTTCTCTCTCTATCTCGTTGGAATGTTGTAGTTGTGTTACCCTTCCTAAGTATACTACACACGTATATATAGTCCTAGATAACGGTCCATTAACTAACCTAGGAGCCCATGAAATGCTAACTAAGATAACTAACCAAATATTATCTAATTTTATAAATACAATAGTCTAACAACTATTTCCAAAGATTAAATATCCTAGGATATGCTAAATCTTATATCTTTCTTGCACCTTGCAGCCCAAGAAACCTTTAAGTCAGTCTTTCCAAATTTAGAAATTCTTTCGAAAGCTCCCAGCGCGTGTCTCTTCGCGTAAATGCGTCATTCTTTAGCAATGTTCCCTTTCTTTTATCTTCTTGACAACGCGCATAACAACACTCTGTTTTGCGCAACGTCGTTGTTCCTTTGTTGGCTCATCGTTTCTTACTTATCCGTTTTGCTTTTTCTCTTGATTTTTAGTGTTTTATTATATATTCATTTAATCTAAAACTCATAAGAATAAAATAAACTATAAAAACTTAAAAATTTATCATCATTAAAATTAGAGAAAATGTCTCTGTCTAAATTTTATAAAATATCGACTTATTTGGTCTCTCGACCCATCAGTTCATCTAGGAATTAGCAACCCACTTATTATTAATTGGAGGTCAAAATCGATTCCTACACGTATGAAGTACGAGTCGACAACACTCCTAAAGAAAAACTAAAAATCTCACCTCCTTAACCCTAAAACACCCCAACTTCCTCCCTCATTTGCTTAAACTCCTCCTTGTTAACTCCGTTCTCCACCCCCAAAGCCTATCTCCTCCGCACTCCTCCTTCTTCAATGAAGCACCCATCCAGACCTTACCTCCCAAAAATGCTCCTGACTCTGCTCTTCCGCTCCCTCTGCCACTGCTCTAGGGGTAACCCCCGCTCCGCCGCTCGCTCTAGGGGCAATCCCCTACCACATCCGCTCGCCCTAGGGGAAATCCCTCACCACCACAACTTTAGGGGTAACTCCCACTCCGCCACTACACTAGGGGTATTCCCCTATTAAAACCCATATCTGCTCCATGGTTGGATCTTCTCCTTCTCGCTCAAGCGAATTGCCTAACACCGGCTTCCCCCCCATATTTCAGGTGTATTCCTCCTATCCCCCAACTTTACTTGCTTATCTCTATTTGTGTGAACTTTACTGAATATATTTACTAGTGTATTTGGTCGAACACTTGCATGCTTATCCTTCTGGATATAATCTCTAAATCTTCTCAAACTAAGTGCTAAAATTGCTTCTCTATATGTGTGTGTGAAATTTTGATATGTGATGCTGTGATATACTCTCCCTTATTACTTTTGTGATTTTCCGGTTCTTCTATGGATAAAGGGAAATCACTCTACTCTGTTGCTCTTTACTATGATAAATTATCTGTAACACCCCCAATTTACACCGGAGATATTACATGCCAGTGACCTCAGACTTTACCATCCAAAGTCACCCCAGGCTTTTCCAGAATAGACCTGCTTAAATACATACACAATTACATATTAATTGAAAGATTAAACAACGGAAGACTTTAAATAGCCAACTTATAACATGGCTTAAATTATGAAGATACATCAAGGTAACACTTAACAAACTTAAAACACGTAACAACTAAATACTGGTTTTTAAGCTGCCAGAGGCTCGCCGGCGACCATCGGGCAAAGACCTCCGGACAACGACGGCGGGCGCTGCGGAGAGCAAGGGTCGCCGCCTCACAAATTGCCTACGTCGGGCGAATTACGGCGGGCGCCGTACTGCACGGCGGTCGCCGCCACTAGGCCTGGCGCCCAGCTAGGAAGACGACCATGCCAGTCCTCGAGCCTGGCGACGGCGGGCGTCGCCATAAATGCGGCGGTCGCCGCCCCTGTGGCTTCGCGCCCATTCTGGTTTTGAACGACAACAACTTTAACCCGGGATAAAAATTATCGTACGCGAACGAGTATTAAAATCCAAAGCACGTCGTCTGTATATTATTTCATTGAGAAAAATATTACAGATATAGAGGACATTACAGAATGTCCTAAACTCTCTGAATTAAATCCGACGTACAAAACGGATACTCGGGAAAATTCTCAAAATTCCCAAAATAACCTTACAGAATTACGGGGTATCACATTATCAATCTCTGCTTCACAAGCAGCAAAGGTTTCAAATTACCAACCTATTCTGTTGTTATCAACAACCAACACTTATCATTGTCTACTAATGTTAGATCTACCAAGAACACCAAGCTGGATAATACCCCCACTGTCAATAAGTCTACGACCTATAAGGCCAATAATATAACTAATACCCTTGCTAATTGTTTTCAATATCTTAAAAACAAGATTTAACTATCATAACTGAATTCGATGGCTATAATTTCTTCTAATCTACAAATCTTCACTAACAACTACGTATTCTTTATCTAATATATAGGAGTTCAAATGCTGCAATAACTTACCCCAATCTTGGCTCACCAAGAATTATTACAACCTATATGCTTGGCAATACATTCTGCACAAGACTAAATATCCTTGGAGTATCTTTATAAAGACAGTATACTGCTGCCTAGTTTCTTATCACAAAAGTTTCATGAACACATTCTTTTCTGAACATCAATATCAAAACCCAAACACTGAATCCAATACTTACAATTGACACCATGTGTACAATACAATTATTAGTATACTTAATCCACTTATGGTATCCTTTACATCTTGCTCTATCCTTGCAGAATTTAGAAGTTCAAAAACCAACAGCTGGATAAATAGTTCATCTAGATTGCAGTGGCCCAAGGCTCTCATATGGTTTACTCATTGATCAACAACAAAGGATTACAATGATGAAAGATAACTTGATATGGACACCTTACTTGAATAGTACAAGGATTGAAGATTTCTCTACTCCTAGCTACCTCTGAAGAATTCTTCTTCTGATCCTTGCAAATCAACAACAAAGTAAAACAACTTCCCATAACAGCAGTTCTTATAAGAGATTCTCAAAAATCTTATTAACAAGATATGTCTTTGCGTGTAACGGCCTGAATATTTATTCGATCATAGCTACCTTTAACGGTCTGTATAACTTTATGATCCTACCCATCCACATTATATGTAACATGGACTTTTTAACTAAACTCACATAATCTGGGAGTTCTATGGAGTGGTGTGCCACCCCTAACCTTGATCTATCTAATAATACCAACTATCGAACTACTCAATTTAACTCTTTATGGTGTTTTGCTACCTGCCACTAATTGCGCCTTCTTCCACGTATTGCGTGTCCAAGAGCACCAAACTAGACATAGATTATAGATAAAAAAATGCCAATACATTCTAACGTAATTTAGCTTGGAAGATTCAATTCCTTCTGGACAGACAAAATTAACAAAAGAACGGACCCAATCCTTCACCAACTACACATTTGACAAAATTTAAGATGCTACTCTAACCCCAAAATCGAACCTTATTGTTTTTGACAAAATTAAAGCTCACAACTTGGGATTAAATCTACCTGGTTTACCCTGCAATTTGGCCCTCCTACTGGTGGCCTTCTAAAACCCAACAAAGATCAAGTAACAATCACTATAACTTAAATTGGGCTTACAATAAAGATAATTAAAATAGACCCAAAATCTAGAAAAACAAAGTACCTCCGAATAACAGAACCTGGTATTACACAATCTATAAAAATAGCACAAACAAAACTGTAGTTACACCTTTATGGCATATGACTTCAAAACCAGTTCACTCACTTTTACCAAATGGCAAGACTAATTGATGTTCTTTTTTCACATCAATTTTCAACATTGTTTATCTATTGTGGTTTTGTTTGTTTCAATTATGGGTGTCGAATTCCTCGCTGCATTTGTGGAGCTGATCTAGGGTGATGCATGAGTGTCTGGTCGTGGTCGTGGTCGTGATCATGGTCGTGTATGTGGCTCAATGAAGATCCCTCTTGTATGAGAGCAACGTCATGGTTGAGGCTCCTGAAGATCCCTCCTAGAAGAGAGGGAAACATCATGGTAATCCGTTCAACACTTTCGCATGAGTTCTTCTGTCTAACTCGTCTTATGATGGCGCTTCCGTCTGATCGTGCTTGATCACCATTCGCTCACTACTACAATAAAGCGGTTTGGTGCAGCGGTTTTAGATAATTAAGCGAGTTTTTGCTGCGGGTGATGCTATTGAAGCGATTTGACTAGCGGTTTTGACTATTGTTGCGGCATAAGCAACGGTTCCAAAATTTTGCCAGCGGTGCAACGGACAATAAGGGTAAATGCTAAAACAGGATAGAAAAGGAAAGTGTGTAATGAAGTGGGCATCTTATTCTAAATTCAGGATGTGTGAAAATAAACCCTAGACGTTCTTGGGAGAAAAAAGTTGTGCCATTGTGGAGACAAAAGTGTAGATTCAGGGAGAGAGGTTGAGACCAAAGCAGATCTTCGATGGTATTCAAGCCTTCGGTTCGCCGCTCATCCCCGATCTTCTAATGACAACATCACTTGTCACCTTTTTGTCGTTGCGAAGTTGCAGGTAAACACCATTTACTGTCAATTTTAAAGTAATGCGTGTGGAGGGAGAAGGTAGTCTGTGGGAGAGAGATCACCAAAGAGAAACAAGGTCATAGCACTGTGGTTGGTTGTATTGATTTGAATCACATCTCTTTCGATTTCTAGGGTTCCTTTACCCTCTGTTTGGCTAAAGGTTTATTAAAAGGAGGGAAGGGATATTAAAAGAGGGTAGAGAAAGGATAGGAAAATAAAGGACAACATTTTAAATAAATGTTGTTTGGCTAGGGTGGAAAAAGAAAGGGTAGAATTTTAAAAATGTTGTTTGGGAAGTGGGGGGAAAGTAAAAGAAAATATGAGTTGGATGAATTTGATCTTTCTTTTTTCTTTTTTAATATTGTTAAAAAATAGAAATCCCTCCAAATTCCACTCTAATAGAAGGGATTGATTTACCCCCAAATTCCTAGCTTATTTTCTTTTCCTTTCTCCCGGTTTACTCTCAAGTCTCTTTCAATAATTCAGCCAAACACCTCTATTAATTCCCCTTTCTTTCACATCCTCCTTTTCCCCTTCAAATACTCACTTCCAAACAAAGGATTAGTGTGACGTTGCTCTAGGTGCGAATTGTCTCTCTAATAGCGCTCTCAAAAGTTCTCGCGTTGCCATTCTAATCCCTAATCGTAGTTTTGTTTCATCACTTTTCTATTTGATTAATTAGACGAGAAATTGGAAATTATTTCTTTCCATGGCATTCATGATTGTCAACTTAACACCTAAATGTGTGAGGTTTATGTTTATCGTATGAGAAGATTTGTTGAACTTGTGACCAACTTATGTATCCCCAAGAAGTGAGTGAGAATTGCATGAAAAAATATACAACAGATCACTTCCTTAATAAGCCCTTTACCAATGTGGAATTTATGTGCTAGATAGATGAAATTGGAATCTAAATGTATACTTAGGTTTCTATACTGATATCTATGACTTTCTAGGAGTACTTAGTGATGTAAATCTAGAGTAGATAGTTGGCGTTGGTGGTTATTATTTCCATTTTGCTCTTTTTTTGCCGCTAATGTACTTTGATCAAGAAAAGACTGATGATAAAGGTTTGTCCAGTTTCTATCTTTATCAATTATTCTACATTGAATTGCAAAAATACCCCAAATACATTAGTGAGTTGCATATATATCATTTTGACTCTTTTTTTGCATATATACACCAAATGAGGTATTTTTGCAAAATATTTAATTTTTTCTTTTAATTCAGAAATGAAATAAAATAAAAAAAAAGCATGAAAAGAAAAAAAAAAGAGCCCAAAATAGTAAAATAATAATTTTTAGGATGTCCCTCTAAAACCCCAAAATATTTCCCGCCTCCTTCCCTCCCACTTCCCGCCCACTTCCCGCCCACTTCCCTCCCACTTCCCGGCCATCCCGGCTTCCTCCATCCCGCCGGCCGGTGCATCAACAGTTGAAAGTGAAAGATTTAAACTCATCCTCCCTCCCCTCCCTCCCCTCCCTCTCCCTTCCATTCTGCAGACGTCCTTGTAACTATTAAAGTGAAAGATTTAAACTGGTAGGTAGTTATATTCAGAGGTTTTTTTTCATGGCGAACTGTGCAACTGTAAAAAAGGAATGGCGATGTATCTCCATGGCGATGTAAACAGGAATGACGATGTATCTCCATGGCGAACTGTGCAACTGTTAAAAAGGAATGGCGATGGGCGAGAGAAGGGTTGAACCTCAGCATATGAACCCGAAGAACTGTTGAACTCAGGAGATTGATTAAGAAGCAGTTTTCAAGGTGAACTGGTAGTTATATTGACAAGGTTTTTTTCTGAAGTAAAGAAATAATTCTAGTCTGAATGAACTGGTAGTTAAAGAAATGATTCTAGGGCTAAAGTATGTAAAAACAGATATTCAGAAGGGAGCAAATGTAAAACCCAAGTGAAGAGATGAAGTGGAAATTTTCTGAAGTAAAGAAATGATTCTAGTCTGGATGAACTGGTAGTTATATTGAAAAAGTTTTTTTTCTGCTATAATAGAAAGTTCTTGTCGGACTTAGGAAAACAATTGTCATACTTAGAAATAAAAATGTCATAACTACAGCGTTGAAATTGGATATATGTCTACTAAGAAGGTGGATAGTTCATCTCACTAATCTAAATACAAGATGTCTTAATTAGATCTCCCGTTCCTGATGCTATACTTCTTTGGCAATTTTACTTTACATAGATATTAATTGCACTTCATCTCACCAATCTACTTTAAAGATATATTAATTAGAAAATGCTCCATGTTTGAGTATTTTTAGGTACAGAGGAGGCACTTGTAGTGCTGGTGATTTCCAAAGCGTGACATTTTAAATTGTTATTATGACATACTATTTATACTATTTTCACAGTGTAATAATGTATGATTGATAAATGTGACCGTATTCAGACTGATTTACTTCGCAGAGGTCTTACTTTATGGAGATAGTAATGGCACTTCATCTACCCCATCTCATTGGAGTGTGTGTTGTTTGACTATCCTAACTGTACATACTTCCAGTTCTACTCTCTCTTTGTTTCACTTCATCTTACCCATCTATTTCCTCTCCTTAGAGCAGCTCGTGTGGTTGTTGGTGTTTTTTCCTAGGGAGTCACAAACTTCAGTTGGATTTTAATTGAGTGGCAAATAGGTATGGACGATGAATACTCCACCATTGGAGACAAGGGAGAGGTTGGCTTCATCGATGTTCCTTCAGTCACAACATCATCGCCAACTGAAGAGGGTCCTGTCATGGTGTCTGTTCCGTTTCCATTTGCTAGAGGAAAGCCTCAATCGGTTCCTGTGAACGAGGTTGCCGTGGCGTCATTCACCATAGAAAACACCATAGATGAATATATTTTGCTTTGGGGTGTGAAGATTTATGCTTCAATTCCTGAAGATTCATTTGTGTTGTTATTGATGAAACCTCCATCTAGCCAGCCAGATGACATACCCGAGGAAGATTTTGTCCCATGTTTTGATATGGAGGAACGAAATTTGAACCCACATGGTAGCCTGACTATATGGATGTCTTGTGTGCCCAAGGAGATTGGCCTTTTCACATCTATACTGCATATCCAAACTGGTCAGGGGATTATTGAACGACTTGTCTTCCTCTTGGCTGAAGATGAGGTATCCAAAGCTTTGGCACCTCAGAGACCATATAACATACCAACACAGATCAGGAAAGCGATAGAGTTTGAGGAAATCCCTGAAGTGGTCTTACAAGGCTTAATAGAGGAAAATTATGTGTCGTATTTCATTGAGTTGTTAGGGGTGGAGGAACTTCTGATTATGGTAAGTGTTATGTTTTCTATGTATGGGGGTTGGGGGACTGAGGGGATAACTAAATGGCATCGTTTTGCCGTAGTACCAAGTTGTTGAATGACTTTTTTTATATATTTGTTTACAGGAGTATGTCAAAGCTTATAATATGAAGTTTGTTACTTTGAGACAAAGGTATAATGTCAGGCTTGTATCACTTAAAGTGCCAGGACTAGGTGAAAGAAGGCCCTCAGTTGTCAGTGGAGATGTGGTGAATGTTTATGGAGAATATTCTGTCCATCAGGTATGTCAATAATGTTAGGTATCTTATGTTTTTTGTCAAAGTGTTATATACTATTGTCGGTATGAATTATGAAATTGCACGAATTATCGTTGTCAAAGCTATGTTCTCATGTTGAACTTGCTAATGTTCTTTGAACAGGGCGTGATCGACCGTGTTGAAGCTTATGAATTAGTATTGCAATTTAATGATGAATTTTACCAAAGGCATATAGATAGCAATGTGTATGAAATCTGTTTTGTGTTCAACGGGACAAATTTCCGTAAGCTTCATGAAGCCATTCTATCTGCAGAGGCATTACATGAAAACTTCCTCTTTCCCCATGAGTATCAGTCAAAACGGAGGATTACAACCAACAATTTTGTGCCTATCTCACTTCTTCTTGATGAGGAACAACAAAATGTTGTTCGGTTAATTTTAGGCTACAGAGGAGGAGCTCCTTATGTGATTTATGGACCCCCGGGAACAGGAAAGACAAAAACACTGGTGGAGGTGATCCTACAACTCTATACAACTAGACGTGATTCTCATATACTGGTATGTGCTTATTCAAATTGCGCGGCAGATCACATATTAGAGAAAATCCTTTGTGAGTGTCCTTCACTTAGGGAGGAAGATATTTATAGGTTGAATGCCACACATCATCCCTTACAAAGAATAAACGCTTCATTGTTGAGGTTCTGCACCTACAGTGCTGGTTTCTTTACTTGCCCTTCTCGAGATGCACTCCGCATGTACAAGATAATAATAACGACATACACGAGTTCATCTTACCTCTATCATGCTGAAAGGGTTAACCGTGGCCACTTCTCTCACATCATCTTAGATGATGCAAGCCAAGTTTCAGAGCCAGAGACAATGATCCCCATATCAACCCTCATAGAAAAGAACACAGTTATTGTTCTTTGTGGTGATCCCAAACAACTTGGGCCTGATATTTTTTCAAAGCAAGCTGAGGCTTATGGTTTGGGAAGATCTTTTCTAGAGAGGCTGTTGGACTTTGAAGTTTACAGATCAGGGGATCCTAATTATGTCACAATGTTGTTGAACAATTACCGGAGCCACCCTGCTATTGTCAATGTTCCTTCAAGACTATTTTATAGTGGAGCATTGAGGCCAGATCGAGAAGACAGTAAGACTTGTTTCTTACCTTGGGCTGATATGCTTCCCAATAGGAACTTTCCTTTCATGTTCTGTGGCATCCAAGGCTTTGATGAGAGGGAAAAGGGCAGCCCATCATGGTTTAATAGGATTGAAGCTAGCAAGGTGGTTGAGCTCGTACAAAGGCTGATAAGAAGGAATGTGCCTGAGCAAGACATCGGGATTATTACCCCTTTCCCACAACAAGTACTAAAGATAAGGAAGGCTCTCATGTCTCTACGTATGAGGCATATTGAGATTGGCGGGGTTGAGCAGTTTCTGGGTGAAGAAAAGGAAGTGATCATCTTGTCAATAGTCAGATCGACCGCTAACCACGATGAATATGAAAGGACTTTCCGCATGGGATATCTGAGCAACCCGAAGAGGTTAAATTTTGCCCTGACTCGTGCCCGATCATTGCTTATTATAGTTGGAAACCCTTATATTTTAGAAAAGGTAATTCCCGGTAAAAAAAAAAGTAGAGTTGGTCATTGTTGTTGGTCATTGACAGGATTAACAAGGTTGATTAACTACGGTGTTTTTGGTCTTTGACAGGATTGACACTGGCAAGAACTTCTAAAGGATTGTGTATTACGTAGCGCCTATGAAGGTTGTGCATTCCGCGTGCATGAGTAGTTTGACAGTAGGTAGTTGTGATTCTAGTAATGTAATGATAGCATCCAGTTGACAACTATCCTTTTTGTAGAAATGTAATGGTAGCCCACGCTATAATATTGTAGGAATGTAATGATAGTATCCAGTTGACAACTATTCTAGTAAGGTAATTGTCGGTGTGTGTAGTGTCGACATTAATGTTTTGGCAATCTGACATGTAGATTACAAATGCTGAAACCATGCTTTCTAAAACTATTCGAAAATAAAATTCAGCCTCTTACATAAAAAACCAAAGTCATGAAGTACATACTTCATAGTCAATTCATCCTCAACCATGCCTACATGCTCGATTACAAATGCTGAAAGCACTAATCCCTAGAATCACACCAGCACCAAACGCAAAAATAGGAAATATTACATGGTTTCTGAAGTTTGTCTGGGAGTGTAGTGCCTTGTTTTCAGCTTCAAGTTCTGCCATCCTTGCATTTAGTCACCAAATTGCATGATCGAATTGCATCTCAGTTGTATTGAGTTCCATGATTCTCTGTCCAAGTTCATGTATCTCAATACGTAGGCGTGTGATTATTTCACCCAACATGTTGGAACGTGGGCTATTCGTTAGCAACATGTCTAACTCTTCTTGCAACTTCTCCTCTAATTGAGAAGGTGTAGGAGATGAAGGTGGATGTTCATATTTGCGGGGGTCCCCGCTTTGAAAACTTGAGGTGTCGCTGGATGACATTGTACTCGAGTACTGCAGAAACAAAGAAAGATTTGCAGCAAAAAATAAGTGATACGTGCTTACTGATCCAGTATGAAAACCATACAATAAACAAAGAGGGTTAACTTCAAGTTCGGCGCAGAGAGGGTTTAGGGATTGTTGAGGGAAAATGAGAAGGAATGGTCGGGGGTCCCCGCTGAGGTTTATTTAGCTGTTTTTGTTGGAGAAATATTGCTTCATAACTATTCACCTGATATGACTTCTGAAAGTGTAGTACACAATTAGAGGGAAAACCTCTGTTTTCCCTCTAAAATTTCCCTCCAATTTCTACCCCTTTACCCACGTGTTAGGGATTGTTATCCAAGCATAACCTAACCTGTAAACCTGCACAAAGCTTCCATAACACCACAATACCTTAAATCCACAAAGCTTCAAAATAGATTGTGCAGCGTCTTCAATGTCTTTGGAATAGAAGAAGTTTAATAATGGGTGAGTTCTGACTTTCACGTTCTTATTCCTATTCTTCTTTACAATAAAATCTTTTGTGGTCTTGCTTACTCTTTCATGTCGGTGTTAGGGCATTGTCATACGGGGGTCCCCGTTTGGCCCTAATAAAGTATTGAACTTGTGTTTGCTTTTTGTTCGTGTAACAGGTTCAACATCATACTACTTGACTCTGAAAACAGGTGGTGAATGGACATGTAAGGGAAACAAGTGGGTTTTTGATAGGATCACAATGACAACAGGACTTCTTTTGTATGCATATATGAATTACTCAAATCTCAGGAAAAAGTTAGCTGAGAAGATTAAATGCAACGACGAGATAGATGAAATGGAGATAAAATATCTGTCATCGTGGAAACCACTGGCACAACCAATCGATGTCAAAGATGACGAGGACCTTGGTGCGTTAAAGTTTTTGAACGCACACTCGCACGATAACATTTGGCCTATCGAGTTATATGCGAGTATGAAAAAGAAGGGAAACAAAGAGCCAGAGGTTGTGGTAGGTTGCCATCCAAGTAGAAGTGATGACGATGACATCACAGTGTGTCTGACTCCGCCACCGTTAACACAAACTCAAGAGGCAGAGCCCGAGGCTGTGGTAGATCGCCATCCTGTCACTGATCGTCCCAAATCCGACAAGAACAATAAGGTAAGCAACAATTATCCCACTGACAAAATACGGAATATCGTTGATTGTGACATGTATGAACTTAAACCAAAAATTTGGCGTGTAAACAATGGGGAAGTTCAAATAGTTGACTTGGTGAGCCAATCTGAGGCAGACTCGGAAACTAATGGGAGAGAAAAAAGGTCTTCCACAGGAACGAAAAGAATACAGGACTGTATTGACATTGAGAGTGATTATGGGGAAGACGTTGGGCGAGATTTTGATTGGGATGACCTTGAGGAGGATGTTGAAGAAGGGACATTGTTGGATGGCACTAATGAAGTCGAAAACTTATTCATAGACATTGATGAGGAAGTTCTACAACAGATTGAAGCCGAGTACTATCGTAGCAAACGGTTGTGTAAAAGGCAATTGGATGAGCCAATGGAGGATAATGGGGTGAGCGGCAATAATTTGGAAATAAAAGTTGGAGAGCACTTCAATTACAAGAAGGATCTTAAGGATCGTTTATCCTTGATGGCATTACAGAGGCGCTTCCAGATGCACGTCCAAAAGTCTGATAAGAAGTTATATATGGTAAGGTGCATTGATCCTAGTTGCACATTTTTTTGTCGTGGGATCGCTCTTGGCAGCACAGGATTGTTTCAAGTAAGGAAGTATTGTGGACAGCATACATGTGGCATGAAGCTAAAGCATAATTACCACAGACATGCAAGTTCAAGCGTAATTGCTTACCATATTATGTCAAGGTAAGTAAACTATCCTGTGAGTACGATCATATATGAGCATGTCTATGAACTAACCTTAGCATGTTACATATATAATCCTGTTACAGATTTAACACAGCCGGTACATGTCCCGGACCTCGTGCTGCCGAAATTCAAGACATCATGAAGAAAATTGGAGTGGCAGTTGGTTACGACAAGGCAAACAGAGCATGTTTAACCGCCATTGACAGGATAAGAGGCACAGCTGAAGAAAGCTACAATAGGATTCATGGATACATGTACATGCTCGAAATGATGAATATAGGGACAGTCACACATGTTGAAGTAGACTTTAATCGTCGATTCAAGTATTGTTTCATTAGCTTGGGTGCTTGGCGCAATGGAATGAAGTTTTTAAGAAAGGTATATTTCCATCTTGTCACGTTCCGTGATACTATTGTCAAATCGATACATGACATTGTAGAGCTGATTGAAAACTACTACAGGTCATAACTGTGGATGGTACCCATCTAGGATCAAAGTACAGAGGCACACTTCTAGTTGCAGTGGCACAAGACGGAAACAGACAAATATATCCAGTGGCTTTTGCTGTTGTTGACAGCGAGAATGATAGTTCATGGTCGTATTTCTTCCGACACCTACGCTCTGTTGTTGCCGACGATCATGACCTCGTATTTGTGTCTGACCGTCATGGAAGTATATACAAAGGTTTAAGAGAGCGCTATATCTTCGCAAAGCATGGTTGTTGCACACTTCACCTATGGGGTAACGTGAAGACGAGGTTTAAAAGAAATGACTTGTGGATTTTGTACCAAAAGACAAATCAAGCGTACACCAAACAGGACTTTAATCGTGAATTTGCAAGACTTTGCAACCAGTCTCCTAAAGTCGGTACGTACCTCAGGGGTGTTGGATTTGAAGCGTGGACAAGAAGTCATATGCCCGCAAATAGATTCAACATTATGACGTCCAACAACGCAGAATATGTGAATAGTCGCTTACTGGGCCCGCGTCGACTACCATTGATTGGGTTGCTTGATGGTATATTGAATGTCATGAGTAATTGGTTTTGTGACAGGCGATTTAAGGGAGAACGATATTTGGATATTCTGACCCCGACTGTTTCTACTGAGCTAGAAGGTAATTATTTGAAATCATTGACAATGGTTGTGAGTAGGCTAAATCAATATGAGTTTCAAGTGCATGCCAATGGAACTACACTCTTGGTAAATCTGCATGCTCGAACCTGCTACTGCAACGTCTTCCAAGCTGACCAAATTCCATGTGCGCATGCAATAGCGGCCGCGAAGGATTGTGGTATGGATCCTGTCACTCTTGTTCATCCCTTCTTTACTGCTGAAATGTGGAAGGAAGTGTACAAGGAAACTATATATCCGGTTCCTGCATTTGAGCGTTGGGAAGTTCCTGACACGGTCTTGAATAGAGCATGTTTGCCCCCGGTTGTTAGGAGGAAATCCGGAAGACCAAGGAAGAAAAGGATCCCGTCACGTGGAGAATACAGGGGCCCAAGGAGAAGGTGTGGAAGTTGTGGTGCTGTCGGCCATAACTCACGAAACTGTCCTAATCCCTCAACCGGCCCATGATGCCGTTAATTGTGTTGTGTTACCTCTTCAATTATGTATTTTGTTAATATGTGTAGTCAGAGTTCCAAACTCTTGAAGGATCTCTTACCACTCATATTAATTTTCGTATAAATGGTATGTATTTTGTTAATATGCATCCGTATGTTAATGTAATATTATCTTGTCGTCGTTATATATATATCCCGACATAGAGTATTCACCATAGAGTATTATTTCATGCGCCATTACCATCACCATAGAGTATTATTTCATGCGCCATTACCATAACATTCTATATTAAATAAAAGAGAATTACATAATATCACATTATGGATGAGGAACTTGACATATAATATTAATTCATGCGACATTACAACATACCATAACATACTATACCATAATCTACTGACTATATAGTCGCTATATGACATTATCATCTTCCTACTTGACATACCTATCATAACATACCATAAAATACTACATTACATTGTCCCTAAACTAGATCACTTAATCAGATTCTATATATTTGCGGAGGAGACAGATGATTCTGGGCCGTCACGCTGCGGAAGTTCATCAACAATATCTCCAGTGATGACATATATGTTGATGAAGGCAACGGATCTACCTTGGGCGGCAAGGGCGACGGCGTCTCCGCGGCGCTGTAAGGCCCTCAAGGTACGAGGCCCGTCATGGGTGGGCACAACTTCGAAGAAGTAAGAGGCGTCCCGTTCGGAGTCGTTAAAATAAAATAGTTGGTTCAGCAACCAATGGATATCTTGTACCATTTCAGCCGAGGGCCTCCAGTTTTGCTTCCTCCCGCCTTGGTAGACATGGGTTGAAATCCTGGCATCTTGTCCCCTTGAAGGGATGAGTCTCCCCCGGTATGGACAGTTGTGTAATCCATGTGATCGTTTGGCCGTTAGGCTCATAAGCCATGGTTAGTATGAGGAAACAAACGAAACAAGAGAAGGGAAGTTTTTGGAGCGGATTGTGGAAGAAGTTTCGGAGCGGATTATGGATGAGGAAATATGGTTTGTATGAGGGGGTATATAAAGAGGTTTTTGGGTTGGTGGCGGTTAGGGTTTCATTTATTAGGGTTAATTGGGTTAATATCCTGATTGACAGGATTTGGTGGGCATTTAATGAAAGTTCATGACGGTTGACTATTTTTTTGTTGTCAGTGAAGTTGTCATAAAACTTGTATGCAATCTAAAAAAGTTCAATTTCAAGTTGTCATATTATCCTGTCATTGGTTGACAGGAGTTGGTGGGCACTTGGGCAGTTAGTGAAAGTTCATGACGATTGACTACTTTTTTCTTGTCAGTTAAGTTGTCATAAAACACATTGTGATCTAAACGATGTGAGCAATCTAAACAAGTTCAAGTTGTCATAAAACACGATGTGATCCAAATATCCAAAAATCTTATATCCAAATAAACTTCCTTGTAATCTAACCGATGCACACTCTCATATACTCGATCTCCAGACCCCGTCAAACACGCTGTGAGCCATGTCGCTCCTGAAGCCGTCAATAAATTTGTCTGCCACAACGTCCAGATTTTTCCGACCAACACTGAGCAACTCCATGTGTTTCAGAGTGTATATCCCACAATCATGACTACGAACACAACATGCACTTTGTTACTCAGATGAAGTATGTAATAAAATTCGTAAGGGGATTCATATTTCGACTTACCCACGCTTGTTCTGCTTCAGTCCTTGAATTCTCTCAAATTTAATCTCTTTAGTACCCCGATGTTCAAATCTCTTGCCAAGCGGGGGGTACTGTGTCATGAAGTGAGGAAGAAACCGACAAATCGCATGCACGCAGTTCTCTATGGCCAAGTCAGGGTTCAAAGCCACATTACAATCATATACATTTGCCTGCCATTGCTGCAAATCGATCTCAACAGCCACCCAATGGTTGTTATCGATGTTGAGGGGGAAGTAAATGAAGTCCAGATCATCCCAACTGGACCCATAAGTCTTAGGCCGATCTCCCCTAAAGTATGTGAGTGCACGTTCAGATGCAGGTGGAACAGTGCCGTCATTTTTCATATAGTATTTCAATGCATCCGTATAATCAGCAGTCCAGAAAACGTCCAATATTGTGGCCTTGCTTTTAACTTCGGACTCCAAAAGCGCCTTACGGATATAACCACAAACTTCATCGATATGCTTCAAAAAAATATAATTCATCATGTCAGGCATTGCAATAAATCCCAACAGTAAACTATGTTGACATCATACTTAAATAGCTTACACCATCTTCCAGCCAAGCTTTTGGTTCCAGTATTAGGCCAATCCACTTCTTGCCCATCTCTTCACCACGCAGTCCAACTATTGGCTTAGAGCTGAAAAACAAAGAAGGCGTAATTCAATCCATGAAAGATAGTTGAATATTATTATTAAATCCGTGGGATACTAACCTTTCATCATTCATCCATTCCAGCAAAGCAGTCATCTCCTTCACCTGTGGATTCTTGGTTATCTTCTTCACAATTTTCCCCTTTTTCTCATCTGTGTAAGGTGTTTTTTTTTGGCGGATGGCTTCACCATACGACTAGGAAGAAACCTCGTCGGTTGGAGATGCTGCTCTCGTTTATTTCTGGGTTTCGCCTTCTTGGATGAAGCAACCACAGCGGCTAGCACTGAAAGAGGTTCCTCTCTTTCCTCTACCTCAGCTTGGGTAGCCTCCGGTGCTCCTTCAATGTCGTTAGTAAAATCCTGCTCCTGGTCCTTTTCCCCAATGCCAACATTTTCATTTATGTCTTTGACAAGGGCCATAACACCATACGCACCCTCAACATCATTGTTAGCCTCAATGGAATTATCAAAATCCTGCAATCATAATAACCATGTCATGCATGCGTACAAATCCTGTCACCATGCCTTTTCTTGTAAAACATAAAAACTCACAGACTATAAACTATAAATCTTGTCACTTCGTACAAACAATAATGTCATAGTAGGGATGAGAAATTGATAATTTTCATACCTCTTTTCCTTCAGCATGTACCTTCTCCACCGCAGCCTCCTGAACCTCAGCCTCTACCTTCTCCACCTTCTCTAACGCAGCCTTCTCCTCCGCAGCCTCCTTAACTTCCTCACCATCAGTCTCATTATCGTCATCAGAAACTTCCTCCTCCGCATCCTCCTTAACTTCCTCACCATCAGTCTCATTATCCTCATCAGAAACTTCCTCCTCATCAGAAACATCTACCTTGTCATCCTCCTTCGGTTTGTCACCACCCTGCCGAAGTTCTTCATTGTCATTAGCCTCATCACCATCACCAGATTCATCATCATCATCATCATCATCATCATCATCATCATCATCATCATCATCATCATCATCATCACTCTCAACCTCATCACTCTCAGATAAAAACACCCTCAACTTTCTTATCATCCACCTCATCATCCTTATAAACTTCCTCCTCTTCCTCATCAGACTCACCATAGGATTCATCCTCATCCGAATAATTCTTTGATTTCCCAGTACTCTTGAGCTTACGCACCTCCTCCTCCTTTGATACCCTCTTTTCCAGCATTCTCATCCTGTCAAGCACTCATTTTTCCAACCTCTTCATCATTCTGAACATCTGACTTATCACCTCTGATGACTGCACAAATGCATTACTCGAGCTCGCTCCATCTTTTCCTTGCTTCCCCTTCTTTTTCAAACCCTTCATTGCTTCCTTCACAATTTTGTCAAAATGCGGGTCATCCAATTCAACAACATAGTAGCAGTCGGACAGCTCATCCTCATCGGGAATAAGAATGGGCTTAACCACATGTGTAGGATCAGCCAAAGACAACTCCAACACTCCATGTTCAGGGGCGTCATTTGAAAACCAACGAAGACCTCGAGGCATTGCAGATTCACTCAACTTTGATGCAAATTGGAGACCAAATGTTGGCACAACTTCCCATACCCATATCTACAATAACAAGCGGTTTGAGAATTAGCAAATTAAGATACATTATTTCATTTTATCCTGTCACCCTATAATTTAGATCAGGTCACCCTAAAACAATCTGGAATGCAATTAAAAGTATGTTGGAAAACTACTATGTAGTGTCAATCAAACAAGAAAAACTTCGGGCATATTCACCATGATCCTGTCACCCAGTACTAAAATATCATGTCATAGTATAGCATAAAGTATACTACTATGCTGCAAATAAAACACATTCAGTAATTAATATTTCAACCATTACACATTTAGATCAGGTCACCCTAAAACAATCTGGAATGCAATTAAAAGTATGCTGGAAAACTACTATATAGTGTCAATCAAACAAGAAAAACTTCGGGCATATTCACCACGATCCTGTCACCCAGTACTAAAATATCCTGTCATAGTATAGCATAAAGTATACTACTATGCTGCAAATAAAACACATTCAGTAATTAATATTTCAACCATTACAAATTTAGATCAGGTCACCCTAAAACAATCTGGAATGCAATTAATAGTATGTTCGAAAACTACTATGTAGTGTCAATCAAACAAGAAAAACTTCCTGCATATTCACCATGATCCTGTCACCCAGTACTGAAATATCCTGTCATAGTATATCATAAAGTATACTACTATGCTGCAAATAAGATTACTTGAAACACAACTGACATGCCTTGAATGGAATATGGAATTCTTGGTGTGTCGGAGAGTAGCTTTGCCTTCTCTACTGTTTGCATCCTTTTGGCCAATGCTGTAATGACTTGTGAAGCTCTTCATAAGCAACCCTTCCCCATGGATAATCCCAAAAGTTATCCATATTCTCCAACAGCCTAACATGCAGCGGCTTCACTAGCCTCTTCTTATTCCCTCCCAGCAACAGACCCTCAACTATCAACAACAGTGCCAATTTCATTTTGTAGTTGTCCAATTCACGATGTTCTTTAAATCTGTTGTAAACATCTTATATGGTCGTCTTAGGACCACCAGGACTACCAAAAAAACGCTCCATTACTAGCCCGTCTGCTTTAGTATCCACAAATGGAAGTTCCCCACAATTCAGTCCAGTTATGAGAGAGAACTCCTTAATCGAAAACCTCAACTCTTTCCCTGCCACCTCATACCAAGACTCCCACTTCTTTTTTGTTTCAAGTTGCTTAAATAGAACTGCATGCACTGTCTGTGAAGAAAATGATACTTGCTGTAACATTTTCAAAACTTTTCCAACGGGCCATCCAAAACCCGTTTCCAATCCACATGTGTCAACTTGTTTTCAATCTCACGAACAAAGTGCACCCTACAGTTTATGTTAATTCTGCCGTAGAAAGGTGCACCTCTGAAATAAATGTACCTAATCTGCAAACCAAATGAAAATAACCATAAACACACGCAATCGAACCATTTCAGAAGCCTTAGACGACAGATGAAAAAACTTTAAACCCTAAAAAAACACTCCTGATACAAAGTAAACCATTTCAGATGGGTGACAGGACAATTGAAAAATTACGCTAAGCCCTAAACAAAAAAATTTAGACAACTTACATCCTCTTTAAAGATTAAGGGTTTATTCCCCTCTTCATCATTCGCTTTTAGCCTCGACCTGCCCTTCGCGGCTTTTTTCCCTATGGAACTGTTAGAAGTTTTTCCGCCTTTCGCCTGCACTACGCCTCTCTGCTTCTTCTTCTTTCGAACCTGGCTGTCGTCTTCTTTTCTCTTCCTTTTCTCTCCACTCTTCTTTGGGGTCGATTCTTTACGGTCTCTAAGCACTACCATTTTCTAGGGTTCTTTTGTAACGCGTTAATGGAGAAAGATGGAGGAGGGAGTAAGTAAGAAAATGTGGAGATGGACTTCAAGAGTAAGTAAGCATAAATCGAGAAAGATGGAAGAGTTGAAGAGTCGCCTTCTGGGGAAGAAGAAAATGTCTGATAACAATGATGGATGTTTGCAGAGTCGCCTTCTTGGGAAGGAAAAAGAAGAAATGTGGAGGGAATTTTGGAAGGTAAACACGGAGGGGCTTTTGGGAGAATTCGAACTTCGAAGAAAGGTAAATCGGTGTATGTCTTACGCTTTTTATTCTAAATTAAATATTATTAAAACGGTCAAATCGGTGAACAAATAATATTACAAAATAATTTTGTACCCTAAAACAACAGAAAAAAAGGATATTTCCGACAATAGGAGTATACAATGTGACAAATAACATATGTGCAACACTGGCAATTACCCTAGATTTCAAAACAACACTGACAGGAATTTTGAACAACACTGGCAGGAATTTTGAACAAGAAATGCAACAACCAATATTGCTACATTTCCAAAACAATCTCAACACAACTTATTGTCAACAATACAAGTCAATTCTAGCGAAAACCCCCCAACAAGGAATCATACAACACTAGCACTATCCCAACTACAGTGAAGCTTACATGAAAGTGAATAACATATCCTCCACTAGTCAAACCAGTTCATATCGAATATACTATCGGCTATCCTTTTTCTGTACTCATCCACAAATTTGTCACCCACGTTCACGATGTTTTGACGTCCGAAACTTAGCATTTCTATGTACTTGATCGTGAAGACGCCACAATCGCCCATGCACACAAGTAAAAAATGTAGTTGGTTTGCTGATATTATAACCAATTTCACACAAACAAATGAACAATTTATGTAAACAACTTACCCTCTCTTGTTTCTCTCCAATGTAGGAACACGAGTTATATTTAGGGGATTTCCCCGCCTATGTTCATAAATTGTTGCCAAAGGCTCATATTGTGCTATCAAGACAGGAAGAATATATGTCAACTCTACAAGGAGCCTATGGACTTCAGACAATTTGAACAAATTGACGTCGGGATCGTATACAGTGACACACCATTTACTTAGTTGTATCTCCAGAGCTACCCAATGTTTGTCCTTGAAATTGAAGGGGAGGTATATACGATCCACATCCTTCCAATCCTTCCCATAAATTGCAGGCAGTTCCCCACGTAGGTATCTCATCTTACCTCCATTAGCAACATAACTTTGCTTATCTGATAACCATCTATTCATTTTCTTGTCCAAATTACGCTGAAACCAGGTGTCCAATATTGTCACTGGTTTGTCACGCACGCGACACCCAAGATAATACATACATTCGTCCAAGTGCTACAAACCAAAAATATATGTCATATCACAAATTTGTTGCATGCCACGATAATTTATATAAAAAATGAAAGGAGCTTACATTAGATTTCAGCCACCCCTTTGGTTGCAACAATGGCTCAAAAAACTCCATCTTTAGATATTCTCCAGTTGGAGAAACAATTTCCTCACTGCATCATAACATGGTTTAATTAACACCTCAAACACGCATTCATATCTTCAAGACAGGTTCATATAATCAAGACAGGAGGGACAACTTCTTAACCTTTCCTTCGAGTCTAATCAACACTGCAATTTATTCATGTTTGAAAATCCTTTGGGCGTTGAAACCTTGTATCATTTGGGATTATCGGCTACTCTGGACAGTCCTCTCTTCCTGACAGGATGGTCCTTCAGTTCACCAGTTGTATCAATTGTTTTTGTTGAGCTGCTTTTTCTTGTTGAGAGTCCAATTGATTCTTTGGTAGACTCTCCTTCCACCTCAGCTTGTTTTTGCGTCTGCAAATAAGTTTTTTCATAAATAACATGTTGGTGATCTGAGGGACCATCCTGTCAGGATG
Organism: Rheum nobile; assembly: GCA_027886185.1. Lineage (NCBI taxonomy): Eukaryota > Viridiplantae > Streptophyta > Magnoliopsida > Caryophyllales > Polygonaceae > Rheum > Rheum nobile. Next base: position 3,284 of record WOAB01000257.1, on the reverse strand, counting down.
GTTTATTGATGCATACCTCAACTCCTCTTGTCCTCCCTATTTTATTTTTCGCCTCATTCTGAACTGCGCCATCTTCATCACCCATCTTCTTTTCTGAGCGAGTCTTCCTCGTCACTACTTTTCCTTCCTTGCGATTACTTTTCCCCTCATCCTGTATTGCACCCTCAACATCATCTCTTTGAACTGCACCATCTTTATCATCCTTCTTCTTTTTTGAACGAGTCTTCCTTGCAACTTGTTTTCCTTCTTTCTTATCGTCTTCTTCTTTTGTCATCGTTTCTCCATTTTCCCCCTCATCTTCTATTGCACCCTCAACATCATCTCTCTGAACTGCACCATCTTCATCATCCTTTTGCTCTCGATAAACAACCATGCTTCCTAAATTGCCATTGTCAACTTTAGTGGCACCTTCATCATCGTCATCCTGTAGGGGATTTGAATCAGACCCCCCCCATTCTATCCATTCCGACATCCTCATCACGACCATGTACACCATTCTGCTTCAATAAATTACAAGTTAGATTTAACTCAAAAGAATAATCAGTAAGTGCACCATTCTATAATGTTTGTCAAAAACAGAGCTTTATGCATAACTAAATTACAATTCAAAATGACATTACTATTCTACACAAGTACAATGCTTGAGCTTCCACGACATATATATATCTAAGTTCCCAAACATAACTTAATAACGATTGTTGACAGTTATCTTACCTCCCCTTCCTCTTGTTCCTTATTTGTTGAACCTGACTTGTTGAATACCCTCTCCTTGATCATTTGTTGCATTATGCCCAAGGTTTTATTCATAGCACAAAACCCTGCGTCCACTTGGTTTTCCAAATTAATCATACGCTCATGAAGCTCTTTCATAGCGCACATCACCTGTCTTGCATCCAGGCCCGAGGACTTTTTAGCAGGGGCAGAGTCTGAATCATTCTTTCCTTTTCTTCTACCATTGATAGACCTCTTATTACTTAGCTCGAATTTCTCAACTGCCTTGTCAAAGTAAGTGTCCTTCACTTCCCCATAAAATTTGCATTCTTTTAAGACCTCCACCTCTGCTTCTTCCTCTATCAATACCACATTTGGAATAAAACGGGATGTGGCCTTCCCTAAGAAAGACTCCACAGCCGTCGCATCAGGTCGTGAATCTGATGACCATCGTAGACCGCGTGGGTAGGCCTCCTTATCCACCAAATGTGCAAACGCTGAAGCAATTGGTTTAATAGCTTCAAACAGCCAAACCTGAACAGCCAAACCATCAATATATTGTAACTACAATACCAACTTCAATACAATATACATTACATCCTGTCATGTTACCTGAAAGGCCATTGGCAACCCCTTGAGTTTGTAACCCAACCTTGCACTTGAGTCTCTGCTTGTTTCAACCGTTTCCAATCTATTCTTCACCGTTGAACTCAATCCCTGGTGAGTTTCAATGTAGCTAACCCTGCCCCATGGGAATTTCGTGAATCGATCGATATCAGCCAATAATTTCACATGACCTGTGCTTATGCGAACTTTTTTCTTAACCCCAAGAATGACGCCCTCTAATATAATCAATAATGCCATCTTATATTTCAAAGGGCTATCAAGCTGTGTACGCATAAATAAAGACTCGAGCTCAGCCAACGTCAAATTCTGTACATCAAATAACTCTTTCATGGCATTTTTATCCGAGTTCAGCTCATTATCTTTCATTCTGTGGTAGCATAACCCCGTCACAAGTGCAAATTCCTTCATTGAAAAACACAGCAGTTGTCCTTGCAGGTCATACCACGTGTCCCACAACTTCCTCGTTTCTACTTGATGGAATAAAACGTAATGTACAAGCTGGCATGAAAAGTTTTGGCGACGAACCATCTTCACAGTAGGTCCAAATGGACCATCTATTATCCTCTGTCAGTCCACAGGGGAGAGGCATTTCTCAATAAGATTCAGCAATTCACGCCGACAGTTTTGGTTGACTCTGCCGATGAACTTTTTCCCTTCAAATCTCATTAAATGACCCTAAAAATACAAATTATACAAGGTCAATAATACAAAACGAACTTAGACTTAAACACAAACTGACAGGATGTCAACTATGGAAAACTACACACAATGAGCTAAACAAAATTTACCTTTTTACCCATTTTAATCTCCTCCGTTTCAATATGGAGAACTACACCACTTCAGCTGCATTGGGGGAGATAGACAAACAACATAAAATATCAACATTTAAGCTTTTTCTAAGCATCTAACTCAACATACTCAGTTGTAGAGATCACACGAGAAGACAAGGAAGTTGCAAGAGTAAGAGAGCTATAATGTCAGGAAATATAAACATTATAATTTCAAGTAAGGAAGATAATCTGACATTCATGACAATCAAATTGATCATTTCAACAATAACACTATACGATGTGACAAATATTTCATCAACGCTGACAAGAAATGTTGAAACAATGGTAATTCCTGCAATTGTGACAAAAACAAACATAATCTGACATTCTCATTTTACAAACACGGATTTCACAGGTTTATACAATTCGCTGCATTCAACCTCACTTCCTCACTTCATTTCAGCTCAAACAACAGCGAATCAACCCTAAAAACCAAATGAAGAGCAACGAAGCAACCCTAAAATGGCGTTACTTGACTTGAACTCTGAAAAACTTGACATACCTACCTCCAACAACAAGGGCCTTAATCGGAGCAACCCAAATGAACAACAAGGCTCAAAGGAGATAGACAGAAGAGGAAGATGAATCAGATTCGCGACCGAATCGCAAGGGCCTTAATTGGAGCTCAAGCGGCGATGGGATTAAGCTACCTCGAACGGTGAAGAAGGGTTTAAGCTACCTCGAACAGTGAAGAAGGGTTTAAGCTACCTCAAATGGGTGAAGAAGGGTTTAAGCAAACAAACCTGGAAGAGAAACCTTCACGCCGGAATCGGTTAAATTCGTCGGTAAAAAAACAGATCTACACTCCGCCGGAGAAGATGGACATTCCGCCGGAAAATATCAGATCTGGGAGAGAGGCTTGGTTTTTTTTCCTGTTGCGAAATTTTCAGATTTCATTTGGGATTTCAAAATTATTTGGGATTTGCTATTTTTCGCATTTAAAATAGTGTCATATCATATTTATTTTCCAAAGAAAGATAAAGTCAGATTTTAATTTACATTTTTATTTGTGGGGTATTTTTGCAAAAAACAAGCCAAAAATAAGTCAATAGGGATATTTGCAAAAAACAAAAGTACTAGAGTAGAATTGCAAAGCCATATATGATTTGGGGTATT